>BLSH010340153.1:339687-354733 GCA_018402905.1 Glandirana rugosa
TTCACCCGGGGTCAGTACCCGTTTTTTACACCGTGTGCATCGCGCGGCGCCGCTTCATACTCACACCGAATTTTACGCGATTTATAACCCGCACCTATTTCCCCCACACCAAATTATTTCAGACACTACTGAATGTATCAAGTTTTACGTCATTACAATTGACGAAGGGCTGGCGCGCGGCACATAAGTGCCGCCGTCAGCCCCTCGACCCGCGCTTAGCGGCCCTTCTTTTCCCTGTAGCCGCTCATCGCGGCTCGCCGGCGGACATCGGGTCCGCCCGAGCCGCGGGCACACTCCTCGCGCCCCCTGGTGGCCAAAATGCGAATCGCCGTATATTTACGGCGATTCGCGCCCAGCTCCCCGACTGCCGCCGTGAATACACGGCGCGCGGTCGGGAAGCAGTTAACATTACTGCATTTTGAACTATGTAAGTCATCACAGACTTTATTAAACCACACCCCCTTTATCCACGCCCAATATTTAGCGCATTTTAAGCCACACTCATACTTCGCCGCGGCGCGCTACGTGTGCCACATTTTTTGCCCATGACTGGGGCCCACTTTTTATCTTGCACACAGGCCCACTCATTTCTTGATACGCCCCTGGGTCTTTGCATGTGTTTGGTGCAAATGCTTGGACGTAGAAGAAGCCTGCCTGTGCAGTATAGACCTGCTGCTTGAGTCCCTGGGCTCATGGAGCTTGGTGGAGGATGGGGATCTGGAAAGAGAAATGATGCCTGGGATGGAGTTCTAGAAAAGGTACAGGTAGCTGGTTTAAAACGCCATTCACACTTCCCTTTTTCTGTACCCGAGATAAAACAAACATGAAACTTGCATTTTGTTGCGCATTTCACAAATCCGCAATGCTCTTGCAGAGCCATTATTTGTGAATGGCACCCCGAACGCAGTTACCAGCATGCTTTGTTGTGCGGCAAATTCACACTGAAAAAAACATGCCCAAAAAGATTCTGCAGCTTCTTTCGCACGTTTGTCACACATAGGGCAACCTGCTCAAGTGAAAAAAAAAATACGAGCAGGAACATGCTTTACCACAAAGAGTGGGTGTGAAGGAGACCTAAAGGCCCATTTTGCCTGCACTGAGTTCTGAGGACGGTTAATGGAGTCCGAGTCTGCAAATTAGTCATGGGTGTTCTGAGTTCCCTACCCCTCTCTTCCATGTGATGTATGTGAAGAATAAGCGGTGCCCAATTGTTACAACCCCCCCATCTTTCAGCCATGGACTCTGGGAAAATACTAGCCCACCTTGTCTCTGGGGATATCACCATGCCTCTGGGGGTTGGGGGGTGCTATACCAGCAAACAGATGCAGTCGGTCATTGATTTACAGGCAGTTGTACGCAACACCTCTGGCTCCAGGATGCAGAAATGCACTTGTTTATTATAGTTTATGGACCTCTGCACTTGTGTGAATGAACTCTTTGGTGGGGAAGGGTTAGAACCTTTGACACTTTTTACCATTGTGGCCTCATTGTGGCATTTTCCCCTTACACTCTTAGTGACATGACAATATGTTACCAGTACGGGAGGTGGGCAGGAAATCCTAAAGAAGGACAAAGTCAGCAATAACATTAAGGGACCTGTCATGCTCCCAGGGCCGGTGCAAGGATTTTTGTCTATTTAGGCAAAGGTTTTACCATCGCCCACCCCCCATCCTGGCACCCTAAGATGTCTGCCAAAGCAGCCTTAAGCCTCCTGGATATATCCCCAACTGGCGCAAACTGTCCCCACTTCAAATAAAAGTCTGTGGTCTGGCATCCCAGTGTGAGATCCCTCGGCTGATCCCTATGGCCGGATCCCTCCTGTGAAGAGAAAAAAAAAACTCTCCCCCCTTCCCTTTGACTTATTGTGTTAAAGTTCCTATTGTGTAGGACTCTACTCCCTTGGGTCCAGATGGGGGTCAGGAGAGGAAGGAGGAGCACTGGTGAGCCCCTCTCTGCTGCAATCCAGCAAAGCAATCTGTAAGGTCCCTTTCACTTGGGCAGAATCCTCTTGCTCAGCAGGAGATCTGTCTGTGGAGCTAAGCAGAGTGGGTGGATGACAGGTCACAGCCTGTTCTGTTCTATGGGCAGTTGGATTTAAATGGACTCCGCTGTCCATTTACACTCGACTGCCCTTCAATCCAATCCACCCAGATGGAGGGAAACGGATCCCCTTCTGTTTGTTTTTAGTGGATCGGATTAGATTGGAGGTAAGCGGGTGTAAATGGACACATGTCTGTTTACATGCGCTGCTCCATAGAGGAAAATGGAGGGTCAGATGGGGTCTGCCTGAAAAATGGACAGGCAGACCCGAACACCAATCACGTGAAAGAGGCCTAATGGGTTATTCATCATATAATGGAGGGTCACCAGATGTACTGTGCTCTGGTATATGGAGGTGATATGGATGTATAGTGTGGGATCAGAATTCCTAGGCAGGGATAGATGGTGTATGCTGTTTTCACAGGCAAGGGGTTCATCCCTTTGATCTGCAGACGAATGAACAGAAAGATACAAATGTAACAATATGTTACTTTTGTATCTTTGTATAATCTACTTCTGGAGCATACAGTAATGCTGATTTGCTTAACCACTTCCCGCCCACCTCATTGCGGATTGACGTCCGCAATGTGGCTCCGTTATCCTGACTGGGCATCATATGACGTCCAGCAGGATAAGCCACTCGTGCATGCCCCCGATCGTGGTAAAGAACCTATGATGTAGGCTCTTTACCATGTGATCAGCTGTAACCAATCACAGCTGATCACAGCGGTAACCAGGAAGTGCCGGTAATTGGCTTTCCTTGGTTCGCCCTGACAGGGAGAGTAGATCGACGGTTCTCCTGTCGGGGGGGGGGGGGGTTGTGCGCTGATAATCTGCACATTAATTATCAGTGCAGCCCCCATCGGAGGTGCCCGCCACATTGTCAATCAGTGCCCACCAAAATTCCAATCAGTGCCCACCAAAATGATAATCAGTGCACACCAAAGTGCCAATCAGCGCCCATCAAAGTGCCAATCAGTGCCCATCAGTAACACCTGTCAGAGTGCCTTTCGCAGATGCCAATCAGTGCCCATCAATAATGACTGTCAGTACCTCCTCATCAGTGTTGCTTATCAGTGTCATCTATTAGTGCCCATCAGTGCCATCTATTAGTGCCCATCAGTGCCACCTATCAGTGCTCATCAGTGCCGTGTAGTAGTGTCCATCAGTGCCACATATCAGTGCCCATCAATGCCACCAGCAGTGCCCATCAGTGCGGCCTATCAGTGCCCATCAGTGCTGCATATCAGATACGCCTATTAGTGCCCAACAGTGCTGCATATCAGTGCCCATCAATTTTACATATTAGTGCCTCCTCAACAGTGCCCATCAGTGCCACCTTATCAGTGCCACCTCATCAGTGCCACCTCATTAGTGCAGCCTCATCAGTGCTCATCAGTGAAGAAACAAAGAAAAACTTTATTTTAAAATAAAAAACCCAGTGGTGATCACATACCACCAAAAGAAAGCTCTATTTGTGGGGAGAAAATGATAAAAATTTAGTTTGGGTACAGTGTTGCATGGCATCGCAATTGTCATTCAAAGTGTGACAGTGTTGAAAGCTGTAAATAGTCCTGAGCAGGAAGGGGGGAAAGTGGTCTGTATTGAAGTGGTTAATCACAGCAGACACTTAAGTTATACTTGGGGGGTCCCAGTAGCAAGGCAGAGAGATTGGATGTGCTACACATACCCTGTGTACAATGATGATGTTTTTTGGGGCTTGCTACTGCAGTTAGTTGAGTTAGTGTCCCAGCATTGCAAGAAAGTCTTACCTGCCCCTTACCGCTTGCAGCACAATATCTCTACCACTGAAACTTCTGGTGAAGACCAGTAGCATCTTAGATTCTGCGCCTCAGCCCTTTTCAGGGCTCTCACCACCATTAAACAAGTGGCCAGCCAAGACCTCTGTGGCCTTCACCGCCATTCGCCCAGTTGTAAGGTTCTAGCCAGCCACTCCATCCCCAGGGAGAGCACACCACTCTGCTTTATAAATGTGCACTATTTTATTATTATTTTTTTATAATTAGTCAATCGACAATATGGCTGTGGTAGAGCGGTGAAGAGCATTAGAGCAGCCTTTCTCAATCTTTTTACTGCAGAGGAACCTCTAACATAACTTCAGGTCTCCCTTACTAAAACCAAGTCATTGGTGGTCAGTGGGAAAAACGCCTCGATCATAGATGGGTAGAATTTCGAATGAAAATCTGTAGGAAAAGAATATTCTAAGAAAGTTTGATCATTATTCTAATTATTAGTGGGTCAAATCAATGTTTGTTTTGGACCACAGTGATTAAAAAAATAATATTTTGTTGTAAAAATTGTGTTGTTGAAAAGGACGTACACAAAATTGATATATACTGTATAAGCAATAATAAGTGATAGTCCCCGTATAGTCTCTCAAAAATTCATGACCATAATAAATGATTATTCACAACCTTAAATTCATATAAATATAAAAAGTGTGATAAAAAACATATGCACATAAATATAGTTCAGGTAAAAGTTTGTATGTGCAAAAATGCAATATCCAAAAGTGTCCTGTAAATTCCAAAGTGACTTGTGCAGATAAATTGTGCAAAAAAACTTTTCCTTGTCTGAATTAGTGTATCCACTTGTGCTCCCCTTATGTGTCCTCACTCACCGGACAGCGTCACCCCTGCAGGGGTAAAACGCATATATGCAGACCCTCCGTTGGTCCGTTGCAGACTCCTACATACAAAGGGATTGAAGGAAACAAACTCCCATAGCGTAATACAGTAAATTACTTTTATTAAATCGTGTGTAGCCAGATTAAAAAAGAGTAATAGTTCAGTTTAAAAATGGCCCAATGCACGTACAAGCTCATGGGCTGCAATCCAAGGTGACTTCCTGGAGCCTGGGACAGTTTGCGCTCCACAGGCAATCTCTTGCAAAACCGAAAGTGACATTACAGTGTACCAATAAGCCCGCCTTATGCATTTCATCATAGGACATCGTCCCAGGCTCCAGGAAGCCTCCCCCATACCTCTGTGTACACCTATGCACTAGGAGGTTGTGGTACTCTGGTTGCTTGGAGAGCCACAGTCTGATTTGAATAAAGTGTCCGGATTTCAGGTGATCTGAAATCCAGACACATCATTCAAAACCTGGACTGTTCTAGTGAATCCTGGACAGGCGGCAACCCTATCTACAGCACCTCTGTTACATCTTCCACACTTCAGCCCGACTTCTCCTCCCACCTGCTAGCAGACTGCTGTATTTAAGGAGGCCGGTCCCCTGCCAATCCAGATTGTAGATTGGTCAGGGCTCCTTGTCATACACCAGGAAGTGACACCTCCTCATCCATCCCCCTTTCCAGAGCCTTACCTCTTTCCCAAAGACCCATTAGGTATTGTTTAAACTCATTTGGAGTAATTATATTTTTCTTAACTATTGTTGTTGGAGAATACAGGGAGTGGTGAAAGTGTACAAATCATTTACTCCCTTTATTCACCAGAATCCTCAGTTTTGACTACCTATGTGAAGGATTGTGATACTTGCTGTTTTAAAGTTGTTATTTCTTGCAGAAACAAGAGTTAAAGTAAACCTTTATAACTCTACCTGTGTTGTGGTCTCCATTATTAAAATAGAGCTATTGTACATAAAACCTTGCAATATGAGTGAACCAACGGTGTCAGGGGTGGTGGAGGACTCTCTGAATGAGTACATTCAAGGGGGAATTGATTCTTTAAGCAACCCTCAAGGGGGGCAGCGCTACATTTGGGGGCTCCTCTGGGATTCCCCCTATGGTGCACCTTGAAAGGTCTGAAGAACCAGATGGACTCAGCTGCCGCTACTAAGTTGGCTCAAGAGGAAGGGAGTTGATTAGAGTTGACCAAAGTACTAAAGTTGCCCGGAGTGGGGTGGTCCGAAAAAGATGTGCGACTGATGTTGAGAGGGGCCTACCCAAATCAGGGGTGCTATGTTGTGGATCTGAGAACAGACTATGAGGAAGATGACCCCTATGCTCTAGTGGAATGGAGGGAGAGTGTCCCTGTAAATCTCCAGGACGGTATGGTGACTTTGACAGATGAATTGGAAGACTATTGCATACCCTTGAAGGTAGAAGAAGGATCCATACAGGAAGAATCTTCATGTGTTGTTGAGAAGTCAGACATGGAAGAAAAGGAAGCTGAGATTGCCCTTAAAGGGATTCCACCTGCCTCCTTTTATCTGAATATGGGTCGACTGGTGGATAGCTTGATAAAGAGTCATGATCTCACAGCCCATCAGGGTTATCGTAAGCTGCAATATTTTTCTGGCCGTACACCTACTCCTGTAGGAGAGGAAGATTTTGAAAGTTGGATGGATCAGGCCATACAAGCCGTGGAAGATTGGAATCTGCCGGAAGCGGTGAAAAGGCAGCGGCAGAGCGAAAGCCTAAGGAGCCCTGCTGTGGATGTGATCTGAAGTCTAAGGAGAGGAAAACCGGATTATGTGGCTATGGATTATATTGAAGCTCTGTGTGCAGTGTATGGAAGGGTGGAGAAGATCCCAGATCTACTGTATAAATTTGAACATACTCACCAGCAAAGAGGGGAGAAGTTGTCTGCTTATGTTGTCAGAGTGGATCGGGTCTTACATCAAATCATACTGAAAAAAAGGATTGACTCAAATGAAGCTGACTGGTCAAGATGGGAGAGAATTTTGCAAGGAGCAAGGCCAAACCACCCTATTGTGTTGCAGCTGCTACTAAAAGAAATCCAGATTGCACCCACGTATCCTGAATTGATGGTCAGAGAAGAGGAGGCCTTGCTTGATGAGAAAAATCAGAGGTATATGGCAAAGGTGCGTGTTACCCCAAAAGTTGGAAAAGTTTCCGCCCAACAAGTTCAAGTTGAGTGAAAACTATATGAGGCTGATAGTGAAGAGGGTTCTGAGTGGGAGGAAGTCACTAGACTTGTTACCTCCTCACCCACGCTTGAAGAATCTCCAGTCAAACTTCTATCTCAGGTGGCACAAGCACAGGGCCAATTACAACAAACCCTGATGAGAGTTATGGAAGCCCATGGAACTGCTCAGACAGATGGGAGTGACTTTAGGAAGTGTTTTAAGTGTGGGGAGTCTGGTCATTTCAAGCGTCAGTGCCCGGAGAAAGAAGAAGAACTTAATTTTATGGCTGAGTTATTGATGGCATTACAGAAGATATTAGCTTTTCAGCTGGCGGGAAACTTCAGAGAGTCCCAGTGAAGGAGCCAACTGGAAACCCAGCTAATCTAAGCTCCAGAAAGTTGAGAAGTCCAAAGAAAAGGAGTCCACGAAAGAAAAGTCCAAGGAAGGAGAAAACCTTTAACACGTCACCGGAGTCTGAGGGTCAGGCGCAGGGAGTCAATACTGGGTCAGTTGCTACGGCCGGAGTCAAATCCTCCCAGAGTGATCAGGTGAGGAGTCCTAGTGAGACCAAGAAAGTTACTCCCCCAAAGAAGTTAGTGGGGCAATCCCCTATTGTATCAGTGCATGTGGAGGGCAGCTACACTCGAGCTTTGCTAGATACTAAGGCTCAAGTCACTTCTCTGTATAGAGACTTTTATGATCAGTACCTTCACCATAATCCTTTGAACAAGCTGGAAGAATTGGAGATTTGGGGTCTTGGAACTAACCGCTTCCCTTACGATGCTTATATTCTGATCAGGATCTCCTTTGGGCCAGCTGCCACTGGAAGGTTGAAACTTTTGATACCCTGGCTGCAGTATGTCCAAGGCCAGTGGGGGCAGACCGTCGCTCTATGATAATTGGGACTAATACTGACTTGGTATGAAGCTTACTGGAAAAAGTGATAGGAGAAGATGGGGCTATACCTGAAAAGATCCATCCCACATTGCATCAAGCCTGTCAACAAGTGATTCAGGAAAAAAGAGGGCTCCAGTTCATGGAGTGGGTCGTTTGTGAAAATTACACACAAGAGAGAAGGTGCTCCAGCCTCGGGAAGTTACTTGCTTGAAGGCTACCGTGGAGCTCACGTGGGATCATCCTGGACCCTTTGTAGTGTTGGAGACAGATGCACAGACTGAAGTTGAAGGGTTAGTCACGGTCCCAGAAATCTTACCTACCAAAGCTTTACTGAGGAATAAGAAGAAAGTGTTGATTAGCCTGCAAAATGTTTCCAATCACCCTGTGACATTGAAGGCCAGGATGTCTGTGTGCCAAGTGAGTACTGCCACCCAAGTGAAACCTGCAGAAGAACAGAAAGGAAAGAGCCTACAAGGTCTCAGGAAGGAATTGGAAGAGTGTGCTGCTGGTCTACCTCCTGCATGGAGGGAAAGGATGAAGTCCCAAATACGGCGGTGGGAGAAAATCTTGGCTAATGATGACTCTGATGTAGGATGCGCTAAGAGTGCTCATCATCGAATATGTTTACAAGAAGAGAAGCCGTTCATAGAAAGGGCCCGAAGGATTTCTCTCAGTGATCTGGAGGATTTGAGGGAGCAGCTGGCTGAATTGAAAAGGCCTGGAGTAATTCAGGAGTCCAGAAGTCCTTATGCTTCTCCAATAGTAGTGGTGCGAAAGAAGAACGGGACTTTAAGAATGTGTATTGACTACAGAACTCTCAACCAAAGAACCATTCCTGATCATTATACCACTCCAAGGATTGAGGATGCTTTGCAGTGTCTGGCGGAAGCTAAATGGTTCAGTGTGCTGGACATAAAGAGTGGGTACTATCAGATACCCATGTGTGCAGAAGATAAGGAGAAGACAGCCTTCCTATGAGTTTAATAGAATGCCACAAGAATTGACAGGAGCTCCAGCTAATTTTCAGAGACTGATGGAGAGCACTTTGGGAAACATGAATTTGGTGGAAGTTTTGGTGTACCTAGATGACATCATTGTGTTTGGAAGAACACAAAGCAAGGTTGGAGAAGGTGTTTGAGAGGCTCCATGAAGAAGGGTTGAAGTTGTCCTTCGAGAAGTGCCAGTTCTACCGTATCTGAGATGTGTGGATAATTTTGCCAAAATAGCCAAACCACTCAATGAACTATTGCAAGTAGCCTCTGGGGAAGATGACAAGAAATTGAAAGAGAAGAGGACAGGTCGAAGAGGAAATAAGGAATCCATATGTGTGCAGTGGACCCCCTTGTGTGAGAAAGCATTCCAACAATTGAAGAGCAGTCTAACTGAGGCTCTAGTTCTAGCTTATGCTGACCCTTCTAAACCCTATGAGCTTCATTTAGATGCCAGTCGAGATGGATTGGGAGGGATACTTTATCAGGAACATGGTGGTCATCGGTGGCCTGTAGCTTATGTGAGTCAAAGCCTTATACCCTCTGAAAGAAGTTATCCGGCTCATAAACTGGAGTTCCTGGCTTTGAAGTGGGCAGTTGTGGACAAATTAAAAGACTATCTGTATGGAGCTCAGTTTATTGTCAAAACTGATAATAATCCACTAACTTACTTGCTGACAACTGCAAAATTGGATGTTACAGGGCATAGATAGTTGGCTGCTCTGGCTGAGTTCCAATTTAGCCTCAAGTATTGTCCTGGTGCTGGAAACAGGGATGCAGATGCTTTGTCCCATCGACCTTATCGGCAGAGTTGAGAAACTTGAGAGTGGACCTTCGTGCCCGCAGATGGAGTACAGGCCTTGTGCAAAGGATTGGTTCATCGCTTGAGAGGAGGGGTCGCTGCACAAGCCATAGGGGTATCACCAGCAGGAGTGCCATTATCTTACCGCAGAGTGACCCAAGTGAGTAGTGAAGGGCTTCCTAGGCTGACGAAGAAAGAGATCAAAGCTGATCAGGAACAAGATCCCCTTGGACGTGTGACCTTGCAGGCTATGGCTCAAAAAAACCCTCAATTGCTTTTGAAGAGTACTCTTACTCAGGCCAGAATGTTACATTGTGAATGGAACTGATTAAAAATGAAATATGGAGTGCTTTATAGGCAAGGCCTTAGTGAAAGGACAGAAGAAACCTAGCAGTTGCATCTACCTGAAAAACATCGCAGTTTAGTTTTATTGTCATTACATGATGAACATGGACATCTGGGTATAGAAAGAACCTTTCATCTAATCAAAACCAGATTCTATTGGCCAAATATGAGAAGGGAAATAGAAGATTTTTGCAAATCTTGTATGTCTTGTATTCAGAGACTCTCCCAACCTATGCTGCTACTATGGAGCACTTGCATAGTCAGGGCCCATTAGACCTGGTATGTATTGAATTCCTGTGCCTGGAACCAGATACAGGTGGAAGAAGTAATATATTGGTGGTAACTGATCATTTCACCAGATATGCACATGCTTACCCTACCAAGGATCAGCAAGCCATTACTGTATCAAAGTATTAGTGGAGAAATTCTTTGTTCACTATGGATTGCTGGTCTGAATTCATTCAAATCACGGAAGAGACATTGAAAGTAAGCCCATCCACCAATTATGCAAATTATTGGGCATTAAGAAATCTCACACTACTCCTTATCATCCTCAAGGAGATCCTCAGCCTGAACGATTCAATAGAACCTTGTTGAATATGCTAGGCACCCTGCCATCTGACAAGAAACCGAATTGGGGAAATCATCTAGCAACTTTGGTGCACGCATACAACAGCACTGTGAGTGATGCCACGGGATATTCACCCCATCGTCTTATGTTTGGGCGGGAGGCCAGGTTGACAATGGACTTGGTCTTTGGAACATCTACTGATGACACTTATTTAACGTCTCATAGAGGTTATGTAGATCGACTTAGAAAGAATCTGAAGCAAGCCACCCTCCCGGGGTGACGAGGGGTATATATGTGCGTAGTGTGGATGTGCCCCTGATCATGTCAGCTGTAACGAAACCTGTCAGAGCCACGCACACACGCCTACTACGCTATTGTGCATGCGCGGCCCATTGCGGCCATCTTTGTTATTGGCAGAACGCCATATACGCTTGTTGATCATGGCTACCATGTTAGTGTAATATTTTTTACTAAAATAAACCAGTGTTTTAACAATATTACGCTATGTGGAGCCCTTTTGTTCCCTTATGGTGCCTTATTTGAGCGTCTGTGCCTGCCTGAAGAGCGGACTTGTGAGACAAGTAGTCTGTTTGGTGACACGGTGGTGACTGGAGGTTTCTGATGCCCTGTGAGGGGAGAAGTTTTTCATCTATCCAGGCTGTTATACCTTAAGTAAAACGTGATTAGACCGCTCTTATCCAGGGGGTCACACGTTTTAGGGTAAGAGCGGTGTGCATAAGGTATTGTGTAACACATTAACCCTTTCACTTCGTGCACGGAGGCTGGGATCTCTCCTGCTGTCATCTTTTCTTCTCAAGAATTAATGAACATTATTTATAGCGCTGCACTTTATGGCTTTTTGATATTTATGTGCTTTGGTGTAGAACATTGTGTACAGCTGCTGAAATTACTGTCAATATTTACTCTGTTCTTTTGATTTATTTGCATAGATTTTTTGATTTTATACCAAGCTTATGAGAGTGCCCGACAACACGCTACTAACGTGGAATAAGAAGAACTTTGATCTTCAGGAGAAAGTTCAGAAGCTTCAACCAGGGGATAGGGTGTTGTTGAAGAACTTGGGAGTGCCTGGAAAACACAAAATAGCTGATTGGTGGAATCCTCACCCAAGTTATTTGTAAGCAACTTCCTGGACTGCCTGTTTATCAGATCAAAACCAGAAGGTCAGACTGGTCCTGTGAAGATGTGGCATAGAGATCATCTGCTTCCCCTTTCTGATGCTGTGAGGGTGCCTCTTGCTTAAGATGCTCCTCCAGAAAGACCAAGTCCTCCCAAGACCAGATCACAGAGAAGACCATCTGCAAAGATTATTAACCCAGTTCTAGAGGAAAGTGAGGATGAAGACTGGATACCATTTGGGAGTGGGATCCTGTCAACATTCCAGTTAAAGAAGGTCAATCAGGATGTCTTCCATCCAAATTGTGTATTGAAGTTAATAGACCTACTTGTTTTTTCAAACCCCAGCAAAAAGATCCTTTGTTGCCTGTAGGGAAGAAAGCCTCTTCAGGTCCACGAGTTAAACCAGTGGATAAAGTTCTGCCTTTAGTTGTGAAACCCCAAGTTCCATTACCTGGAAGACGTCAAGCAATCCCAGTGAGTCCGCTGCCTAGTCGAGGAATTAAAGTTGAACCTCCATCAGAAGACTTACATTCTTCTACTTCAGTTCAAGGGGATCTTATCAATTTCCAAGATGACTGTATTCCTCCACTTACAGATACTGAAGAGCTGGGTGAGACTTTAATATCTAATGTGCTGAATAGGGATGAGCCGAACACCCCCCCGGTTCAGTTCGCACCAGAACATGCGAACAGACAAAAAAGTTCAGGGCGAACAACCAAACACCATTAAAGTCTATGGGACGTGAACATGAAAAATTAAAAGTGCTAAAAGCTAAAAGGCTTATATGCAATGTTATTGCTCTAAAAAGTGTATGGGGACCCGGGTCCTGCCCTAGGGGACATGTATCAGTGAAAAAAAACTTTTTAATTCAATCGTTTTTTCAGGAGCAGTGATTTTAATATTGCTTAAAGTGAAAAAAAAAATGAAAAATTCCTTTAAATATTGTGCCTGGGGGGTGTCCTTAGTCTGTAAAAGGGCGCAAAATGTAATTTCCATAGGAAAAAGTGTCATTTAAAATCGCGGCTGTAATGTATTGCCTGTTCCCGGAAAAAAAAACTGGAAAAAAGTGAGTGGGGTCCCCCCCCCCAAGTCCAAACCAGGCTCTTCGGGTCTGGTTTGGATATTAAGGGGAACCCACACCAAATTTAAAAAAATTGACGTGGGGGTCCCCCTAAAATCCAAACCAGGCCCTTATCCGAGCATGCAGTCCTGGCCGGTTAGGATGGGGGGGAGGGCGAGCGAGTGCCACCCCCCTCCTGAACCGTACCAGGCTACATGCCCTCAACATGGTATTGTATGGGTGCTTTGGGGGAGGCTCTGCCCCCCCACCTCAAAGCACCTTGTCCCCATGTTGATGGGGACAAGAGCCTCTTCCCCACAAGCCTGGCCGGTGCTTGTGGGGCTCTGTGGGCCGAGGGCTTATCGGAATCTGGAAGCCCCCTTTAATAAGGGGGCCCCCAGATCCTGACCCCCCATGTGAACAGGTTTGGGGTACATTGTACCCCTACCTGGTCACCAAAAAAGGAGTGTAGTGTAAAAAAAACTATTAGGCAGTTTTTGATAAGTCCTTTATTTTGTATTATAGCTCTTTTCTTCCTTCTTCCTCCATCTTCTCCTGGCCCACTCCTTCTTCTGGTCTTCTTCTTCTTTTAGTCTTCTTGCTTCCTCCCTTTGTCTTCAATCTTCTTTCTTCTTTCCCCGCCACCGCGCTCTCCGCTGCTGCAGTCCGGCCCCTGCGCGTCTCCCCGAATGGGCGGTCTTCACAATGAGAGTTCTTTTATAAGAAGGGGCGGGGCCACCCGTGACGTAAATGAGTGACCCGTCCCTTCTGACATCACATGACGTCAGAAGGGGCGGGTTCACTCAGTTACGCCACTGGATGGTCCCGCCCCTTCTTATAAAAGTACTGTCATCGTACAAACAGCTTATTCGGCAAGACGCTCAGGGGCTGGACTGCAGCAGGGAAGAGAGCAGCGGCGGGGAAAGAAGAAAGAAGATGAAGATTGAAGATTGAAGACGTAGAGAGGAAGCAAGAAGGCTAAAAGAAGAAGAAGAAAACCAGAAGAAGGAGCGGGCCAGGAGAAGATGGAGGAAGAAAGAATAAAGAAGAAAAGAGCTATAATACAAAATAAAGGACTTGTCAAAAACTGCCTATTGTTTTTTTTTACACTACACTCCTTTTTTGGTGAAAAGTACCCCAAACCTATTTACATAGGGGGAGGGGGAGGGATCTGGGGGCTTCCATATTCTGATAAGCCCCCTGCCTGCAGACCCCCACAACCACCGGCCAGGGTTGTGGGGATGAGGCCCTTCTCCCCATCAACATGGGGACAAGGTGCTTTGGGGGGACCTCAAAGCATCCTTCCCATGTTGAGGGCATGTGGCCTGGTATGGTTCGGGGGGGGGGGGGCACTCTCTCGTCCCCACCCCCTCCTGCCTTGCCAGGGCTGCGTGCTCGGATAAGGGTCTGGTTTGGATTTTGGGGGGGACCCAAGCCATTTTTTTTTAAATTTGGCACGGGGTTCCCCTTAAAATCCATACCAGACCTGAAGGGCCTGGTTTGGATTTTGGGGACGACCCCACGTCATTTTTTAAAAAAAAATTTGGTGCGGGGTTCCCCTTAAATTCCATACCAGACCTGAAGGGCCTGGTTTGGATTTTGGGGGAGATGCACGTAATTTTTTTTTTTAATTTTTGCGCGGTCCATGCAGTTGTATTACTTAAAAAATTGTGATAAAATCCCCCAGTCAAACAGGTGGCCAAAAATTGGGCCTTGTGTGTTGGCGGTGCCAGAACACTGTAACCCCTTGCAGTTACTCTTGTTGGATGGAGGAACTGGGCCTGAAGTTGTCAATTAGTTTAAAAATTGTGACGAAAGCCACCAGTCAAACAGGTGGCCAAAAATTGGGCCGTGTGTGTTGGCGGTGCCAGAACACTGTAACCCCTTGCAGTTACACTTGTTGGATGGAGGAACTGGGCCTGAAGTTGTCAATTAGTTTACAAATTGTGACGAAAGCCACCAGTCAAACAGGTGGCCAAAAATTGGGCCTTGGGTGCTGGAGGTGCCAGAACACTATAACCCCTTGCAATTACTCTTGTTGGATGGAGGAACTGGGCCTGCAGTTGTCAATTAGTTTACAAATTGTGACGAAAACCCCCAAACAGGTGGCCAAAAATTGGGCCTTGTGTGTTGGCGGTGCCAGAACACTGTAACCCCTTGCAGTTACCCTTGTTGGACGGATATATAGTGCACGCTCAATATGCTGTGTGTGTGTATATATATATATATATATACACCAGACTGTATATATTTTTATACACCATGTCAGGTGGACTATATACCTTAGGTATAGATATATAGAGCATGCTTAATACGCTGTGTGTGTATATATATATATATATATATATATA
>BLSH010340153.1:361717-379647 GCA_018402905.1 Glandirana rugosa
CCGGAGCGGTACACGAGTCCCGGCCACTTCCTAAAAAAAAGATGAATCCGCTTCCACGTAAAACCACGGGGGTCGTTTGCCGGAGGACGGTGCGGGGAGGTTAGTGTAAGGGGGGCTCTGCGGCTAGTGTAAGGGGGGCTATGTGGTTAGTGTATGGAGGGGGCTCTATGGACTCTTGTGTAAGGAGGGGGCTGTGGTAACCAGAGACTCCCTTACATCAGAGTTTCCCTTTTACACCAGAGTCCATAAAGACCAGGAAAGAATATAATGCAATTTGATTTACACTGCATTACAATAATGACTGAATGCATGGCAACATTGATGATGTAACATCAGCATAAAGTGTATGCCATATGGGGGTTTACATTGTGGAGGGGAGGGGCGTGGCAGGAGGCCGTTTGCTGGGGGCACCAAAATGCACCTTCGCCTAAGTAGAAAAAAAATCCTTCACCGGCCCTGAGCACATGGCGAGGCCTACTCTCAGCAGAACCTCCGGAGCACCCATTACAGGCCAGGGATCTTGTGTCCCTGAATGTGTAACAAAAGTACTTGAGTGCTAGCCGGGCCTTTGATGGACTACAACTCCCAGCCCATCCCTCTTCCAGGTCCCACTGACCTGCTCTTCCTCAGTGACTCTCCTTTCCCTGAACTGACTCCCAAGGCTTCCACAGACTGTCCACTATTTCTCACACAGCCTGCTCCAGCACTTTCTCTTCCAGCTCCCAGGGACCGTCACTCACCGAATCGGTGGATCACTTTAAAGCCTCTCTCTGTGTAGCACCTCCGCTGTTCTCCTGTTCCCCTGTGCGACTCCAGGAATCACCACCACTCCTGGCTGCACCCGAACCTCCAGGCCTGGGTAGAGGCCTCCATAGCGCCTCTGCTACATCTCCAGACTTCCACCTGACCCTTCTCCTCCCAGATTGGGTTGACTCCGAGTATTTAAGGAGGCGTGCCCCCTGCCAATCCTGCTTGGGGATTGGTCAGGGCTTCTTAGAATACTCCAGATGGCTCCACCTTTCTCCCAGCCTCTGAGCAGAAACCTACCTCCAGGTTTCTAGCAAAGAAGGGGGAGGTTCTGGTGACCTCATATGTCAAGTCCAATCACTCCTCCTGGCCCAGATCAAAACATTCAGGCCTGCTCTTACACTCAGACCTGACTAAACTTAACCTACCTAGCAAAACCCTGCTAGAAAACGCATCTACACTATGGGGGTGCTAAATATGTTTCAGAAAACTGTATACAGTAAGACATTATGTGAAACCGTACTGAAAAAAAATAGATTTAGGGTTTACATACATTAAGGACCAGAAGGATATTTTGGTATATGGAATAACTCAATGGCCAGCTACCCTAATACTCGGAGCTTTATGCTGAAATGCCACCAAAATTCTGTTACTGAACACTGAAGTGTATTGTGGTTTCTTGGCTATAGTGTGGTAGGTGTGTATGACTGATTGAGCAGACTTACATACACTATGTTACCAAAAGTATTGGGACACCTGCCTGTACACACACATGAACTTTAATGACATCCCAGCAGTGGCGGTCGCTCAATAGAGGCTCAGGGGTGCCGCGCCCCCAACCCATGTGCCCGGCCCCTAAACTGCATGCAAGGCGCCGGACGCATGGATTTCAATTAAGTTCTTTTTTTTGGAAACACATTATTAGAGCCCGAGGCTCTAATTGGCTTCAAAAAAGGTCGTCCACCCACTTGTGTGATGTGTGCGGCGGGGGTTAGAGCGGAGAGGAGGTGTAGAGGAGCGGAGGAGGAGAAGGAGGTGGGGGGAGCTGGCGGCAGTCAATGAGTGTGCAGTTTCCGGTGTTCTGCCAAAACTCTGGCGGTGGGGTGCAGATTTGAAGCAGGGAGAAGAAAGATGGCAATTTCTGTTGGGAGCGTGCTGCAGCCTGGCCCTATCCATCTGGCTGCTTTCCTACTGTTTCTGCCAAGAGGGAGGGGAAGCAATCATGGATGGGGTAAGTGCGTTCTATACTTCTCCCTTATTTCTACTGACCATGTGGGAAATGTATAGGCAATTTCTTGTAAAGAAGTGACTATAGGAACATGGTGCCATGTGATTAGAAAAAAACATTCAAACACTGGCGGTGACGTGAGGCAGAGTTGAAGCAGGGAAAAGAAAGATGGCGATTATTGTCAGGAATGTGCCACGGCCTGGCTTTGTCCACCTGGCTGCTATCCTACTGCTTCTGCCAAGAAGGAGGAGAAGCAATCATGGATAGGGTAAGTGCGGACCCGGGGGCAAGGGGGGGTTTGTTTGCCACGCCCCCAAAAAAAATGGAGCACCAGCCTCCACTTCATCCCAGTCTTAGTCCGTAGGGTTCAATATTGAGTTGGTCCACCCTTTGCAGCTATAACAGCTTCACCTCTACTGGGAAGGCTGTCCACAAGGTTTAGGAGTGCGTCTATGGGAATGTTTGACCATTCCAGAAGCGCATTTGGGAGGTCAGGCACTGATATTGGACGAGAAGGCCTAGCTCGCAGTCTCAGTCTTAAAATATATTCCAAATGTGTTCTATCGGGTTGAGGTCAGAACTCCGTGCAGGCCATTCAAGTTCCTCCACCCCAAACTCGCTCATCCATGTTTTTATGGACCTTGCTTTGTGCACTGGTCCAAATCATTTGGTGGAGGGGGGATTATGGTGAGGCTGCTTTTCAGGGGTTGGGCTTGGCCCCTTATTTCTAGTGAAGGGAACTCTTAAGGCATCAGCTTACCAAGACATTTTGCACAATTTCATGCTCCCAACTTTGTGGGAACAGTTTGGGGATGGCCCCTTGCTGTTTCAACATGACTGAGCGCCAGTGAACAAAGCAAGGTCTATAAAGACATTGATCAGCGAGTTTGGCATGGAGAAAGTTAACTGGCCTGCACAGAGTTCTGACCTCAACCCCATAGAACACCTTTGGGATGAATTAGAGCGGAGACTGTGAGCCAGGCCTTCTTGTCCAACATCAGTGCCTGACCTCACAAGTGCGCTTCTGGAAGAATTGTCAAACATTCCCATAGACACACTCCTAAACCTTGTGGACAGCCTTCCCAGAAGAGTTGAAGCTGTTATAGCTGCAAAGGGTGGGCCAACTCAATACTGAACTCCATGGACTAAGATTGGGATACCATTAAAGTTCATGTAAAGGCAGGTGTCCCAATACTTTTGGTAATATAGTGTATTTGCTTGCACATCAAGCAGTCCTCATAATTGTTACTGTGTAGCACATGCCACATTCTTGTGTGATTCCAGCACATTCCCGTGTGGTGCAATCTTTGAAATTGCACCAGAATGCATAGAAAGTAGCACATGCACTACTTTTAACAAATGTGGCTCACCAAATCGCATAGTACTGAGATATCATGCAATTTGGTGTCAGCACTTGGGGTGCTGTTAACAATGCACTGGCACTGGCAGATCGCAAAGGCAGTGCGTTTCCTGGGTGGTGCTGGAACGCCGTTCTGGTATGAATCAGCCCTACAGGAGATTCAAAAACTGATCAGTAGTTCCATGGAACCATTTACAAGTTAAACGAGAGTATATCATGTTTAACAAAGATATTTACAAAAATGATATATTTCTTGTATTTCAGCATTTATTCAATTGCCCTTGAGATTACTATAACATATCAGAAAACAACAACAGGAAACAAGAAGAAGCACAGAGGTAATTTAGATGTTCTTTTTCTTCCATTTGCGTAAATGGAACAGCCACATTATTTAATCTGAGTCAGGTTATTGTGCTTTCAAACGGTCCTGCTGGCAATCAATCTGCTTTCCGCTGCTAAATGCGTGCACGTTGTGGGAGGAGCAGCCAAGAGTTCACCATCACTAGAGACAGAAGGAAACATAAGATCAATGCAATGTACAACAAACAAGCAAAGCCTCCAGACAAACATAGTACCACTGGGACAAGCTGGGATATCAGGAGTTATTTGCAGATTCCAGTACCTCTGAGATGGCAAGGTCATCAAACCGAAAGCAAGAAATCTTCAAAATTGTAAGTGCATTTATTTGTATAGCTGAATGCTTAGGAAGGTACAGATATGCCTTGACTTTTAGGGGTTGATTTACTAAAGCTTGAAAGTGCAAAATTTGGTGCAGCTCCACACAGAAACCAATCAGATTCAAGGTTTTATTGTCAAAGCTTGATTGTACAAGCTGAGGTTAGAAGCTGATTGGCTACCATGCAAAGCTGCACCAGATTTTGCACTCTCCAGCTATAGCAAATCAACCCTTTAATGTCTAATAACAAGGACTTGCTATTGATAAAACAGTTTTTCCATCATGCACAAACCAAATACATTTTGTTGTATTATTATAGGCTATGTGTTATATACAATTAATTCTATTTTATGATCATTCTATATGAAGAACATATTTCTTTGAGAATCTATTTGCTTTGATACACAGTTTTTTACTGCCAGGTTTACATAGAGAAATGGAACACGATAGTTAAATTCAAACTGTACTGTCCATAAATTAATTTTAATAAATAGTAGCAGTAGTTTTAATGCACAGCTTAATTTTAGTTAAAATGGTATTAAACCTAAAACCAAAAATGTAATCTATTGCAGCTTACCAATCCTTACATGTGATGGCTACATTTGTTTTCTTTTGATTTTCCTATGCTATGGCGGGCTTGATCCTGAGCTAGACTGTGTGCATCTATTGACACATAGAGCACAACCCGGTCCCGCCCCATGTCCCTCCTCGCAAGATTTGATTGACAGCATCAGGAGCTAATGACTCACACTGCTGCCTCCATGTCCAGTGAGGAGAGAGAGCAGTGCCACTTAGGGTTGCCACATCATCCCTTTAATCCTGGGCACAAATGAATTACACAGGTTCTGAGGCTAATTGAATGCAGATAAGGCACCAAGTGAGTTTAATTACCATCCTAATCAGCCACAGAACCTGTGCAATTAATATGTGTCCAGGATTAAAGGGATGATGTGGCAACCCTAGTGCCACTGCTTTCGGGCACAGCACTGGATAGAGATCAGGCTCAGGTAAGTATTTAGGGGGTCTGGGGGAGCTGACCATGGAATGTTTTTTACTTTAACCACTTGCCGACCAGCCATCGTCGTTTTACGGTGGCAGATCGACTCATCCCGTGAATCGCCATACCTGTACGTCACTCGCGGGAACGTGTGGTGTGGGCGTGCGCTCACTGGCTAGCGGGGGAGCCAATCAGCGGGTGGGGCGGACTCGATGTCCGCCGGCCACCCACGATCGCTCCCGAGACAGGCAGAACAGGGATCTGCGAGTGTAAACAAAGCAGATCCCCGTTCTGACAGGGGAATAGAGAGTGATCGTCTGTTCCCAGTGATAGGGAACAACACTCTCTCTCCTCCTCCAGTCAGCTCAGCCCCCATACAGTTAGAAACACCATAGAGGGAATACAGTTAACCCCTTGATCACCACTTGGGTTAACCCCTTCCCTGCCAGTGACATTTATACAGTAATCAGTGGCTATTTTTAGCTCTGATCATTGTATAAATGTCACTGGTCCCAAAAAAAGTGTCAAAAGTGTCCAATCTGTCTGCCACAATGTCGCAGTCCCACTAAAAATTGCAGACCACTACCATTACTAGTAAAAGAAAAAATAATAATAATAGAAATGCCATAAATCGATCCCCTATTTTGTAGACATGATAACTTTTGCGCAAACCAATCAATATACGCTTATTGCAATTCTCTTTTTACCAAAAATATGTAGAAGAATGCATATTGGCCTAAACCGAGGAACAAATTTTGTTTTTTTTACATTTTCTTTGGAGGCAGCCTTAGAAACATAGAAACATAGAAGAGTGAAGGCAGAAAAAGACTGAGTAGTCCATCGAGTCTGCCCTTTTTTTTTCCCCCATTAACCTTGTTGTCTGACTATAGATTTATGTTTATCCCAAGCATGTTTGAAGCCATTTACTGTTGACTGTCTCACAACCTCTGTTGGTAGTTTATTCCAATCATCAACCACCCTTTCAGTAAAATAATACTTTCTAACTTTAGATTTGAACTTCCCTCCGGTTAGTTTGAGGTCATGTCCCCGTGTTCTTGATTTTGGTTTCATATTGAAAAGACTGCCCTCCTGAACCTTATTCACCCCCTTGATGTATTTAAAGGTTTCAATCATGTCTCCCCTTTCCCCTCTTTCCTCCAGACTGTACATATTAAGTTCCTGAAGTCGCTCTTGATATGGTTTTATCCCCCAAAACTTTCACCATTTTTGTAAGTGAGGCCTCCAGAACTGGACACAGTATTCTAAGTGAGGTCTCGCTAAAGATCTATATAGAGGAACAGTGGCGGCTGGTTAAATTTTGGATGGGGGGGCGCCAGACCCCGCCCTTCCTTTTTGACCCCTCCCACTTCTCATAAGCCACACCCCTTATAGTTTCCACCCATTGTGTCAGTAGTATACAGCCCAGCACCAGGTAAGCTATACAGCATCACCAGGTAGGGGTATACAGAGTCACCAGATAGGGTATACAGTCACCAGATAGGGTATACAGTCACCAGATAGGAGTATACAGAGCCCCAGATAGGGGTATACAGAGCCCCAGATAGGAGTATACAGAGCCCCAGAGAGGAGTATACAGGAGCCAACAGATAGGAGTATACAGAGCCCCAGATAGGAGTATACAGAGCCCCAGATAGCAGTATACAGAGCCACCAGATAGGAGTATACAGAGCCCCAGATAGGGGTATACAGAGCCCCAGATAGGGGTATACAGAGCCCCAGATAGGAGTTTACAGATCCCCAGATAGGAGTATACAGAGCCCCAGATAGGAGTATATAGAGCCCCAGATAGGAGTATACAGAGCCAACAGATAGGAGTATACAGAGCCCCAGATAGCAGTATACAGAGCCCCAGACAGCAGTATACAGAGCCCCAGATAGGGGTATACAGAGCCCCAGATAGCAGTATACAGAGCCCCAGAAAGGAGTATACAGAGCCCCAAATAGCAGCATACAGAGCCACCAGATAGGAGTATACAGAGCCCCAGATAGGAGTATACAGAGCCCCAGATAGCAGTATACAGAGCCCCAGATAGGAGTATACAGAGCCCCAGATAGCGGTATACAGAGCCCCAGATAGGGGTATGCAGGGCCCTTAACCACTGCCCGCCCGGCCTATTGACAAATGACGGCCAGGCGGGGGGTTCATTATCCTGACTATTGACGTCCTCAGGATAGTCCGCACCCATAGGGGGGCGCACCACGGCGATTGGTGGTGCCGTGGGTCAGTCTGTGATCACCATGTGATCAGCCATGACCAATCACGGCTGATCACAGTGTAAATAGGAAGAGCCGTTTATCTGCTTTTCCTCAGTTCAGGTCTGCAGACCTGAGCAGTGGAGAGCCGATCGGCTGTTCTCCTGATGGGTGGGGGGCTGCACTGAACGTTTATCAGCACAGCCCCCCTCAAGATCACCCAACTGGACCACCAGGGAGCCGACCAGGACCACCAGGGAGACCCCCCAGGGACACCATGAGGAGGCCACCCAGGACCACCAGGGAGACAACATGGGGGCCGCCCAGGACCACCAGGGAGCCCCCACTAGACCACCAGGTAAGGGCAATACACTGCACTGTAGGGATGGCACTGTGCCCATATATGATGCCTGCCAGTGCCATCCCTAACAGTGCTATATGCATCAGTGCCCACCAGTGGCACCTATCAGTGACCACCTGTGTCCACCTGTGCCACCTATCAGTGCCCATCTGTGCCACCTATCAGTACCCAGCAGTGCCACCTAAAAGTGCCACCTATCAGTGCCCAGCAGTGCCACTTATCAGTGCCCATCAGTGCCAAGTGCCACCTATCAGTGTCGCCTATGAGTGTCCATCAGTGCCGCATATCAGTGCCACACATCACTGCCTGTGCCGCCTATCAGTGCCCATCAGTGCTCCATATATGTGCCCCATCATCAGTGCAAACTTATCAGTGCCACCTCATCGGTGCCAATCTATACTGCCTCATCAGTGCCCGTCAGTGAAGGAGAAAATTTACTTATACAAAGTTTTGTGACAGAAACAAAGAAAAACTTTTTTTTTCAAACATTTTCGGTCTTTTTTTATTTGTAGCGCATAAAATAAAAACCGCAGGGGTGATCAAATACCACCAAAAGAAAGCTCTATTTGTGGGAACAAAATGATAAAAACTTTGTTTGGGTACAGCGTCGCACGACCGCGCAATTCTCATTCAAAGCGCAACAGCATTGAAAGCTGAAAATTGGTCTGGGCGGGAAGTGTTCTAAGTGCCTGGTATTGAAGTGGTTAATGCACGGGCCGCCCCTGTAGAGAAATCAGAACCTCCTTCCTCCTGCTGGTGATCCCTCTACTGATACATCCCAGAATTCTATTTGCTTTTCCTACTGCCTGGTCACACTGTTTGTTCATTTTGCAATCATCTGAAATAAGCACCCCCAAATCTTTTATTTTGTAGTGCTGGCTAACACTGTACCCCCGATGCTGTACTCTCTAAGGGGATTCTTATTGCCTAGAATTATTTTACATTTAGAAATATTGAACTGCAGTCTCCACTTCTTTTACCAATCTTCCAGCAATGCCAAATCATGTTCCATGTTACAGACACCTCCAGGGATATCAACCCTATTACACACCTTTGTATCATCAGCAAAGAGACATACATTGCCCAGCAAACCTTTAGTTAGATCACTTACATATAGGGTAAATAGAACAGGACCCAGTACAGAGCCTTGTGGTACCCCACTAGTGACTGAGTGAACCCCATTTACAACCACATTCTGGGATCTATCCTTTAGCCAACTGCATATCCACTGAACCACCCAAGGGTTAAGTCCCAGCATGTACAACTTTTGTATTAGATCATTATGTGGAACTGTATCAAAAGCCTTGCTGAAATCAAGATATGCTATGTCCACAGCACCACCCTGGTCCAAAACACTGGTAATATAGTCAAAGAATTTAATCAGATTTGTCTGACACTATCTCCCCTCAGTAAAGCCATGCTGCTTTGGGTCCAGCAAGCTGTGTATTTTTAGGTAATCAATGATCCTTCTTTTCGGAAGCGATTCCATTACCTTGACTACAATTGATGTTAAACTCACTGGCCTGTAATTGCCAGCTTCTGCCTTGCTGCCCTTCTTGTGGATAGGTACAGTATTAGCTATCCGCCAATCATGGGGAACTTCTCCTGTTAGAAGAGATTGATTAAAAAGATCCGTTAATGGTCCAAAAACTAATCCTCAAAGTTCTCTTAGATCTCTGGGACAAATACCATCACTTAATTAAGCTTTAACCGAGCCAGTTCCTCTACTACCTCAGTCTCCAGAAATCCTAGAAATGAACCATCATTACTAGAACCAATATTATTCCCTAACTTGTTACCATTAGTGCAGTCTATTGCTGAGAAGACTGAACAGAAGTAATTGTTTAAATGGTTTGCTACAGCCAGGTCTCCCTCAACACATGTGTTGTGCCCCGTTTTCATTTCAGTGATCCCATTGTATTTTTTCCTTCTGTCACTTCTATCCTTTTTCTGGTTAGATGCGCTGCATCCAGGTGACCCATGGCGGCCATCTTGGGTCGGCAGAAGTCCCTGTTCCCCATGTTTTGGTGTGCATTTGCATGTGGGTAGTGTAGGGACAGGTCTCCCATCTGTCAGGGACAGCATTAGAAGCAGAGAAAGGTTTCAGACCAGAAGGGAAAGACTAGGCCTTGCAAGTTCCTTGGACATCTTCCCATTTGGGTACGAGACAGCCAGGCTGCTTTCTGCCCCTCCAGAAAGACGCTGTCAGTTTGGCTGATATCTGCTCCACTACATGCTGTTGCCATTTGTGAGTGCTCCCGGTTGGGCCCTCTCCCACCGGGGTAGTTGTAAACTATTTTTCCTTTACTACAATACAAGTTCTGCCTTTGCCACAATACAAGTTCTACTGATTGAACCCAGACTGTGTGTGTGTTATTATCACCGCATGAACCCACAAGGCTGTCCCTTGTTTATTTTTTTTATGTAATGTTTAAATAAAATAATATCTTAAAAATAAATGACTCATCACATGTAAAATTAATGTATTACAATATATTATTTGAGGCAAATAGAACTGTGTGGACGCAAGGATATGTGGGTGGCCTGACAGATACGTTTTTCTAAGACTTATAAATTCTTACATTATTTTTCTAAGACGTATCGGTTCTTACATTATTCTGCAAAGTCAAGTGATCCCTACCCTGCATCAGTGTACATGTAAATGTAATTTGGGTCTTAACACATATAAATCTGTGTACTATGGGGGGCCATATGGTAGAGGGAAAGGTGACAATCATGCTATGAGTGGGAACTTCTACAGGTTCTGTATTGTTTCTGTTTTTCATTGCCATTGGCACAACTGGGCCTGCAGGTTACTCATTTCAACTAGAGCCTCTCCAGCTTGACCAAAGATGCTCCACTAAGCCAAACCACACATGCAACATTCTCTCTGCAATGAAACAAACAATTATATATACTTATCACCAGCCCGGGACTAACACATCTATAGTGTGGGCAGCGCTTCAATGGGCGATGGGCAACGGCTTCCCCTGTGTCTCCTCCTCGGCATCACGTTGGCTTCTGTCATGTGTCTCTTCCCTCCTCCTCCTAGGCCAATTGGAACGCTTCTCCTTTTGGCCAATCGGGAAACGGGTCTCAGACACGCTTCCAGATTGGCCGGGAGGAGAATCAGTGTGACAATAGCGAATATTCATTCACTATTGTCAGACAACTGCCTCTGGTTCTAATCATGTGCTTCAAAAAAAAAAAAAAAAACAGATTGGAATCTATACGTCCGGCGCCCCGCATGTAGATTAGGGGGCTGGACGCATGGATAGGGGGGTGGCACCTGTGTGCCCTGCCACTGATATTTATATATCTATAGCTATCTATATATCTATCTATATCTCTCTATATATATAGCTACATATACTGCATATGTGTGTGTGTATATACAGTATCTCAAAAAAGTGAGTACACCCCTCACATTTTTGTAAATATTTAATGATATCTTTTCATGTGACAACAGTGAAGAAATTACACTTTGCTACAATGTAAAGTAGTGAGTTTACAGCTTGTATAACAGTGTAAATTTGCTGTCCCCTCAAAATAACTCAACACACAGCCATTAATGTCTAAACTGTTGGCAACAAAAGTGAGTACTCCCCTAAGTGAAAATGTCCAAATTGGGCCCAATTAGCTATTTTCCCTCCCCGATGTCATGTGACTCTTTAGTGTTACAAGGTCTCAGGTGTGAATGGGGAGCAGGTGTGTTAAATTTGGTGTTATTGCTCTCACTCTCTCATACTGGTCACTGGAAGCTCAACATGGCACCTCATGGCAAAAAAATCTCTGAGGATCTGAAAAAAAGAATTGTTGCTCTACATAAAGATGGCCTAGGCTATAAGAAGACCCTGAAACTGAGCTGCAGCATGGTGGCCAAGACCATACAGCGGTTTAACAGGACAGGTTCCACTCAGAACATTCCTCACCATGGTCGATCAAAGGAGCTGAGTGCACATGCCCAGCGTCATATCCAGAGTTTGTCTTTGGGAAATAGATGTATGAGTGCTGCCAGCATTGCTGCAGAGGTTGAAGGTGTGGGGGGTCAGCTTGTCAGTGCTCAGACCATTCGCCACACACTGTATCAAATTGGTCTGCATGGCTGTCGTCCCAGAAGGAAGCCTCTTCTAAAGAGGATGCACAATAAAGCCCGCAAACAATTTGCTGAAGACAAGCAGTCTAAGAAACATGGATTACTGGGACCATGCCCTGTGGTCTGATGAGACCAAGATAAATGTATTTGGTTCAGATGGTGTCAAGCGTGTGTGGCAGAAACCAGGTGAGGAGTACATAGACAAGTGTGTCTTGCCTACAGTCAAACATGGTGGTGAGAGTGTCATGGTCTGGGGCTGCATGAGTGCTGCTGGCACAAGAAACTATCAGTTCATTGAGGGAACCATGAATGCCAACATGTACTGTGACATACTGAAGCTGAGCATGATCCCCTCCCTTTGGAGACTGGGCCACAGGGCAGTATTCCAACATGATAATGACCCCAAACACACCTCCAAGAGGACAACTGCCTTGCTAAAGAAGCTGAGGGTAAATGTGATAGACTGGCCAAGTATGTCTCCAGACCTAAATCCTATTGAGCATCTGTGGTGCATCCTCTGTGATGTCATCATGGAGGAGAGGAAGAGGACTCCAGTGGTAACCGTGAAGCTCTGGTGAACTCCATTCCCAAGAGGGTTAAGGCAGTTCTGGAAAATAATGGCGACCACACAAAATATTGACACTTTGGGCCCAATTTGGACATTTTCACTTAGGGGTGTACTCACTTTTGTTGCCTGCGGTTTAGACATTAATGGCTGTGTGTTGAGTTATTTTGAGGGGACAGCAAATTTACACTGTTATTGTACACTTAATACTTTAAATTGTAGCAAAGTGTAATTTCTTCAGTGTGGTCACAGGAATAAGATATAATAAAATATTTACAAAAATGTAAGGGGTGTATTCACTTTTGTGAGATACTGTGTGTGTATATATATATATATATATATATATATATATATATATATATATATATATTCTGATGGCCTGTTAAATGGAGGTAAATGTGAAACATCTTTCATCTATACCTGCAGAAACAAGCTAGCATGACAAGAAATTTATGACTAGATTCCTTAATAGCCTCTTACAAAGGAAGTAAATTATGTTCTGCTTAGCCGTTATTGTGCTTTGATTTTATAGTACCGTGCTGTTTTACATACTTAGCAGAAAATACAGATTTATATGTATTAATGATGTCAATAAAGGTGTAATTACAAGCTGATGTTTTGTTCTAAGACAAGCCTTTCATGTATTTCATAAGTGAAGTAATGTATGATCTTAAATATAAAATGATATTTTGATGATGATTTTTTTTTATTGATGATTAATACATCTGTATCATTTACTGAATGTTAAAAAAGTAGGTCAGAAGGCCTACTTTCAAAACTTTCTCATGGCATGTGTAAAAATGTTTCATAAGTTTTTATAAAAATTGGTTTCACTGTGCCATTTGCTTTATATTTATGTGCAGTCACGTGATTGCAAGCACTCAGTTTCTGTCCCTTCTGTGTTGGCAGTGGGCATAGATTACACCTGCACTGATTTAAAACTGTGCTCTCTGCTCAGTGCACTATAGATTTCTAGCCCATTGGAGGAGAATTCCGACATGACCTATCATTTCCTCGCATAATTAGATTGTTAAAGTGGTATTAAACTCAAAAACAAAACAGAAATTTATTGCACCTTACCAATCATTCGTGGTAACTGCAGCAGTTTTCTTTTTTTGCAGTAACACTCTGGGCAGCAGCATTGTTAATCTGAGATGAGAGAAGTGTTAGATGCACTAGCAGATTTAAATATACTAAATCAATTGAAACCAAACTCAAATTAACACTTTATAAGCAGTTTTATAAATAAACAAAGCTGACCATTGTAAGCACCCACCCCTGTTAGTGGTAAATGGTATGTCTCATCCCTCTAATTGCTACATTTGCAGGACAGCTTGTCGTGTTGAAAAACAACAGGCTTAATGGCAGAATCAGCAGGTGAAAATAAAGGGGAAAAAAGCTTACACTAAAACAAATGCAGCTATCACATGTAGGTATCGGTAAGCTGCAAAATAATAAATGTTTGGTTCTGAGTTTAATACAGCTTTACATTTCCAGGTTCCAACAACCTTAATACATTCTCTATTTGAATAGCAGATAAACAGTGCTTTCAATTGATTTCAACGTTGTGCATGCTCCTTTTATATTTGATCTACATTAAAATGGTACAATTTATTTTTAATTGTAGTCCTCTTATTAATTAAACTATCCAAAGAAATATTTAAAATATTTTAACAAGCAGGTAATAGCAGTGATGACATCCTGGCACAAGACAAGTTTCCCCTATCAGAAGATCCTGCTGTGGAATTGGGTTTTTCTATCCAGTACTGAGACTTGCCAACCTCCCTGTAACAATGCAATATTGCAGATTTTACCAAATTTAGAACATATATATTCATTCGGAGTCGGTAATACTCTTGTTTCTTTTTGTGTCACTCACCACCTAGAGTTTCTTCTGAACTTGCCTGCCAGGCCACCTGGTCACTAACCTACAAACTGACATATAGATTGTGCAAAAGTATAAATAGTTGAACATTTTTGCAGATATCATTTTTGTTGATCAGGAGCTGATCCTGCTTAAAGTGGTTGTCAACTCGTGACAACCACTTTAACTTATAGGTAAGCCTATGATAAGGCTTGCCCTGCATATCTCCCAAACCTGCATGGTTCAGAAGATATACAGTGTACTGCTGTTGCCGACATCATTTCGACACATGCGCAGTGAAGAAACGGCCCCCGTGCCGTTTCTTCACTGTGATCGTGCCATGACTGGCGGCTCCCGCGTGCATGCGGCCCTGGAAGGAAAAGGGGCTGAAGATGGACGCTACCGGCACAGGGGGCATCACTGGACGTCGCAGGCTTCATTTGCAGGTAAGTGACACATAATGGGCTACTATGCGATGCACTGTCACTGTCACTGCTGACAGGGCTTCCAATTTCACACAGTCTTCCTTCCAGGCTCACGGGCATCTGGTGTTTCATTAGAATCGGTGACCCATCAGATTAGGTAACGGAAGTGATGTTCCGTCAGCTGCGCATGCATCCCACTGCTACCAGGGTTGCTAATCTAACAGAACGCCTGCAGTCAGAAGAAGGCAGCGGACATCTTACTACACCCAGCTAAGTATTGAATTGCACACTAATTTTAGCAATAAAACTGAGATTATATAAATAAATATAGTATATACGCTCACTTTATTGCTAAAATTACTGTGAAATTCAAGACGTAGCTGGGTGTAGTAAGATGTTCGCTGACGCTTCTTCTGACCGCAGGTGTTCTATTAGATTAGCGGTGGTAGCGGTGGACACATGCGCAGGTCGCCGATTCTGACGGAACACTGCCGCTTGACTGGCCTAGCCGCGATGACGACACTACCACGGAGTCACAGCCGCAGCATGGCTCTCTCTATGGATGGCATGCCGTCTATTGAGACTGCAGGTGTTCTGTTAGATTAGCGGTTGTAGTGGTGGACACATGCGCAGATGACGGAGCGTCACTTCTGTTACCTAATCTGACGGGTTGCTGATTCTGAGCACTGCCGCTTGACTGGCCTAGCCGCGATGACGACACTACCACGGAGTCACAGCCGCATCATGGCTCTCTCTATGGATGGCACGCTGTCTATTGAGAGTGCAGTGCGCATGCGCCAGTGCTGCTAAAGTAAATATCTCCCAAACTGCGCAGGTTTAAGAGATATTTACTTTATATTTAGATTTAGGAAATCAGCTCCTGGTCAACAAAAATGATGTCTGCAAAAAGGTTCAGCTACTTATACTAAGGCTGCTTTCACACTGGAGCGTTTTACAGACGCTATTTAGCTAAAAATAGCGCCTGTAAAGCGCCTCAAAAGTCCCCCCCAATCCACCCCAATGTGAAAGCCTTGAGTGCTTTCACACTGGGGCGGTGTGCTAGCAGGATGTTACAAAAAGTCCTGCAAGCAGCATCTTTGGGGCGGTGATGGGAGCGGTAATATACCGCTCCTCTACCGCCCCTGCCATTGAAATGCATGGCAAGCGCTGCCGAAGCAGCTGCACACCGCCTCGGTAGCGCTGAGCGCCGGCACTTTTAACCCCTTTTTAACCCCTTGCGGGGGGTTAAAAGCATGGCGCTCCCGCCCGCATAGCGGAGCCCTACCACTGGTAAAACTCCGCTAAAACTAGCAGGGTTTTACTGCGACCACGGGTACCGCTCCAGTGTGAAAGTAGCCTTATTATAGGCTTACCTGTAGATATAAATTTAAAAAAAAAAAAACCTTTACTACCACTATAAAACAGTCCTTTTTTTTGGCCTGTTATTTCTTTTGTGAACCAGGTTTATATATATTTTATGTGCACCTCTTCACCTCACTTGTGGATTGATGACTTATTTTAGAAGACACGTTAGCGTGACCTATTGGTAATAGATTATGGGGTTGATTTACTAAAACGAAAGAGTGCAAAATGTGGTGCAACTCTTCATGGTAGCCAATCAGCTTCTAACTTCAGCTTGGTCAATTAAGCTTTGACAATAAAACCTGGAAGCTGATTGGTTTCTATGCAGAGCTGAACCAGATTTTGCACTCTCCAGCTTTAATAAATCAACTGCTATATGTTATTAATTCAATGTTTCTGAAAAATGCATTTATAGATGGTAGTATCAATTTTTGGTAAGGCTGCATTCACACAGGAGCGATCCAACTTCGGCGGACTTTGCTAGGTGACTTTCAGCGCGACTTCAGGCGACTTACAACACGACCTCATGCCAGGCGACTTTGCCTGTGGCCAATCAGAGAAGGGAGGGAGGGGGTTTCCCTGGATAAATTCACTGTAAAGTCGCTTCAATATAGATGGGAATCCGACTTGGAGGTGTCTTCCATTGAACTCTATGGGCACAAGTCGGATAGAAGTCACCTTGAAGTCGTACAGGAACCTTTTCTGAAGTCGGAGCGACTTCAGTAGTGTACATCAAGACAGCTCCCATTCATTTCAATGGGATTTCAGATGTCAAGCGACTTGGGGCGACTTGGGGCGACTCAAGTCGGAGCTGTGTGGACGGGTTCTAAATGGTGATATTTACCACAAACCAGGCCTGCCTGTGCACTACACAATTGGATAGTACAACTTCAGTACAATCTTCTTTACCATAATTAGAACGAACCTAAACAATATTTACCATTTGTAAACAATCAGGAAGGCTCTTAAACTCCATTGTTGATAAAAGATCTATATGAGATTGTACAATAAGAATGTATATTGTTTGATCACCATAAAAGACCCACGTTCCATGACTAGCTTGAAGGACTCAAATACAGGAAAATAATATTGTCTACTGAGTTGTCTTATGAGTCTGGATATAGGGGGCACATGTGCTGTTGATCATTACCAAGAGCAAACAAAAATGTCCAGTATATAGTGATCACAGTATAAATAATACCAAGAAATCTTCTTACACCCACAGCAGGGATAATCAGCATACTACAAAATAAAGAAAAAAGCTCTGTTATTACCTTGTGCAATAAAAGGATATATTGTACATGTACTAGTTAGAGAAAAAAACGTATTGTGCTCACAAAGGTTGTTGGAAAAAGCAATTGCAAACTTTCTACATCGGAATCTAAAGAACCTCACTGTGGCCAACAGCTGGGCTAGATATCAAATAGCCCAGTTGAAACAAAGGAACAAAGATTGAAAGTCCAGCTTTAAAGCCCCATACACACTATTTGATTTTCTGTAGACTTTTGTCTTCAGATTTACCAAAACCATATAATATGAGGTCAAACCTTAAGAGTTTCAATTTGCATGCAATCAGGCAGGCCCTTGCACTACATGGTTTTGGTAAATCTGAAGACAAAAGTCTACAGACAATCCAATAGTAGGATTGCCACCTCATCCCTTTAAAACCGAACACATATTAATTACACAAGTTCTGTGGCTGACTAAGGTGGTAATTAAACTCACTTGGTGCCTTATCTGCATTAAATTAGCCTCAGAACCTGTGCAATTCATATGTGTTCACGTTTAAAGGGATGAGGTAACCCTATCCAGGACACATTAATTATACTGGTTCTTTGGCTGATTAAGGTGGTAATTAAACTCACTTGGCACCTTATCTGCATTAAATTGGCCTTAGAACCTGTCTAATTAATATGTGTCCTGGATTAAAGGGATGATGTGGCAACTAGGGTTGCCACATCATCCCTTTAATCCAGGACACATATGAATTACACAGGCTCTGTGGCTGATTAAGGTGGTAATTAAACTCACTTGG
>BLSH010340153.1:399271-414351 GCA_018402905.1 Glandirana rugosa
CTTGCATTAAGGAGATACCAAAGGACCCAGTGACCCTGTCGTTAAGCCAACCTACGACTGTCGGGTATACCACCGGTAGAACCCAGTCCGTCTCAGAAAAATTCTGGGACCGAGGACTCAAGGGGGATTTTTGCTAACACATGATGCTCATATATCTTGTGGGGGGGGGGCATGCAGTTTGGCATCTTCGCCCTGGGAGCTAAATTACCTTGTCCCGGCACTGGTTGACAGCATCTGTTTTGAGATGCAGAATGTGGCCTGGCTGATCCGTACCCAGGCGGGGAGATTTTCAGGAAGAGTGGCGGATCCCTAAGCTTTCCCTACTCGACTGACCATTATTGACTCAGACAGATCGGTGACCTGTACCTACACTACCCACATGCTAAATGCATGCCAAACTCAGGAGCCAGGGTCTTAAAAAGACTCTGCCTGACCCAAGATGGCCACCATATGGGCTGTCAGCATCCAACCGAATTGCTGTCCCAGTGACCCAGGAAACCATAGAGGAATTACGTTCCTCTTGACTCCTCCGTCTGCGCTGCTGCTGCTTTTGAGTACCACTTGGAGTGAGAAAAATAGACTACTATGGTGCTGTTAAGTGTATTACTTCTGGACATAGGAGAGACTATGTATGCTACTACTGAGCTCTACGTAATTGTCAAGTTCTGTTTATCCCTATATGTACACTTAGTACAATTTGTAAAATTTACAATCTGTTAATTATGGAGTGTATTGCATTGTAACTTCAAATCAAATCTTTGATCAAGATAATAGACTGCACCTGCCTACAAACATTTTGTTGGTTACTAAACCCCACTTTCTTTAAGGGTACTATCACACTGGGGAGGGCGAGCGGTAGCGGTAAATTTCCGTTAGTTTCAGCAGGGATTTACCGCTGTTCTAGCGGCGCTGCTATGCAGGTGGGAGCACAATGCTTTTAACCCCCCACAAGGGGTTAAAAGTGCCGGCGTGCCACGCTACCGAGGCGGTGTGCAGCTGCTTCAGAGGCGCTGTCCATTGTTTTCAATGTATCACCGCTCAACGCACCGCCCCAAAGATGCTCCTTGCAGGACTTTTTGTAACGTCCTGCAAGCGCACCGCCCAGTGTGAAAGCACTCAGGGCTTTCACATTGGGGTGGATTGGAGGGGTGGGGGGATTTTTGAGGCGCTTTACAGGCGAGAAAAGTGTAATTGAATTTTTGTGAAGTCACGAAGTTTCAAGTTACCAAACGTCAGCCTGGAAATAGGCCTCATACACATGAGCGTATGAAAAAAAATTTGCAAAACATCGGGCCCGACGTCTGGGAAAAATCTGTGTTTTGCATCGGCGTTAGTGAGCGTCGGTGTCAATAGGCGTTTTTTTAAAAAAAAAACATTTCTCTGCTATTTTTTAACCTGAAAACGCCAGCATCAAAAATGCCAGATAACGCCGGTACGGCATTAGTGAGTGTTTTGCCGGTTTAGCGTCAAAAACGTCAAGACGCTACAGCCTCGGAACGCGCTGGTCCCGCGTTCTATTTACAGCTCACTAACGCCAACGCCCTCTACTGCTCAAAAACGTCAGCGGTTTTAGGGGACCATTGAATAACATGGAGAGCTGCAAAAAATGCCCAAAGACGTGGGTGCATGTGTGTATGAGGCCTAATGACTTGGGGAGGATCTGCAAAGAGGAGTGGAACAAAATCCCTCCTGAGATGTGTGCAAACCTGGTAACCAACTACAAGAAATGTCTGACCTCTGTGATTGCCAACAAGAGTTTTGTCACCAAGTACAGAGTCATGTTTTGCAAATCAATCTATAACTTTTTTGAAATACGTTTTTCTGGATTTTTTTGGAGTTATTCTGTCTTTCACTGTTAAAATAAACCTACCATTAAAATTATAGACTGATCATTTCTTTGTCAGTGGCCAAACATACAAAATCTGCAGGTTAACAAATATTTTTTTTTATAGAAATACATAGAAAATAAAAACTGCTAAGGACAGGGGCACAAAAAGTTTTTTTTCCTAATTCTTAGCAATGTTTTAATCGCTTTTAAAACAACCTAGTACATTCCACTCTACTAAATTCTAAATGTGATTTATATTTAAACGTAATGAAATTCTTGGCAATATAACTGTCAGCCATACACATAAAAATCTGATGGTGGTGTAAGACTATACCGGAATGGTACAATGGAAGTTGGAAGATATGTGGGCAGCTTTAAAACAAGCTGATTGACATATGTACTCTGCCAATACTTAGACCTTACATCCATGTAATTGTACTTTGTAATAAAAACCAGGAGATGTAAGTCACAGAATAAAATAGCCCTGTAATGTGTTTTCAAGGTACAGTTGATCTGCATTATTTATTAAGTGGCAGACCTCAAATACATTTATATTTAGATTTACACTCCTCAGTTCAGGAGAACATTGCTTCATCAAACTGTAACCTACTGTTAACAACCATTATAACGAGTGTAAAATGAACATTTGACAATGATCACAGGCTGCTTGTCTTTTTATAAATGTAAACTAATGTAATAACCAATTATTCAGGTTGATCAATAGGCATACTGTATAAAACTGCAAAAAAAAAAAATCAAAAATAGAACAGAAAAAATAAAGCAGCATTTGCTGCCAAACTTACCTTGAACAGAGAGCTGCTCTGTTAAAGCAATGTGAGACAGCACCCTCTAAGAGCAGTGGAAAAGAGAACCTCATTAAGGCTGGGTTCACACTAAGGATGATCGGGTGTTCGCCTGTTCGGTGAATCCCAAACATTATGGTGCGTTTGCAGGAAATTTGAGCGCCACATATTGCATAGACATCGCGGGGAAAGCATGCTTTGGCCAATCACAGTGCGCTCTGCTGGGAGAGCCATGATTGGCCAAAGGCAGGGTGCCTTTGGCCAATCATGGCTCAGGGGGCTCAATCCACACCCACACTATATAAGGCCGCTTGACCAGCGGCCGTATGTAATGTGATAAAGTGGAGATAGAGAGCTAGGTTAGTTAGCGGGGCTTAGGCAGTTTAGTATACAGATAGTTATATACAGTGTAGACAGTTCAAGTTATATACAGTCAGTACAGGCAGTGTATTCATATATATAGTATAGTATATAGATATATATATATATATATATATATATATATATATACTCTGCATTCAGTGTAGACTATATACAGGCAGTCTAGACAGTGTAAGAATATATATATAAGGCCTAGGACTATGAGTCTCTAAAGACGGAGATACTCGTATGTCTGGGTGTCACCATGGCCGTCCGGGCTCAAAGGGTGCATCAGTGGACCAGCCACCCCGCTCCCAAATGTTCAACCTAATCCATCTTACGAGGAAGTAGTTACAGCCAAAGACCTTGCTAAGCCCTCAGATTGTGGAGCGTGTGGTCATGGACAGGTATCTGCATGCGCTCCCTGCTACTTTGAGAAAGTGGGTCAGTCATGGGGACCCCAAAGCGGCAAACCAACTGGTGGACCCCGTGGAGGGATACACAGCTGCTGAGGACTTGTTGCACCCGTCTGCGCCCCACTCCAATGTATCTAAGGGTGAAAGATCGCCACTAAGACTGTCCCAGGGTTCAAGGGCATGGGGAAGATTGATAAGACTGCTGTTACGGCTAATGAGACTGTGGACTCTTGACCTGGAGACTGGCCAAAAAAGCCAGGAAAGCCTGTGAGACCCTTGAGAGGACTAGGTATAGGCCATATACAATGCTACCGCTGCCATGCATTAGGTCATATTGCTGCTAACTGTCCCCTGAATGATGAACCCATGCAATGTGATAATGTGTATGTGAAAAGACGCATTTCTCTTTTTGCCCAGGTCGCATGTACAGCATTCTTTCAGGGACACTTGGAGAGACAAATGTGTGAAATTTCTATTGATGGAAAGCCAATCACTGCACTGCTTGATTCTGGTAGTGTCATGACATTACTCAAAAGTAATTGTGTAAATCTTGCAAAGTTACACCCTAGCACTATCGGGTCATTTGCATCCACGGGGACACTCGGGACTACCAAACTGCAGTGGTTGAGATTGACACTCCTTGGGCCAGTGTAACACATTCAGTGGGGTTGGTACCATCACTGCTTCATGAAGCCTTAGTAGGGAGAGATTTTCTCCATTTTTGGAGGTTGTGGGAAGGCACAGGTAGTCTGGAGGATAGAGCTCCCCCTGCTGGGGAAGCATAAGAACTCTCACCAGACCCTTTTTGCCAATTGGAAGGGGAGACTATTGCAGGACCCTCTTCCTTTTCCTGTAATGGCTGGGGAGCCGGAGGAGCTGGAAGATAGCTCCCAGCTTGAGGTCAAAAAACAAGAGAACATCTCTGACTCTAACAGTGAAAGTGGACAGAACGTGGGACCTGACTTAGAGGTTAGGAGAGAGGATTTTTGTACAGAGCAATTACGAGATGTCACCCTCATTAGAGTCAGAGAAAACGTTAAGATAATGGATGGGGAACCTCTGGATCCTAATTAGGGGGTGTCTTTTCCCTACATGGCTCTAAAAAACAATTTGTTGTATCAGGTGGTAAAACAGGGTGCATCAAACCCTATTGCAGGATGGTGCTAGACTTGGCCATATAATGGGGGGGCATCTGGGTATGGAGAAGACCAGGTAGAGAATTACCCAGAGATTCTTATGTGCGGGATGTATGCAGATGTCAGGGAATACTGTGAATCATGCCCCGAGTGTCAAATATCTGCACCATCGCCCCATTTTTGCAGTCCGCTTGTTCCCCTCCCAATAATTGAAGTGCCTTTTGAGAGAATTGGCCTGGATCTGGTGGGGCCAGTAGTAAAGTCTGCCCGGGGCCACCAGCACATTCTGGTAATCCTCGACTATGCGACACGCTATCCTGAAGCCGCCCCTTGTGGAATACCGCCGCTAAGACTATTGCCAAGGAATTGGTCCAGGTATTTCGTCGTGTGGGAATCCCAAAGGAGTTCTTAACGGATCAGGGCACCCCGTTTATGTCCAGAGTTACTAAAGAACTGTGCAAGTTATACAAAATCTCACATCTCCATACCTCTGTCTACCACCCCCCCAAAAGGATGGCCTTGTGGAGAGGTTTAATAAAACCCTCAAAAGTATGCTGAAAAGGTGGTTGACAAAGATGGGAGAAATTATATTTTTTGCTGCCATATCTCATGTTTGCCCTACGAGAGATTCTACAGGTGTCTATGGGTTTTTCCCCATTTGAACTTGTATGGTAGACATCCTAGGGGACTTTTAGATGTCGCGAAAGAAACATGGGAAGGAGAGGCCACCCCGTATAGAAGCGTCATAGAGCATATCTCCTTGATGCAGGATCAAATTGCAGCTGTCCTGCCCCTTGTACAGGAACATATGGAGTGAGCCCAGGAAGCCCAGAGCAGGGTTTATAATCGGGATGCCAAGACCCGGACTTTCAACCCCAGAGACAGAGAGCTGGTACTAGTCCCCACTGTTGAAAGTAAATTCTTAGCAAAGTGGCAGGTCCCCTTTGAGATTATGGAAAGGGTAGGGAAGGAAACTACAAAGTTTACCAGCCAGGGAAAAGGAAGCCGGAGCAAATCTATCATGTTAATCTCTTAAAACCGCGGAAGGACAGAGAAACTTTATTGGCCGTGCCAACCCCTCAAAAGGACAGGCTACCAATGACACCGGACTTCCCCCAACGTTAAAGAGTTCCTGAGTAAATATAGAGACTTTTTCTCCTCTTTACCCAGACTGAGCTCAGTGATCCAGCATGACATAATTATGGAACCAGGTGTGCGCATAAATGTGAAGCCTTATAGAATACCTGAGGCTAGGCATGAGGCAGTTGCACAGGAAATCAAGAACATGTTAGAGTTGGACGTGATAGAAGAATCCCACAGTGACTGGTCAAGCCCCATAGTGCTGGTCCCAAAGCCCGATGGCACTATCAGGTTCTGTAATGACTTTAGAAAGCTGAATAGCGTGTCCAAGTTTGATGCATATCCGATGCCTCGGGTCGACGAACTTGTGGATAGGTTGGGAGATGCCCGGTACATAACAACCCTAGACCTAACCAAGGGATATTGGCAGATACCCCTAACAGAGTCAGCAAAGGAGAAGACTGCCTTTTCCATTCCTGAGGGGTCGTTTCAGTATAAGTGCTTGCCGTTTGGTCTGCATGGTGCCCCTGCATCATTCCGGAGAATGATGGACAAGACGTTAAGACCAAATCGCCCCTATGCAGCCGCTTATCTGGATGATATGGTCATACACAGCCCCGATTGGGAATCGCATTTGCCCTGGGTACAAGCAGTAGTGGATTTCCTTTTAAAGCAGGGCTCAAGACCAACCCAAATAAATGTGCCATAGGCTTGGAGGAGGCCATATACCTTTGCCACATTATTGGTCGGGGGTTGGTTAGGCCACAGACCAATAAACTCGCTGCTATCCAAAAATGGCCCCAACCACTAACTAAGAAGCATGTGCATGCATTCCTGGGGATCACGGGGTACTACAGGCATTTCAATCCTGACTTTGTCACCATTGCCGTCCCTCTAACAGACGAGGAAGGGTAGATGGTCGGTCATGGTGAAATGGAATCCAAAGGCAGAAAAGGCGTTTCAGAGGTTGAAGCAGGCCCTTTGTGTGCAACCGCTGCTCGTCACTCTGGACTTTTCAAAGGATTTTGTCGTGCAGACAAATGCCTCTGTGGTGGGACTAGGGGCTGTACTGTCCCAGATCAGAGACTGTGAGGAGCACCCGGTTGTATACCTAAGCAGAAAGCTGAACAGGCATGAGAGAAATTATGCCATTGTCGAAAATGAGTGCTTAGCCATCAAGTGGGCCTTAGAGGCCCTAAGGTACTATCTGTTGGGAAGACAATTTAGGCTAGTCACTGACCATGCACCCTGAAGTGGCTGTGTGACAACAGGGAAAAAAATAGTTGGGTGACAAGGTGGTTCCTCGCTCTACAGCCATTCAAGTTCACATGGAGCATCAGGCCGGAAAGCTCCAGAACAATGCAGATGCCCTTTCCCGGGTCCACTTTCAATTCACTATGAAAATAAAAGGGAATAAAAACATAAATAAACGTTACGTTACCTCAGTCTATCCCTGGACAGAAGTATGTCAAAGAATTTGTGGAAGCCTCTCAGTTTAGAAAACTGACTTCGTAGAGGAACCCTTGGACCAATGAGACTCCCCAATTTATTTGAATATCGATGTGGGCTGGACGTTATCCCCAGGCCAATCAACCCTGGGGGGGTGTTCCCGTCCCAGCCCACAGGATGTTTCATGTTCTGAAACGACCAACACCAAACCGGATCAGAACGGCGCTGACCACTGGATCATGGATAGGATTCCCAAAACCAGCGCCTTTTCCCGTTCGCGACAGTGCCAAACACGACCTACCTGCCGCAGCCTAGCACCACCTAACGGTTTTGTGCATTTCCTGAGACCCAAAACCAGCTAGAAATATAGAGTGATATGTGCTGGTAACTTATCACCCGTACAATCCAAAGGAATTATTTTTTTATTATCTCTCTGCCGCTAATATTTCAGCATTTATGAGAGATGAAATATATTCCTTTGATCTGTTGACTCTAGTCAAAGCTTGTAGACTTTGTGGGACCTAGCAAATCCTCCCCTGCAGTTCCTGCAGCCACAGAGGCTAGAATTCCTGTTTGAAGCTCAAGGAAGGTGATAAGCTGTGAATACTCTGATTGGGAACTCTTATTAACGCCTAGGTGCCAACTGGATCCTTAGCTGACTTTGGTCTTATTTGAATGTTAAAGGACGAACATATGTGTGCATGGCTGCTAACTGCATATTTAATGACACAGAATTAAACTACATCCACAATTATACTATTTCTATAAAGCTAAGGCAAACTATCTTACACTTTCCTTTTATGTTACAATCACATAAAATGACAAATAGAAAAAATTTTGTACATATAGAAGATAAAATAGTTTTACAGCATAGAAAATACTGGATTGTAGATGAATACTCCAACGTTTTGACTAGTGACAGTCTTCATCACGGAGTTTAGATTCCATACAATAATGTATTTCTAACATTAAAGAATAATGACAATTAGTAATACAATAATCACAAATATATAAATAATTCAGGAATCCATCAACACAAAACCAAGTTATATATGAAAAAACATCAACAATAGACATATGAAAAATATATATTAAATTGGGTCAGAACTTACAGCGCCGATAGGAAGACCAAAAATGATCGGCGGAGTCTCAAAGAACCCCCCCCCCCAACAAAACCGAGGAGCCCAGGCAGTAGATCATTCAGAGAAGGATGGAGAGGTCTATAATTAAATATAATTCAATTCGATTACATCAGAATATGGGGGAAGTAAAGGGAAGTATTTAATGCAAAAAACTTTATTAAATATGACAAGAAACAGCTCCAGTACTTGCTTCAACAATAATAAAGAAGAGCTTGACGTAGCTACTGACCAGGAGACAACAACCAATTTATTCAGGATTGAGCCAAAAGGATATGTGTGGGACCCTTCTTGACCCTGAGGGGGTTCCGGCTATCAGAGCAGGGGAAAAAGATTAGGCACTAAAGCCAATCAGATTGAAGGGGCTAATGACCAAACAGCCCTGCAAGATATATAGAGAAAAAAAAGGGGGAAATTGCAGTAAGAGGAAAAGAAGGCACATAAATATATATATATATATATATATATATATACTTATATATATATATATATATACAGTATCTCACAAAAGTGAGTACATCCCTCACATTTTTATAAATATTTTATTATATCTTTTCATGTGACAACACTGAAGAAATTACACTTTGCTACAATGTAAAGCAGTGAGTGTGCAGCCTGTATAACAGTGTAAATTTGCTGTCCCATCAAAATAACTCAACACATAGCCATTAATGTCTAAACCACTGGCAACAAAAGTGAATACAACCCTAAGTGAAAATATCCAAATTGGGCCCAATTAGCCATTTTCCCTCCCTGGTGTCATGTAACTCATTAGTGTTACAAGGTCTCAGATGTGAATGGGGAGCAGGTGTGTTAAATTTGATGTAATCTCTCTCACTCTCTCATACTGGTCACTGGAAGTTAAACATGACACTTCATGGCAAAGAACTCTGGATATTAACAAGGATCAGAAAAAAATAATTGTTGCTCTACATAAAGATGGCTACAGAAAGATTGCCAGACCCTGAAACTGAGCTGCAGCACGGTGGCCAATCCTTATAGCGGTTTAACAGGACAGGTTCCACTCAGAACAGGCCTCGCCATGGTCAACCAAAGAAGTTGAGTGCACATGTTCAGCGTCATATCCAGAGGTTGTCTTTGGGAAATAGACGTATGAGTGCTGCCAGCATTGCTTCAGAGGTTAAAGGGGTGAGGGGTCATCCTGTCAGTGCTCAGACCATATGCCGCACACTGCATCAAATTTGTCTGCATGGCTGTTGTTCCAGAAGGAAGCCTCTTCTAAAGATGATGCACAAGAAAGCCCGCAAACAGTTTGCTGAAGACAATCAGACTAAGGACATGGATTAATGGAATCATGTCCTGTGGTCTCATTAGACCAATATAAACTTATTTGGTTCAGATGGTGTCAAGTGTCTATGGCGGCAACCAAGCGAGGAGTACAAAGACAAGTGTGTCTTGCCTACAGTCAAGCATGGTGGTAGGAGTGTCATGGTCTGGGGCTGCATGAGTGCTGCCAGCACTGGGGAGATACAGTTCATTGGGGAACCATGAATGCCAAAATGTACTGTGACATACTGAAGCAGAGCATGATCCCCTCCCTTCGGAGACTGGGCTGTAGGGCAGTATTCCAACATGATAACAATCCCAAACACACCTCCAAGACGACCACTTCCTTGCTAAAGAAGCTGAGGGTAAAGGTGATAGACTGGCCAAGCATGTCAGCAGACCTAAGCTCTACTGATCATCTGTGGGGCACCCTCAAACGGAAGGTGGATGAGCGCAAGGTCTCTAACATCCACCAGCTCTGTGATGTCGTCATGGAGGAGTGGAAGAGGTCTCCAGTGGCAACCTCTGGTGAACTCCATGCTTAAGAGGGTTAAAGAAATGCTAGAAAATAATGGTGGCCACACAAAATATTGACATTTTGGGCCCAATTTAGACATTTTCACTTAGGGGTGTACTCACTTTTGTTGCCAGCGATTTAGACATTAATGGATGTGTGTTGAGTCATTCTGAGAGGACAGGAAATGTACACTGTTATACAAGCTGTACACTCACTACTTTACATCTACCAAACAGCACTGCAAGAAGACCCCAAAATAATAATATATTGATAGACATATTATCACACAATTATATCAAACAATTAAGCAGTTTAGTAACCAAAACAAAAAAAAAAATAGGAAAATAGAAAAAAAGGACACACAGGACACCCCCAGGTTGGACTACATAAGATGTTCATTTTTTCCTGAGACAAAACCCTCAAGAAAGGGTCTGTAACTTAAGATTGCATGAATTCCTAGTGGGATATTGGCTTTTAAATTAAATATCCAGGGTGATTCACGTTGGAGGACATGTTTGTTCCAATCCCCTCCACGTGAATTTCACTGTACATGCTCAAGTGCCCAAAACATTCGTTTGGGAACATGATAATTGTGCACTTGGAACACGACGGCCAATTTTGGAATAAAAATTCCCTACCTCCGCCACATGGACATGATCATATATCCTGCTCCAGAATTCCCTGACGGTCTTCCCCACATAGAACACGCCACAAGGGCAGTTCATGATATAGATAACACCCATGGTCTTGCAAGTGACATGACTCCTGGCGGTGAAGGGGTGGCCATTAGGGAGCAGAGGAGAAGGATCTGAATTGGTGTATTGACAATAATTGCAGGTCCCGCATGGATATGTACCAGGGGGGGCATTTGAGACAGTCAAATCACCAGGGGGAGAGAAATGACTAGAGACAAGTTTGTCCCGTAAAGACGGTGCCCTCCTAAAAGTTATGAGAGGGTGTGGACTCAAAAACTTTGCTATTTCAGAATCCGATAGAAGAAGATGCCAGTACTTCTGGTGTTTTCTAAGGCTTAAATGTTGGCTGTTAAAGGAGGTAATAATGCGAATAGAATCAGTCTCATTCCTTTTGCTCCTAGAGGGGGCCTTGAATAATAGCTGGGCTCTCGATTGTGAGGCCACTCGATTGTAGGCCTTTCGTAAACATGATTTCGTATAGCCTCTCTCTAAGAGATGCTTTTTTAAATCCAGGGCGGCTACCCTGAATCTCTCATCATCGCAAAATAGGAGGAAGAAAGAAGAAGATATTTTCAATAAAGGGCTTGTCAAAAACTGTCTACTGTTTTGTGTAACACTACTACACTCCTTTTTAGGTGAGGTTAGGGGTACAATGGGTATGGGGTACCCCATACTTATTCACGTAGGGGGGGGTCGGGATCTGGGGGCCCCTTATTAACGGGGGCTTCCAGATTCCGATGAGCTCCCCGCCTGCAGACCCCCACAACCACTTGCCAGGGTTGTGAGGAAGAGGCCCTTCTCCCCATCAACATGGGGACAAGGTGCTTTGGGGGGACCCCAAAGCACCCTCCCCATGTTGAGGGCATGTGGCCTTGTACAGTTCGCCCCCCCCCTCCTGCCCTGCCAGGCTGCGTGCTCGGATAAGGGTCTGGTATGGATTTTGGGGGGACCTCCATACCATTTTTAAAAAAAATTGGCCTTGAGGTTACTCTTAAAATCCATACCAGACCTAAAGGGCCTGGTACGGACTTTGGGGGGGACCCCCACACAATTTTTTAAAATTTTGGCACTGGCACGTGGTTCCCCTTAACCACTTCAGCCCCGGAAGGATTTCCAGCTTTAGGACCGGAGCCCTTTTTGCGATTCGGCACTGCGTCGCTTTAACTGACAATTGCGCGGTCGTGCGACGTTGTACCCAAATGAAATTTGCGTCCTTTTTTTCCCACAAATAGAGCTTTCTTTTGGTGGTATTTGATCCCCTCTGCGTCATTTCTGATCGCCGCTATAAACAAAAGAAGAGCGACAATTTTGCAAAAAAACCCAAATTTCTTACTTTTTGCTAGAATACAAATCAAAAAAAAAATATAAAAAAACATTTTTTTCACTGTTTTTGGCCGATTTATATTCTTCCTCATATTTGTGATAAAAAAATCACAATCAGCGTTTATTGATTGGTTTGCGCAAAAGTGGTCGCGTTTACGGATGATGAGAATTCATTTTTGTTTTTTTTGTTTTTTTTTTAATAATAATGGTGGTGATCTGCGATTTTTAGCGGTACTGCGATATTTCAGCGGACATGTTGGACCATTTTGACACTTTTTTGGGACCATTGGCATTTATACAGCGATCAGTGCTATAAAAATGCACTGATTACTGTGTAAATGTCTTTGGCAGTGAAGGGGTTAACCTGCAGGGGGCGCTCTAAGGGTTAAATATGTTCCCTGGGCGTGTTCTAACTGTAGGGGGACTGCACTATCTGGGGAAGGGAAGTGGTCACAGCCTTCGTATACAGGAAGGCTGTGATCACAGCCCTTCCCCCTTCACACAGAGTGGAGGTCCGTGTTTACATACATGGACCTCCGTTCCTCCGCTCGGGGGGGCCATCCCGGGTAGCCGGCGGCAATCGAAGCTGCCGCACCCGCTCCCTGGCCCTCCCCGAACACAGTGAGCACGCGTGCGCGCCTCCGGCGGCGCGCGCTCACTAAGTTCGATCCCGCAGCCGCCGTCGTATGACGGCGTTTTGCGGGAACGAGCCACTTTGTCGCCGTCAATTGCCGACCAACGGTCAGCAAGTGGTTAAAATCCATACCAGACCTGCAATATACTTTTTAAGTGACTTCTATCTATATTGCCGGGAACCGGCAATACATTACTTCTGCGAGAGATTTTAAATGAAGGTTTTTCCTTTACAAATGTAATTTTGCTCTGGCACTGTTCTAAACATCGCACAGATGCGCCACTTTATAGGCATAATAAGGGGGCCCCAGGCATGATATTTAAAGGAATATTTCATTTTTATTGTTTCACTTTAAGCATTATTAAAATCACTACTCCTGAAAAAAAGGATTGATTTAAAAACTTTTTTTGCATTGATAAAGGGACCTATGGCAGGACCCAGGTCCCCATACACTTTTTATGGCAATAACTTGCATATAAGCCTTTAAAATGAGTACTTTAAAATGAGTACTTTTGATTTTTAATGTTCGTGTCCCATTGACGTTAATAGGGTTCGCGTGTTCACACACATTTTTTGCCTGTTCGCAAGTTCTGGTGCGAACCGAGCCGGGGGGTGTTGGGCCCGTCCCTAGTTCACACATGTGCAGCCATGGGTTCATATCTGGGGTCCGGTGCGTGTCTGTTCACCGGTTCAGGTGAGATTCAGGTCCAAATTTTTGCCTGATTTCACACCTGAACCGGACCCAAACACGCACCGGACCCTTTTTCAATCCGGACTGCAGCCGCCCCGGACATGTGTGATCCGGCTCCATTGAAAGCTGGTCACACTTGCCTTTCATGCGAATTGGAAGCGGGTAAACCCACATCCAGTTTGCATGTGTGTGAACCCGCCCAAAGCAGTGTAAGAGAGCACTTTGTTAGGGAGAGCAGTGCAAGAGAGTATGCGGTAAAACAATTGAGAGTGCACCCTGTTTATGCAATGTGAGAGAGCACCCTGTTAGAGCAGTGCAAGAGAGCACCCCATTAAAGGGGTGTAAAAGAGCAGTGTGAAGGAGCACCCTGTTAGAGTAGTGCAAGAGAGAACCCCATTAATGCAGTGTAAGAGAGCATCTTGTTAGAGCAAGCAGTGTGAGAGAGCACCCTATTGTTAGAGCAGTGTGAAAGAGCACCCGTTAGAGCAGTGTGAGAGAGCACCCTGTTAGAGCATTGTGAGAGAGTACCCATTAGAGCAGTGTGAGAGCACCCCATTAGAGCAGTGCGAGAGAGCACTCCGTTAGAGCAGTGTGAGAAAGCACCCATTAGAGCAGTGTGAGAGCACCCCATTAGAGCAGTGCGAGAGAGCACTCCGTTAGAGCAGTTATACAGCTGCTCCGGGAGCGTCGTCCATTGATTTCAATGGAGGGGGCGGTGTAGGAGCGGTGTATACACTGCTCACCGCACCGCCCCAAAGATGCGGCTTGCAGGATTTTTCTTCCCATCCTGCAAGCGCACTCAGGCTTTCCCACTGGGGAGAATGGGGGGGGGGGGTTCAGGCGCCTGAAAACCTTCCGATGTGAAAGTGGTCTTAGAGTTAAATAACGGCAAATAAAATGCAGTAAAATTATGCAAATCAGTTGTGAAAGTTCAATTCACTAAGAATTTAGCGTTAAATAACGAATGCTGTATTTTTTCGATTGTTCGGTAACTACCGCATTTTCTCCTTTTTCTCATTATTATTATTATTATTATACAGGATTTATATAGCGCCAGCAGTTTGCGCAGCGCTTTACAAAAATGAAGGCAGACAGTACAGTTACATCACAATTTGGTACAAGAGCAATCAGAGGGCCCTGCTCGTTAGAGCTTACAATCTAAGAGGGAGGGTCAATTGATACAAAAGGTAAAAGCTGTGGGAGATGAGTTGATGTAGAAAGAAAGAGTATTAGGTAGAAGCAGGATAGGCTTCTTTAACCACTTGCCGACCGCCGATCGGAGATTGACGGCGGCAAAGTGGCTCTGTAACGCAAAACGCCGTCATACGCGCTCACGGTGTTCGGGGGGGGCCAGGGAGCGGGTGCGGCGGCTTCGATTGCCGCCGGCCACCCGCGATGCCCCCCCCCGGAGCGAATGAGCGGAGGTCCGTGTATGTAAACACGGGCCTCCGCTCTGTGTGAGGGGGAAGGGAAGTGATCACAGCCTTCTCGTACATGAAGGCTGTGATAACTTCCTTTCCCCAGCTAGGCAAGTCCCCCTACAGTAAGAACACGCCCAGGGAACATAGTTAACCCTTAGAGCGCCCCCTGCAGGTTAACCCCTTCACTGCCAATGGCATTTACACAGTAATCAGTGCATTTTTATAGCACTGATCGCTGTATAAATGCCAATGGTCCCAAAAAAGTGTCAAAATGGTCCGACATGTCCGCTGAAATATCGCA
>BLSH010340153.1:441611-453881 GCA_018402905.1 Glandirana rugosa
CACGTTACACTAATCCCATATACTTATTTTTTTTCTCCGATTTATAAAACGACCAATTTTAACGAGTGTATATTCAAAAAAAGGTTATGTATTTTCATAAAATTGACACATGATTCGACTAAACGACACTCGAGCCGAAATTCAACATACGTAATTTTATTTTAATAATCACGAGAAGAGTAAAAAGGAAAGGTAACCTAATGTTAATCTCAACTCGCTTGTGGACCTTCAAGCCCAAGACGACCAGGCAGGCTTGAAGCACTGTTTCAGGCCCAGGCCCAGGCCTGCCTTGGGCTTGCTAGCGTGCCTGTTGCTTGGGGTTCCGTGCGATCGTTCGGGTTCCGTCCGGACCCGGACCCGGACTTTGTCACGAAGTTCGGACGGACCAGCAGAACCCGAACTTCCAGGTGTTCGCTCAACTCTAATTGTAATCCAATGGAAAGGAAAAATGAGAAGAGCACTAATAATTTTATTTTAATGCATACAACTTAAAGCCGAGCTCACAGCAAATCAGCTTAGTACACAGTTAAAATACTTTTATGTATTGGAAAAAAACTTATATGTGAGCAATTTTAACCAGCAAAATATTTAGCCTCTTTTTTTTATTCATATACCCTAATCACATTGCACTAGTGTGGTGACACAATGAGGTTGATTTACCAAAGGCAAATAGACTGTGCACTTTGCAAAGTGCAGTTCCACTCTGCAAGAGCAGTTGCTCCAGAGCTCAGTAAATGAACAAAAGCTCTGCTGACTTCCATCATCCAATCATGTGCAAGCTAAAATGCTGTTTCTTTTTATTTTCCTTGCACGTGATTGGGTATTCTTTGCAAAGTGAAGATTTACCCCATTTACTAAGCCCTCGAGCAACTGCTCTTGCAGAGTGCAACTGCACTTTGCAAAGTGCACAGTCTATTTGCCTTTAGTAAATCAACTCCTATATACTGTATCTAACAGTTAAACAATGCAAAAGTGCTATCTTTCTTCTCTTAAACTACTGCTGGAACAGTGAAAGCATATTGATTAGGTCATTTATGTGCATTACTTTTCTGTAAGCATGTTCACTATGTTAGATTGACAGCACTGTACAAAGCAATATGAAGCTCCAGTTGGCGGATTCTGCTGAGTCCTATTGTGACTGGTAATAATATGAAAAAAAAATATGAGGTGCTTAAACTAGTAAGGCCCCTTTCACATGAACGGCCCGCTCGGATCCGCCTATCCGGAGTGATCTCCCGCTGAACTGATCCGCACCATGTGAAAGGGGCCTAATAATTGAAAACATGATTAAAGCATATATGCAATGAGAAAATATTTAGGCTGCCATTAATGAACCTTCATTTTGAAAATGCTAGCTGTCTGGCTGTTAATTTGCTCCAGAAACTGTAATGCTTTGATTTATTAACCCAAAATAAGTATGTAGTTCAGGAATTCCAAATTTCCTCGGACTTTGCTAGCTGCATGTTGGTTGAGGCCAGGGACAATCAGACTGCTAGCATTTTCAATTGAAGATTGAAAGTGGCAGCCTCATATTTCCTTATTACAGGTTTCCATAATGGTTAAAAAAATATATATACAGGTGGCCCCCTAGTTGCAAACATCCGACTTACAAACGACTCCTACTTACAAACTGAGGTAGACAACAGGAAGTGAGAGGAAGGGAAATTCACTCCTGTAAGAGTTATTATGGGAAAAAGGGGTCTCCACTGAAGCTTTATCACCAATCCTTGTTTCCACAACAACCAAAATTTTCAAAATCCAATTATCATTGGGACAGGAAGTGAGGTGAAATCTTCTGAACAGAAACATAGACAGCAAAACAAACATTACAGAGGTGTTAACCCTTCCCTATGCTATCCAAAAAGCTTAAAAATGTTTTTTTGGCTGAAGCTACACTTAAAAAATGTACCTGTTCCCACTTATAAACTTGTTTGTAACCCGGGGACCGCCTGTAATTGGATTAATGGGTGTTTTTTGGAATTCAGCTTTAAATCAACTCATCCAAAAGTGTGGTATACCTGCAACAGCTGAGAACTACAAAGCGGTGGCATTTGAAACATGAGGTACTGGAAAGGTAAGTATAGATGTCCTTCTCTTACCAGCTGGGCTTAGGTTAGAAGTGATCTCATGGTGAAAGGGTTACTTTAACTGTGGTAGCTTCACCAAAGTAACCTATATATTTCCAAGGACAATAAGTCAGTAATTCTCTGCTATCATTGGAATTCAATTAAATTATGCAGCTAAAAGAACGATAATGCTGCCATTAAAATTGTTGTGTCACATCCAAACCCTTTTAGTTTTACACTGTTAAATATCGATGTTTCCTTTGTGTGCTCATAAGTAGCATTAATAAAATCGAGTGCACTATGAGTGATGGTCATACACACTGGCACCCTTGACATTTTGTAAAAGGCTTGTCCTCATAGAAAAATTCAACACTGGCAGAGATCTTTGATCATTAAAAATGTTTTTTTCTATTTGGTAGTAGCGTATGAAAACAGAGCATACATTATTTCTTTGGGCTGTTTCTTCATATCTTCCTCTGAATGGCATAAACATTCGCTCTGTGACATTGCTACTACCTCAATTACCTAAACTGCCCACAATAAAGAGAATATCAGAGTTAATGTTAGGTCCCAGCATTCACACCTCATTTTTAAGTAAACAGTATTAAAAAGCACTTAAGCAAAAAGTTAGTTTAATTGAAAACTGCAAATCACAACAATCAATAGATCCAGTGACTGCTAAATATATATGCACACCCCACCTTTTCTTGTAAAATTAGAAACTTGACCTAATCTTTCACACCTCCAAAATGGTCAATGAACCCACCAATCCCACCGGACCAAGAAGGAAATGCATCTTATGGGAAGCTGCATGGCCCTAATTTTTATTGAAAATGCTGAGATTTGCATACAATTTAAAGGGGTTGTAAAGGCAGAAGGTTTTTTATCTTAATGCATTCTATGCATTAAGATTAAAAACCTTCGGTGTGTAGCAGCACCCCCTAATTACTTATCTGAGTCCCATCTCTCTCCAGCGATGTCCACAAGTGTTTTAGCTGCCCGGGACTCTCCTCCTGATTGGCTGAGACACAGCAGCGGTGCCATTGGCTCCCGCGGCTGTCAATAAAAGTCAGTTAGCCAATCAGGGGGAGAGAGGGGGCAGGGTGGGCTCTGTCTGAATGGATACATGGAGTGGTGACTCAGCTCGGATGCCCCCATAGGAAGCTGCTGGCTGAGGGGGCACTCGACAGGAGGGAAGGGCCAGGAGCAGTGAAGAGGGACCTGAGAAGAGGAGGATCCACGCTGCTCTGTGCAAAACCAACTGCACAGAGGAAGTAAGTATGACATGTTTAATATTTTACAAAAAACAAAACAAGATTTTACAATCACTTTAAGATACTTGATCAATCATTTTTTTTTTTTACATGACTTCACTAACAGGACAGTTTACCTTAGTTTTTATGCTAAAGGTTCACAGGCTTTTAGGAAGACACTTAACATGCATTTCTGATGTCTGCCAAATGTCAGGTCTACCAGCGATTACTGAAGTAAATAACCCATATATTCATCACAGCCGATCCTAACGGTTCCTGCTCCGCCTTTCGCACCTGCTGCAAGAAGGGACATATCCTGCTTACTGCCAACAAGTGTGGGTGGGTGCAACATGGTGTGGCCTCAGAGCCCCGGTGCAAAGAAATGGAAATATATTTTGTAACGAACGTTTGGCAATACACAACAGACCAGGCAGGAAGGCAACTCAACTAGGAATACTCACAGCATGTACCAGCGATATGTCAGTAGAAGTAGGCCTCAGGTATGTCAACAGCATCTATTTTGAGGGGCGGAATGTAGCCTGGAGGTCCATACCCAAGTGGGGAGGCACCAGATAGGTTGGCATGTCCCTGAACTACTCCTCCAGAACCTCTTCCTGATGCTGAGCACTTTCTCTGCCAGATGGGTAACCTGTTCCTGCTCTAGCCACATGCTAAATACTCACCAAGCCCCAGGAGCCGGGGTCTTAAATAGACTCGGCCTGACTCAAGATGGCCACCAGAGTCACATGGGGTGCCAGCATCCAACCAAATAGCTGCCCCCTTGTGACCCAGAAAATCATAGAGTATTTAGGTTCCTCTTGACTTCCTCTTCCTCTGTAATGCAGCTGCAGTGGAGAAAATAGACTACACCTGTCTACACATTGACATTCATGCTGCCACCCCCCTTTCCACTGGGAGGCACAATGTGGGTAGAGCATGGACACTGGTTGTATGGCTTCTTCATCCAATATCCTTGGAGACTTGGCCTGATCATGTGTGGAATATTTTCACACTTCAGCAGAGTATGTTTCTGGTGATTTTGAAGTGTGTTTTTTGGTGTTTGTGCATGCATAAATACATGCATTCAGGGCATTTCACAAGCTTTGTGCAGGCATTTATGCACATGTTTACAGCATCAGGCATTTATTTCCTGGGCTGAGCAAGAGGAGAAGAGCAGTTCTGGAGGAGTAGAGTTTTTTCCAAGTGCAAAAAATCATGCAAAAGCGTGCAAAAATTGTGTTTCACCTGTTTACAGATACTTCTAGTCTATGGGGCCACATGGGGAGGCTATCCTGCACCAATACGCTGCAACTGTGTGCATTGCATACAGTTGCAGGGCTGTTGGGCCATGGCCCCAGGGACTTGAATGGGTCGCATTCAGTTTTTACTGTGGCATGTGTACAACCACATCTGGCAGCTGTGTTGACAACATTTTACCAAACAGGAAGCGAGAACTCTCCAACAGCGCAGACCTGTGCATTTGGTGGGTGATCAAATTATACATCTTAGATATAGGTGATATCTTTAAGATCAACATAAATTGCTAAATTAACATTTTGTGCCACCACATTTTAAATGTTATTTGTGAAATAAGTTCTAAAAAATTATATATTTTTTGCTTTTTGGTTATTGGCTGCCTAAATGCTAGTAAAAGAAAACACGTTTATATAAATGTACTGCCTATAGAAAGCTCCATCTGCCACGTAAAAGGATCTAAATATCAAATGGTTGCTTTACAGAACAAGGAGGCCAATACATTATATATAAATTCCCACAATGAACTCCTGTTATACTGTACCTTTCTTCCTTATCTGTTAAATAAACCATTGAAAAAATGTTGTTATATATGTTCGATATGTTCAAAAACCTGTTCATCCAACCAGAAAACCAGAGAGCTGATAACTTCCTATGTAAGTTCCCTGTGCTGCTATGTTCCCAGCTTTCTGCGGACTAAAGAACACATCTCTCCTATGCTATGGAAATGAGGCAAGGAAGAGACGTTCAATAGTCTTGTTCTAGGGTGACAATGCTTCTTCTCCATTGATACAATGCAGTAAGTGGGCATTGTCAACCAAGAACAGGAGTCAAGGATAAAAAAGGCAGCCACCAAATCTAAGAAGCAGTAAGCTCCAATATATTAATATTTTGTTGTTGGATTGAATGCACTTTAATGTTTAAGGCAAGCCATACACGGGTTGCAGGAAAGAAATTTGCATGATTCCCCCATCAACACAGACCGAGTTGACAGTGGAATCATCAATTGTCTTCTCCTGGCCAGAGGGCAGGGGTGGGCGGGGGAGCCATCTCAGCTGGGAGAAGACAGTGATTACAACTAGTGGCTATAGCAGCCTCCAGCGATAATCGCAAGAGAATCCGGCAGGCTGGTTGCACCCAAGTTGATTGATCGATCAACTTGGTACATTCAGCCTGCCCATTAACAGTTCAATTCTCGGCCGGTTCCTGCTAAACAGCTGAGATTCAAACCGGCCTAAGAATGATTGAAGACATGCAGTCAAACAAATATTGTTCTATCTCTACAGTGGTTAATCCTGTACATTTTTATGGTCCTGTAAATATGTAGCTATTTAGATATGCTTCATTCTAAACAAAGGAAGACTCACAACTCAAATACGCAGACCAACTTCCTCAATCTGAGCCTAAAAAGGTCTTCAAAGCATGCATTGTAAAAGAATTATACCATAGACATCTCACACCAGTCATGTGAGACCTCTGTTTTATTACTAATACAGCATGCACACATGCATATCCATACAAGTACAGTACCTTGAAAAAGTATTCATACCCAGCGAAATTTTCCACATTTTGTCATGTTACAACCAAAAACGTAAATGTATTTTATTGGAATTTTATGTGATAGACCAACACAAAGTGGCACATAATTGTGAAGTGGAAGGAAATTGATAAATGTTTTTCAAAAATGTTTACAAATAAATATCTGAAAAGTGTGGCGTGCATTTGTATTCAGCTCCCTTTACTCTGATACCCCTAACTAAAATCTAATGGAACCAATTGCCTTCTGAAGTCATTGAATTAGTAAAAAGAGTTCACCTGTGTAATTTAACCGCGGTATAAATATAGCTGTTCTGTGAAGCCCTCAGAGGTTTGTTATAGAACCTTAGGGAACAAGCAGCATCATGAAGGCCAAGGAACACACCAGACAGGTCAGGGATGAAGTTGTAGAGAAGTTTAAAGCAGAATTAAGTTATAAAAAAATAGCCCAAGCTTTGAACATCTCACAGAGCACTATTCAATCCATGATTCAAAAATGGAAAGAGTATGGCACAACTGCAAACCTACCAAGACACAGCCGTCCATCTAAACTGACAGGCCGGGCAAGGAGAGCATTAATCAGAGAAGCAGCCAAAAGGGCCAATGATGATCCACAGCTCAGGTGGTGGAATCTGTCCACAGGACAACTATTAGTTGTGCACAATACAAATCTGGCCTTTATGGAAGAGTAGCAAGTAGGAAGCCATTGTTGAAAGAAAGCCATAAGAAGTCCAGTGTGCAGTTTGGGAGAAGCCATGTGGGGGACACAGCAAACATATGGAAGAAGGTGCCCTGGTCAAAACGCTAAAACTAATAATGCACATCACAATGAACACACCATCCCCACCGTGAAACATGGTGGTGGCAGCATCATGTTGTGGGGATGCTTTTCTTTAGCAGGGACAGGAAAGCTAGTCAGAGATGATAAGAAGATGGATAGAGCCAAATACAGGGCAATCTTAGAAAAAAAACTGTTAGAGTCTGTAAAAGACTTGAGACCAGTGGAGGCTCATCCATAAGGGCTGGGGGGCTACGCACACCCTCAGCTCTTCATGCTTTACTGTTTAACAGGCAGCTTTTATCAACACAACTCCACTCCTGGTCACTTCTTCATCTCTGCATTCAGTGCAATGTTGGCAATGATTCATGACTTGGGCGGCACAGTGGTGTAGTGGATAGCACTGTCGCCTAGCAGCAAAAGGGTCGCTGGTTCGAATCCCGACCACAACACTACCTGCCTGGAGTTTGCATGCTCTCCCTGTGCCTGCATGGGTTTCCTCCGGGTACTCCGGTTTCCTCCCACACTCCAAAGACATGCTGTAGGTAAATGAGATCCTGTCTAAATTGTCCCTAGTGTGTATGAATGTGAGTTAGGGACCTTAGATTGTAAGCTCCTTGAGGGTAGAGACTGATGTGAATGTACAATGTATATGTAAAGCACTGCATAAATTGACAGAGCTATATAAGTACCTAAAATAAATAAATTACTTCCAATGCAGGGACCAAGAAGTCCCCAACAGTGGAGTTTCTGTGTTCATTGAAGCTGCCTGTGCTCAGCCTCTGTATCTCAGCATCAAACAACAGAACAAGAGGAATGTATAGTCATGACAATTCCTCTACAATAACTGCTTTCCAATGAATGCCATCTTAAATGGCCTGATTTTATAATTACATTTTGAACTTTTTTGGACAGATAATGCAGATTTATGTTGGTGAAGCTGCTCAGTTCCAAAAACCAGGGACATTTCTATGGCTCACCTTGTGTCAGGGGTTAGTGGAGGATTTCCAGTGTTCCTATTATAAAATAAGGAATTAGGATGGAGCTTGATGGGATATGAAACCCCACATAATGCCAGTCTGTGCTGGGTTCCTGTGCAGACCTCACAGCTCATGTAATTCTTTACCTTTGGGATTTAATGGATGAATGAGCCAGCAATATTTTATTGAGAATTAAGACTGACAGCTGAGTTATACTGTACATTGTGTACAGAGTGGGTGGAGCCTATAAGGGGTGTGGCTTCTAAGAAGTGGGATGGGGCAAAAAGGAAGGGCAGGGTCTGGCGCCCCACCATCTTAAAACTTCACCAGCCGCCACTGCTTGAGACTGGGGCAGAGGTTCACCAGCAGGACAACAACCCTAAACATACTGCCAGAGCTACAATGGAATGGTTTAGATCAAAGCATATTCATGTGTTAGAATGGCCCAGTCAAAGTCCAGACCTAAATCCAATTGAGAATCTGTGAGACGACTTGAAAATTGCTGTTCACAGACACTCTCCATCCAATCTGACACAGCTTGAGCTATTTTGCAAAGAAGAATGGGCAAATATGTCACTCTCTAGATGTGCAAAGCTGGTAGAGACATCCCCAAAAATAATTGCAGTTGTAAGGCTCCATTCACACCTGAGCCTTTTGTAGCTTGAAGCCTGAAGCTACAGAATGCTGGAGGGGAAAAAATCAATTCTCTATGGAGATGGTTCACATCTCCACTTCAAAACGCCTGAAGCCAAACGCCTGAAGCTCAAAAAAGTTCTGGAGGTATTTTTGAAGCTCGATTTGGGCATTTTTCTACTTTTTACATTGGTGACCTTTTGACCTGTACAAAATCAAGGCAAAAATAGCGGGGAAAATCGCGGTAAAAAACGCGTGACTTTCTGCCTGAAAACGCTACGCCCAGGTGTGAATCCAGCCTAATTGCAGATAAAGGCAGTTCTATAAAGTATTGAATCAGGGGGGCTGAATACAAATGCATGCCACACTTTTCACATATTTATTTGTGAAAAGTGTTGAAAACCATTTATCCTTTTCCTTCCAATTCACAAATATGTGCCACTTTGTGTTGGTCTATAACATAAAATCCCAATAAAATACATTTACATTTTTGGTTGTAACATGGCAAAATGTGGAAAATTTCAAGGGGTGTGAATACTTTTTCAAGGCACTGTATATAACCCTAAAACTGGTTTATTTAACATCCTTTACAAAAGAGTAGAGAACTGCATTATGAACAATATTTGGGAGAGCGATATTTCTTTCCAAACCTACATAGATACTTGATGGGAGTAACAACTGTAAGAAAGTTTTAGTTAATGTTCATAAAATGTACATAATGGAGACTGCAAAACTTTTGTATGATGCCAGATTCCCTTTACTAACTGTGATTTCTTTAAATATTTTAGGACTGGCATTTACCAGCTGTTTCCTCCTCTGCCTCAGCACATCATATAGTAAGTACGATGCTAACAGCCTTAACATATGAAGTAAATAAAGGCACTCAGTGGTATTACAGCGCATTTTACTGCAAAGTGCCAGGAGTGCTAAGAGTTAGTATGTGTGTAATGCCTAGTATACATGATGAGAAGATCGGATGAAAAATATTGCTTTCGGAGCGATTGTCTGATAATCTGTTAGTACACAGCTTTCAAAAGCCGATCATGACAGTTCATGCGGAAATATTTGAAGGGACAAGCATAAAAAATTTGCTCATAAGATAACAGAACAAATTATTTTTATGTAATTAATATGGTATTTGTACAAATAAAAATTAGTGTGACCAAGACCACGCATGCTCGGAAACTAAATAATACATTACAATACAATACAATGCAATACAATACAACACATCACTTCCAAAGTTGTATTCTGTCATACAAGAATTTTCATAACTTTAGTAACCTATTGGTTTTCAATATGAAACTGGCATGCAAAAAAAAACTGTGAATAATTGAAAGAACTGATTGACCAACTTGGCTGACAGAATACTATAAATAAAAAAATCCATAAAAAATGATATATTTTAATAGAATATATATATATATATATATATATATATATAACTGTATATTAGTGATTACAATTTCTATTGTGGCAGGTTGAAAGTCATCCTAATTCTCGAAAGCGTTTTTTACAGGTTTGGCTAAATTAAAATTGTAAAATCCTTATATTTTTCTATTTACAGAGCAGAGATCTTTTTGTTCTCACATATGGTGCACTAGTGGCACAGATGTGTAAAGATTATGACAATGATGAGGAAATTAACAAATATTTAGATACAATGTAAGTATTTTTTCCACAATCCTTTTTTTTGCCTGATGCAACCATTTTAAATTTAAAATGTAAAAATGAAAACTAAATGTATATTGAAAATAGTATAATATTATTTACTGTGTTTCTCTGCATAGACCACCAAATAGACAAAAAAAAATGAGATGTGTTTCACACCGCAAGTACTTATTCATTGAGCATAGTCAGCTTTAGACCAGGGCTGTCTTTAAGGCAGGGCAAAAGGGGCAGCTGCCCTGGGCCCTGTCATTGTTGTGGGGCCCAAAGCAGCTGCCTCATACTTGCCAACTATCCTGGTTTAAATTCCCTTGTGTTTTGAAGTTTTAGTCCTGTGTTGTGGCCTGATATCTCAGTGTGAAATGCTGCTACTAATGCTGCCCAGCTCTGCCCTATTGTTGTGTACTGATGACTCACCTGCAGACCCTGTGTTTACATGTAAATAACCGACATTGATATGTAAATAGCAGTGACATTCATATGTAAATAGTGGCAGCCGGTGGCATTAATATGTAAATAGAGGCGGCATTCATATGTATATCATGCCCCCCTGAGGTCATATACACCATCACCTATACTGAATGCTGCCCACTGGGGAGACAAGGTGGCATGCTTGAAAGTCCTGCCTGAAATGGTGGTCATTAACTCTACCATCAGCCTGTTCTGCAAAGGTAAGAAAATTGGTTGGGGGGAAGGTAGTGTGGGGTGTGCAGAGGTAGTGTCAGGAAGATGCAGCTGTTTCTGTGGTTTCCGCGGTGGTGCGCGCGCCTGTGCGCGTTCGCGCGCGTCCGTGCGCGCACCCGCGTGCGCGCGCGCGCGCATCCGTGCGCTCGCACGCGCCGGAAACAGGCGCCAATCGGCCCTATTTAAACTTGCAGGACCCAGTGCCCGGTGCTGTCCGTTCTACAGCGTTTCCCGCATCTGTGCCCCCGGCAAGCTATTTCTGAGTGACTTCCTGTTCCTGTGACCCCGGCTATCCCTTTGGACTTGTTGCTATCTGCCTGCACCTGACCCCGGCTTGCCTACGACTCTCCGCTTGTCTGATCCCTTGTACCGTCTTTGCCAGCACGTTGCCGACCCAGCCTGTACCCGACCATCCGTTTGCCTGATCCCGCTGTACCGCACCGCCCGCTAGTTGCCGACCCGGACTGAAACACTACTCTCCTGTTTGCACGAGCCCCAGTGGACTTCCGCCTACCAGCTAAGGACTGTCCAGCCCTCGTGCCCCCCCCTGTGCTCCTGAGCTCCCTGTTCCCACTATCAGGGGTTCTCGAACCAGGGCCGCAAGAGAGGTTGCCCCCCGCATAAGCCAGACTCTACCACCAGGTACGTGACAGAAAGGGACAGCCACGTCAGAGTCTGCGCCGGGGCCCTCTCCCATGGAGGAAGTTTGCGTACATCTTGCTGGACTCTCCCAAGCAGTAAAGACCCTTCAGGAAGGGTATGTACGCCTGGAAAACCAAGTACAGGACCTGGCCGCTCCTATCTTTCCAAGCGAAGGTCATATGCCTACCCACACAACGGGAACCCAGTCCGCGGATCCAAGGGTGCCTATGCCGGAGCGGTTTGCAGGGGATCGCAGGAAATTCAGGGCTTTCCGCAGTTCCTGTAGACTGTACTTTGCTCTCCAGCCCGGCACGTTTTCTTCGGAAGCCACCAAGGTGGGTCTGGTGATCTCGCTGCTTCAGGATGATCCCCAGACCTGGGCTCATCGTCTATTGGAGCAAGATGCCCCTGAAACCTCCACCCTGGACAGGTTCTTCCTTGCCATGGGCCAGCTATATGAGGACCCACACCTGGTGGCCACAGCGGAAGCCGCGCTCTGCGCCCTCCGGCAGGACGAACGCCCTGTTGAGGACTATGTTTCTGAATTCCGGCGCTGGAGCGCAGAAACCGCCTGGGATGAAGCCGCCCTCCGCCACCGGTTCCGCCTGGGACTCTCCGACTCTCTTAAGGATGAGTTGGCACGTGTGGGGGTCCCTCCTACTCTCGAAGCCTTGATCAGCCAGGCCATCCAGATCGACCGCCGCCTGCGGGAGCGCAGAGCAGAGAAGGCCGCAGTATCTCTCCGTCCTGCCTGGATGTCATATCGGGGGTCTGTC
>BLSH010340153.1:462913-490841 GCA_018402905.1 Glandirana rugosa
TGTAGGTACGAACTATTTGATACATCTACTTACTATAGAGATATATACTTTGTCTGGTACGTGACGGAGATTATTAATGTACTGTTTCGATCACTTTGGACATGTTCTACCACAGTAGTCAGTGAATCTCGTTGAACTCATAAGGTAGTCTAAACCCTGTTGGTCGTCGATTATCATCGTCTACTAGTCGTGACAGATTTCGTCCCGGTAGAAATTATAACTAACCTGGGACCCGTTTGTAAAAGAACCCCGGGGGGTACGTTAAAGCGAGAGGTGGACGAGACTCTGTATTTTGTTTATCGTCGATCTGAGTCTGGCAACCAATTGCAATTGCTGCCTGATCTGATTCAGTAAACTTATTATGAGTCTAGCTGCTATTTGTTTTATGTCTCAGAGCAGGTGGAGAGCGAAATTGCATGGGGGGCCCCAAGAAAATGTTTGCCCAGGGTCCAATCAATATTAAAGATGGCCCTGCTTTAGACAGTGCTGATCATCTGCTACTATTAGCTGCTGGTTGTCCCAAATCTGATGGAATACTCAAGTTGCTCTAAGTGACTGATGACACCATCTTGTACAGGTTTCACTAGCTTTGTCATGTAATTATTAGAGGCAGTGCATGGTCTGTTTCATATATAGAGATATCATTCATCTACATAGTTTATCAAGCATGGATGTACATTGTAAATATGTGCAATTTGTTTTGGTCTGAATATAAATTCGGACAAATTTTTGGTTATTCAGAGATTCGGATGTATCCGAATCCCCACATAAAATAGAAACAAATTTTGTTGAAATTTGTTTGCATTGCCTCGACTACCAGGGAGCATTTTTAATTAATAGCCCCTAAAGCCATATGCTGCTGAGAAATAATTTAAAAAGGCCAATATGTGACCGGACAAGGAAAAACAAGTAAGTAAAATGTACTTTAATAGGTCAATTGGGTAGCTTGTAGCTGCTTTGCAGTACCTGGTTTTAGTCCAAATGTGCCTAATGATGAAGGTATCCTAGATCCAGTGTTCCATATGACAGATCCCATAACTTAATTTAATGTCTTTAAATTTGTTTTTCCATTTACAGGGGATACAACATTGGAGTTAGGCTAATTGAAGACTTTTTGGCCAACTCTGGTATAAAGAAATGTCGAAGTTACAGTGAAACAGTGGACATAATAGCAAAGGTACTATAAACTGATTCTGATACTTTATGAAACATAACCCCAGGTAGATATTTTTCATCATTCACGCGTACAATACACATGTTTTTAAAATATACTGTAAGTGCACTGTTCCCTTCTCTGTTATAGAATATGCCCATCTATATTATGTGCTTCTGGTGATTCTGATTTTCTCATAGTTACTCATAGTTAAAATTTTCTGCTTGCACGTAATCACTATGTCATAGCTAACATAGTGATTAGATGATTAGAAACCACTCAAATAAGTAGGGACCTGAGCTGTCAGTTATGGCTGGCAGGGTTTAATAGAAGAGCGTTGAATAATATATCCTCAGCACAAGGCATCATGCTGAAGAATGTTAAAGTTTATGTCCAGCTAAATTCATTTTTATAGATAGGGTAGGAAAATGTATTTATTTGCTGTGTCCCATTCAGGATATTTCCCTTAACTTCCTCCCCCAAACATGCAACAGGATGTTAGAGGAGTTCCCCTTTTAGACAAGTAAACCCATTGGAAGATTTCCCCTTACCTCTTGTTCTGAGGACAGCACTAACATTTTGGATGTCCATTCACCTTCACTTTATTTGACATTGGTCACCAGTAAAACTAGATGGGTGAATCTCCTCAACTGAGACACAGACTAAAATAACAACTTGACACAGGATCAACCCTTCCCCATTCTATCGAAAACTAAAGGAAACTATTTTGCCTAGAGATATGCTTTAATTTAGGGATTGTGGGCGGGAAGGGATTAATGTATTCTGTAAATTAATTGTTTCTCTGAACAATATTGTGTCTATAGAAACGATCAATAGATCAATAGTTAAAAAATGTCACCACCACTATATGAAAAAAGCAGCCCTCACTAAAACACTCTCATATGTGTTCACCTCACCATCTGTTCCCTGCTCTGCATATTATGGGGGAAATATCTGCCTTTCTGACTCTCATCCTCTACCCTGCTGACCCCCATCCTCTGTTCTGGGGGTCAGCAGGGCAGAGGAGAGGAGTCAACAGGGCAGGAGTCGGCAGGGCGGAGTACGGGAGTCAGCAGGATAGAGGATACTGGTCAGCAGGGCAAAGGATGGGGATCAGCAGGGTAGTCCTCTGTCCTACTAAACTCCTGCCCTCTGCCATGCTGGTCCTTGTCCTCAGCCCCGCTGGCCCCTGTTCTTCTCCCTGCTGACCTCTGTTCTCTACCCTGCTGACCCCCTTTCCTCTGCCCTACTGACCTCCTGCACACTGCCCTGCCAATCCCTGTTCTCCATCCTGCTGACCCCCATCCTCTTCCCTGTTGACCCTGTTCTCTGCCCTGCTGACCCCTGTCCTCTGCTCTATCAACCCCCGTATACTACCCTGCTGACCTCTATTCTCTGCCCTACTGAGCCCCTGTATACCACCCTGCTGACTTCCTCTATTCTGCCCTGTTGACCCTGTTCTCTGCCCTGCTGACCCATGTACCCTGCTCTATCAACCCCCGTATACTACCCTGCTGACCTCTATCCTCTGCCCTACTGAGCCCCTGTACACTTCCCTGCTGACCTCCTTTCTTCTGCCCTGCTGACCTGTGTACACTGCCCTGCTGACCCCTATACACCTGACAGCCACGACTCTCCACTCCAAGCACACTGAGAGCTGAACAATCAGCAGTCATGTGATCGCTCAGTTCTTAGTCTTAGAGCCGGAGTGGGACAGCTGCAGCATCACACCAAGATGAGTATGTATGTTTATATGATCGGATCAGATGTTGGCGGGTGTCAATGAACATATGTCTGTTTACACCCGCTACTCCATAAAGGAGACTGAAGGGTCTGATCAGGTCCTCCTGAGAAACTCACAGGCGGACCCGATCAATCCGCTAGTGTAAAAGGGGCCTTATTGCAATTTGGAGTTGATCTGTTTAATGCTTTAACCCTGCCAGCACTAAAACAGCTCACAATGTCAGCCACATAAAATACTGGCAATTACAACATAGAATTAGTAATTTAATTAATGTCTAATATGTGATTGTATGTCACTACAAACCACTGTCCCTTTCCCTATGTTAATGGTAATATGTACTGATCAGAAGTAGATTCACAACATTGACTCACCCCTGCTGATCATCTAACCAAGGGGTCTATAAACATCAATGCATGGGCCAAATCTGGCAACCTACAAGACTTTATCCAGCCTGCATCTAGGGTCAGTGGCGTATCCTCAGGGCCCGTTGTGCCCTCCCTTCAGGTCAGAAAAAGTCCTCTTCTATCCCCCCCACAGTCTTGATCAAGGGTTTCCACTGCTGCTTTGTCATCCTTCTTATCATTAGTAACCGCTAATTTGCTTGCCCTACCATTCAAAGAAAGATGGAACTTCTGCGGTCCAGACCTGCTTTGCCTCCTTTGGCTCCTGCCAAACTCTAACAAGGACCCCAATGTGTACTCTGATGTAAGAGGGGACTTTTATGGGGATACTGATGTAAGAGGGGACTCTGATGGGCAATCTGAACTGTGTTGCTAACCATTATGTAAGTGTTCTGCAATTTTGTAACATTAATATTAATTAATAGTGGTTAAAAGCCAACTCCACACTCACCTTTCCTCTCCTACTTCCCAGTACTCCCATTTTCCCTTTGGAGGACCTACTGTGACGATAGGGAAGTCTAACAAACCCCAAACTGTGTAAAGGGAATGGGGAAGTCATACTGAACAGAGTGCCAAACCCATTTGCAAGTCTGTAACAAAACAGACAGATTTAAATCTCATGTCTGTGCTAGGTAGCCATGTAAGACGACACCCTTGTCAAAAAAAAATTCTATCTTATTACAATTAATAAAACAATTCAAGTTAGAAGCAAAGCAGAGATGTTGCAAACCTCCATTAGCAGACTCTTTAGAACAGTGTTTCTGAACTCCAGTGCTCAAGGCGCCCCAACAGGTCATGTTTTCAGGCTTTCCATTATTTTGCACAGGTGATTTGATCAGTTTCACTGCCTTAGTAATTACCACAGATAGTAATTATCACACACTGATAGCAACACTGCAGGAGAAATGCTAGCACAGGCTTTCAGTATCCGTAGTTTCAGGTGCTGCACATCTCGTATCTTCCCAGCATAGACAATTGCCTTCAGATGACCCCAAAGATAAAAGTCTAAGGGGGTCAGATCGGGAGACCTTGGGGGCCATTCAACTGGCCCACGACGACCAATCCACTTTCCAGGACACTGTTCATCTAGGAATGCTCGGACCTGACACCCATAATGTGGTGGTGAACCATCTTACTGGAACTATGATGTCGGTGATAGGGAATTGCTGGCCATCAAGTCGGCTTTGGAGGAATGGCGGTACCTCCTGGAAGGAGCAGCTCACCCGGTATTGTTTTTTACTGACCATAAAAACCATAAAAAAAACATATGCTGTGAAGATACGAGATGTGCAGCACCTGAAACTACGGATACTGGAAGCCTGTGCTAGCATTTCTCCTGCAGTGTTGCTATCAGTGTGTGAAGAGTGGGAGAAGAGGGTTGCATTGACAATCCAACACAATGGGCAGCACATTGAACACATTTTATAAGTGGTCAGAAACTTGTAAATAACTCATGAAAGAATAAAGTTACGTTAAAACCAAGCACACCATTGTTTTTCTTGTGAAATTCCCAATAAGTTTGATGTGTCACATGACCCTCTTCCTATTGAAAAAACAAAAGTTGGATTCAAAATGGCCGACTTCAAAATGGCCACCATGGTCACCACCGATCTTCAAAAGTTTCCCCCCTCACTTATACTAATGTGCCACAAATAGGAAGTTAATATAACCAACCATTCCCATTTTATTAAGGTGTATCCATATAAATGGCCCACCATGTACAAAAGTATAAAATTCAATGCTGCCATAGCTGTGTTAAATCAGATCACATTAAATTATACACACCTCAGAGCTTTAAAATGAAAGAAGGACACATAAGTGCAAAGACAATATGTGGGCATAGGGATAATGTTCTGCATATTAGGGGTGGCTTAAAGGGGTATGGTTAAAAAGGTTCTGGGCCTACTCACATTATTCATTGCACATACATATACTGTATGCTTTTATTGCACGATCCAGTGGTTGAGAACCTCTGATCTATACTCTTTTACCTTTCTCAGGGGGCAATTTTGAATGCTTCCCTCGGCTGAATTGTGTTTTTACAGCAGAGTGCTCTTGTCCTTCTAGCTGTGACTTCCCCAACTTATCATGGTGCAGTGTGGGCACCCACCTGTGTGCCCATTCAAGGATCCACCCTGAGCTTTATTTTGGCTATTTTACATACAAATGAGTATGTTACTTTTTATTATTCAGAGGTTTCCTCTAATAGAGATATGCTGCAATTACATCACTTTTGGCTTTTGTAATATACAATGGTAAAGGAAGAAACAAAGAGGAATTCATAGCCAAACAGGACGGAGTTCATAGCCTGGCAACAGCCCATGGCCTAATTGTTGGAAACCACTGTCCTAGATGAGATGTACATAATATTCATATCATATCTCTTTTTTAATGAATTGTAATTTCACTCATTTCACTCTGACAAAAATATTTTAGATCGTAAAACCTTGTCAAGTGGAAATATAGATATATTTTGAATAATTGAAACCCAAGACTATTGCCTCTTTAACCACTTGCCGACCGCCAGTGGATTGACGGTGGCAGGTTGGCACCGCTGCGCAAATCGCCCTAGCTGTATGGCTTCTCACTCAGCCATAGTGTAAACACGGCAGATCTCCGTTCTGTCAGGGGACATATGACAGGTCTACTGTTCCCAGTAATCGGGAACAGTCAGATCTGTCATGCCCCTGCCAGCCCAGCCCCCACACAGTTAGAACACAGTGAGGGAACACACTTAACCCATTGATCGCCCCCTACAGTTTAACCCCTTCCCTGCCAGTGACATTTATACAGTAATCAGTGGCTATTTTTGGCTCTGATCACTGTATAAATGTCATTGATCCCAAAAAATTGTCAAAAGTGTCCGATCTGCCGCCTCAATGTTGCAGTCCTGATGAAAATCTCAGATCGCTGCTATTACTAGTAAAAAAAAAAATAAATAATAAAAATGCCATAAATCTATTCCAATAGTTTGTAAATGCGATAACTTTTGCGCAACCAAATCAATATACGCCTATTGCAATTTTTTTAAACAAAAATATGTTGAAGAATATATATCGGCCTAAAACAAGGAAGAAATTCGTTTTTTTACATTTTTTTGGATATGTATTATAGCAAAAAGTAAATAATATTGTTTTTCTTTTCAAAATTGTCACTCTTTGTTTGTTTATAGCGCCAAAAAATAAAAAACGCAGAGATGATCAAATATCACCAAACGAAAGCTCTATTTGTGGGGAAAAAAGGACATCAATTTTGTTTGGTTACAACGTCGCATGACCATGCAATTGTCAGTTAAAGCGACGCAGTGCCAAATCGCAAAAAGTGCTCTGGTTAGGAAGGGGGTAAATCCTTCTGGGTTGAAGTGATTAAAAGGTGAGAAATGCAACAGCAGATGCTGCGAATGGTGCATGTTTCTGTTGAAACACATAGTAGTGGCTACCGTGTATGTGTGTGTGTGAAAAGGAATCTATTGCCTTTGTCTTATGCGGGGTGCTATTCACATTCTTACACTTTTGGCAGATGTGGGGTATTCAGTCTTGTATGGCTATTTGGTAATTTCTTGGTTGTTGCAACGTTGTCCTAGCACATCACGTGTTGTTTTATTATTATTTTATGTAACTAATACTGTAATGGGTGGTCTGTGGCTGCCTAGTGTTTGCCATGTGCAATGACACCCATCTTGTTAGTGTTTATAATATGCTTTGTTTTACCTCCTTTTTCTGCATTTTGCCAGTTTTATACAGGAGGTATTTCTGGATAGTTTTAGTTAAGCTAGGATTTTGTATATTTTGCTTTTTCAATGGACTACTGTAATTTGCTCTTTTTGTGATCTTTTTTTTAACCTATACCCTGTATTTGTATTTTTACCCTTGCACTGTGTGATGTCATCACTTGGGGGTGTTGTTGGTGGGTGGGGCTTTGGATATATTGGTCTATTCACTTCCATGTGATAGTCCTGAGAAAGATAGACTGAGTGTCATCAAAACGTTGACAAAAAAAAAAAATGCTGTTTTGATCTGCCTCCTCTGCAGTACCCATGAGTGCCTCTATACCAGCTTTGTGGAGATAAGCAGTAGGAGGTAAGTGGGTTGGGTATTTCCAGTTCTTCAAGTTAAGGAGATAGGGATGGAGGAACCATTGTCTTTTTACAGTTTCCCAATACATGTCTGATGCAGAAATGCAGTTTTTCCACCTGATGTATGGCCCGTGTTAGCAGTCACTCATAGTGCTGCAAATGCTGCTAAGGGCAGCCTCTGGTTGCAGAGCAGAGGGATGGTACCCTAACCCCTTTCATTGGTCTTACGCAGTGGACTCAACCTCTGCTGAGTCTCAGTTGTAGTTCTCATTTGCCACGGGACAGTTGGCTGGGAATTGTATTGCTACCTTTGAGCAACCACTACAAATTGCCTCCAGTGTGGAGAACCTCAGAAGCCTAGCTTCCAGCCCTTCTGCAGAGGGAGACAAACAAAAGGTTTACTAGGAGAGTGAAATACTAAACAGGGAGGATCAAACTATGGAAGGCAGTAAGGCAGAAATGACCAATAGGCAGCTCATTGTACCCAACACATTTATGGGACACTTGCTGAATGTGGCACTGAAATTTCCCCTTTAAGGGCACTTGGAAATCAGTGAGACCAAGGTCTGACTGATGTATTCTTACAGATATAGTCAACTACTGTTGGTTCGCTGTGGTGGATATCATTAGACCACTAGCCATCCAGAGAAGTTCAGGCAAACTATACATCTTGAGAGTAGATGTCCATGCCAACCAGTACTTGGAGGCTGTGGCACTAACCTCCCACAGAGTTGTCTACATTACTAACGCTCTGCTGGCTACCTTTATGAAAGTGGAGTTCCCTGAGGAGCTCCTTAGTGATCAGGGCCCACAGTCTGTATTGAACCAGATACAGGCTCTCTGATGGAAAAAACAGATGACACATATTGGGTTGGGGCTAGTCCCTTCCACCCCATGAACAGCCTGTGAGAGCACTTAAATGGGACTTTGAAACAAATTCTGAGGATGCAGGGAGTTTCAGGGAAAAGATTAGGGATGATATTTGCCTTGCCTGCTGTTTGAATACAGATAGGTAACCCAGGAGTCCACATGCTTTTTATCATTTGAACTCCTATATGGAAGGCAAGTTAGTGGACTCATCAATGACTAATGGACTAATCAAGGAGACTTGGGAGGGCAAGATGGCTGGCCCAGAGGTTTCTATGGCCAATTATGTGCTAACATTTATGGACAAAATAGAGACACTGGTCGGGTGGTCCAGGGCAACATAAAACAGCACGGCCCAAGCAAAAATGCTGGTAAAACAGCAGTGTTGGAGAGTGGACATTGAATGTGGGTCATAAGGTGTATGTTCTACTCTCTATGGGGCAGATCAGACTTCAATCAGCATGGGAGGGGCCATATCCCAACACAAAGCACCTGAATTATGTCAGTTATGCAGTACATTTAGTAGAAGGAGATAGAAGAAAGGGTTTTACATGTAACCAGATAGACCCACTATTACAGTAGAATTGTTATCGGACACTTGGGAATTGAAAGCAGACTTCAAGATTGATTCCCACCTCTTTGGTGAGCATCTTCTCACCAAACTGCCTGCCTACCACATCTTACCTGAGATGCAGGCAGACATGAAGGAGGAGAATGAGGAGATGCTCAGTTAGGGTTCATTCAAAAGTTTCACAGTGCCCAGGTGTCACCTGTAGTCCTGGTTCTCCAAAAATAATCAGATGGCCAGGTTCTCTGTGAACTACAGAAATATGAATGCTATCACTACTGCTGATGCTTACCCCATGTCCAGTATCAATGAGTTCCTAGTTAACCTGCTGTCTGTTGCTAATGCTATTAACAATCATAGACTTGAGCTGACGGTACTGGCAAATTCCCTTAGCACCTGTCAGCCTTCATAACCCCATTTGGATTATTACAGTTTACTGTAATGCCACCTGTGATAAACAAAGTTTCAGCCTTTTAGAGGGTCGTGAATGACATGCTGGCAGGGCTTGATGCATTTGCAATTGCCTACCTGGATGACATGGCAATGTACAGCCCTACCTGGAAAGAAGAACTCTTTGAGCACGTCACATCTCCCAGACTAATTGTCAAGTGTCAAATAGGCATGGCACAAATCCAGTACCTTGGAACACAGGTAGGAGGAGGCACCCTGAGACCTAAGACAGGGAAGGTCTAGGCAATCATGGCCTGTTTACCTTTTAAACAAAGAGACATGCTATGTTATTCTTGAGCATGTTTATCTACTTTGTGAAATTTGTGTGCACCTACAGTACCCTGGCTAAATCCTGACTGATCTAACCAAGAAGAAACTGCCTAAATTGGTGTCTTGGATACAAGCTCCTGATTTCAGCCATTGATTTCTGATGCAATCATATGCCTTTGCAGTCCTAAACCAGGTGCATCAGCCAGGGAAGGAAACTTTATCCATACTTCATAATTCCTGTTGTTATGGATTTACCTTCATAACAATTATTATTATTATTATACAGGATTTATATAGCGCCGACAGTTTGTGCAGCGATTTATGCTTTAGGGCAGACAGTACAGTTACAATACAATTCAATACAAGAGGAATCAGAGGGCCCTGCTCATTAGAGCTTACAATCTAGGAGGAAGGGTCAAGGGATACCAAAGGGTAATAACTGTGGGGGATGAGCTGATGAAGAAAATAAAAGTTTAGTTGTTAGGTGGAGGTAGGATAGGCTTCTCTGAAGAGAAAAGTTTTTAGGGATCGACTGAAAGTGGATAGATTTGGAGACAGTCTCACAGATTGGGTAAGGGAATTCCAGAAGGATGGGAGAGGCTCGGGAGAAGTCCTGGAGGCCAATATGGGAGGGGGTGATGAGGGAGCTGGAGGTCTTGGGAGGAACGAAGAGGACGCTTAGGTTGGTATTTTAAGACTAGGTTAGTGATGTAGTTGGGGGCTGAGTTGTGGATGGCTTTGTAACTTATTGTTAGTATTTTGAATTTAAATAGTTGGGCGAGTGGCAGCCAATGGAGAGATTGGCAGAGAGGAGTAGCAGACGCTTAGCGGTTTGTAAGGTGGAGGAGACTGGCAGCAGCATTCATGATGGAATGAAGGGGGGATAGTCTATTTAAAGGTAAGCCAATGAGGAGGGAGTTGCAGTAGTCGAGGCGAGAGATGACCAGGGAGTGAATCAGGAGCTTTGTGGTTTCATTGGTTAGAAAGGGACGCAGTTTAGAGATGTTGCGAAGGTTGAGGCTGCAAGCTTTGGATAGTGATTGGATGTGGGGCCAAAAGGAGAGTTCAGAGTGCATGATAACACTGAGCACCCTGACATGTGGGGATGGGTGGATGGTTGTGCAATTGCTCTTGACAGAGAAGACAGGGGAAGAGGCACGTTGGGGGAGGAAATATTATGAGTTCGGTTTTGGAAAAGTTGAGTTTGAGGAAGTGGTGTGACATCCAGCCTGATATGTCTGTTAGTATGTTAGTGATAAGTGAGGAGACTGATGGAGTGAGTTGAGGGTTGGAGAGGTAGACTTGGGTGTCATCAGCGTAGAAATGATATTAAAAGCCTTGGGAGACTATCAGCTGGCCCAGAGAAGAGGTGTATATTAAAAATAAGAGAGGTCCAAGAACAGAACCTTGAGGGACCCCGACATAGAAAGGAAGAGGAGAGGAGGAAGTAGAATTATATGTGACACTGAAGGTGCGTTACGATTGGTAGGATGAGAGCCATCGAAGAGCACAGTCACAGTCAGAGGAGGAAAGGGTGGTCAACTGTATCAAAGGCAGCCAAAAGGTCCAGAAGTAGGAGTACAGAGTAGTGTCCATTGGTTTTAGTGGTTAATAGGTCATCTGTGAGTTTTAGAAGGGCAGTTTCTGTGGCGGGTTGAGGGCGAAATCCAGATTGAAGGGGATCAAAAAGGTTATTCTTAATGAGGTGGTCACTCAGTTGGTTGCAGACCAGGCGTTCAAGTTTAGAGGAAAATGGGAGCAAGGAGATAGGTCGTAGATTGTTAAGATTGGTAGGGTCCAAGGATGGCTTTTTGAGTATGGGGGTGACCAATGCATGCTTTAGAGCATTGGGGAAGATGCCAGAAGAGAGGGAGATATTGAAGATGAGCGTTAGAAAGTGTAGGATAGAGTCAGAGGGTGACCGTAGTATTTGAGAGGGAATAGGGTCCAGGGGACAGGTGGTTAGGTGGGCGTTAGAAAGGAGTTTAGCAACTTTGTCTCTAGTAGTAGGTTTGAATAAGGATAGCATCAATGGTACCTGTTGACACTGGGGAAGATACCTGTAGAGTGGAGATTTCATCACGAATTGTGTCAATCTTATTTTTGAAGTGATTAGCAATCTCCTGGGCAGTGAGTGAGTTAGTGGGTGGAGGCGGTGGAGGGCGAAGTAGGGAGTTGAAGGTAGAGAAGAGTTGACAGGAACTGGATGAGAAGGTGTTAATAACCATGACATAATATGAATGTGTAAGAAAATACCAATCACTGAGACACCAAACATGCTTATTCTACAAGGTCCTGCGGGCTAATAAAACACATTAAGCTAGAGACATGCTGTGCATAAGGTCTTGTTTGGTCTCTAATACATTGTAATTTCATTATGCACAATAATATGTTGGTTGCTGGACTGTAATACCTTGTTAGATGGAAATATAGGTGCATTTAAAACAGTTGCAATTAAGGCTGTGTCTGATGAGCATAATAAAATACTCCAGGACTACAACAATGGCGATTTAGGTCGGTATGCAGCAGCCCTGGGATTGTTATCCCAGAGCAGGAAAATATCTGCATAAGAGGAAGCTCGGTGTGTGATACATCACATTCTGGTCTCTAGTTGTGGGATCTGAGAGTTAAATTGTCATACCTACCACTGTAATTGTTGCCTTTTATTTATAGTCCCCTTTATCAGATGTCATCAGGCCAGTCAAGTGACACGCATGGTGCTCTTCTTTCTCATAGCTTTTCCCTTATAGCTCATAGGCCCTCAAAAATGCTTAAAGTGGCACTAACATGATGGTGTAACTGTTCCTGTCTGTGCTATTGCACTGTGAGTGCCAGGAGCCATAGTTATTACTTGCACTCACAGTATGTCCTTTGTAGTCCCAGTTGAATACCCTTCCCAGAAATCAATGGCGTGGGAAGCTTATGGAAGAGAGTCTCCAATGAAAGGAGTTAGGTTAACCCACAGTGTAGACAGTTTGCAGCTACAAGTTAATATGACATTATGTTACACCAATAGAAAGTGTTACACCAATAGAAAGTACAGTAATATTATGGTTAACATAAGGAAAGGCCTACAATCAGTGCTGGGGCAAGGTTATCCAGTGCTCAGAGCAAAGATGTCAAGCTTGGCCACCCCACCCAGGTGGTGTAGGGTAATGGGGCTAATAGCAATGCTCACAGCTCTGATCTGAAACATATGTAATGGTTGTGGCATTCGCTAAAATAGTGCCAATGTTTTGCAAACTGAAGAGTTTATAAGCAGTGCACAAACTGTCCCGCTTCGGTAGTGTCATTGGAAGGAAAAAATGTCCTTGCGTTGGTCGTATCACTGGAAGGAAAAAATGCCACTACATCAATAGTGTCATTAAAAGGATAAATGCCACTGCATCAACATTGTCTTTTCCACCCCAGATCTGCCTCCAATTATCTGCTGCACATGGCAGAAAAGGAGGGATAAGGCCTGTATTATTTTACAAGGGAGCATTTAAAAGATGATAGACTAAATTTACAAAACTTTACAGAAACTTTACAAAACTTTTAAGTCATGTGACTGTATTTTTCAAATTTTATTCTACTCAGCTCATCTGTCACTTTTTTAAGACTAAGGATCATTGTCCTGGAGATTTAACTTTGTGAATTGAGTTTGTAGTGTTTGAAAAAAAATCAGAAAATATAGATACTTCACTGCTTCGGCAGTTGTGTTAGTTGGGAAAAGTAAAGCATGAAATATTGATACAAAATGATAATGCTATCAATAAAACAGATGCTAAAAAGTAATTTGATTTCAAGAATTCACACGCCTGTACATCTGATCTCACCTAGTAAATGAGAATATGAATGTAATCCAAAGTTTAATCCATAATGAGCTTCAATGTTTGTACTCACTGTAATTATTGTTTTCATTATGTCATTCATTCCTGTTACACCTAACCCATAAACTGCACTCCGCCAGTTTGCAGCTGACCTGTCTCTGCGTTTCTTTCATCTTAATAGTAATGTGGGATATACCCCTTTGATATGGTACAATGTAGTTTTCAGCTAAATACTCTTACCTGCTTAATAAAATTTTATAAGCTGCTCACTCATATTTAATGTAATTAGTATGATTTTGTATGATGATTGAACACCTTTCTGTTTGATGCCAAAATGAATATAGACTGAACAAAGTTAAAATGACATGCACAAAAAAAAATATTTATATAAACAAGGGTATGCTATAATACTTAGTGTGTTACTAAACCCAGTAATATGAAAATAGTTAATCTGCCCCCCCCCCCCCCAACCCCCACAGTGCCCACAGAATATAAATCTTCTTTTTACATTAAAATACTGCCACTATATACCTTTTGGGATGATCTGTATACCATGATTTCCTGATAAACTGCACAGTTTGTCCATAGCTATGTGTTCACGTAGGAGGAGATTTCCACTACAGCCTCTATACACGCCCACATGTGTGATATCAATATCATGTAACCTGAACAGTTCAACTGAAACATGAAATATCCAGCATAAGAGACCACATTGAGCATGTGCAGCTTTACCACCCTGCTGTGTATTGTATGGACTTGCTCAGATTGACAGTGCAGGAGGGAAGAATCTATGAATACAGGATAAAACAGCCATTTTTACACAATGCTGAGGATTAACCCCTTAAGTTCCACAGTGAGTATTAGAAGCATGCTATACTGCATATACAGACTGATTTTACTGTTGTGGGTTTAGAAACACTTTAACTAACCATTACTGTGGTTAGGTTTAGGGTACTCTCACATTTCTCATGAATAGACAGAACTAAATACACTTACTCATATGATGATTTTTGCCTTGTTCCAGTTATTATAGTTTGACTGGCATATGATAGTATTTTAGTAGGCATCTTGTGACCTCTACATACATGTGTAGCTTAACTCATTCCAACATGGGACCTTATACATGTTTGTAACTTTACTTAACACCCCCTCTAGCTCTGCTGTCATACTACTAACTGCTAACTGAAACGTTCTTTTCTGTTACTCAAACATAACTTTTCCATGCATAAATGAGGGCTCATTTGCTGGATTAAATTGTACTTATTTACATTCTGGCAAAGGTTAGATTGGCATGTGCATAAGGTCTAATTTATTTATTCATAATTGGTACTTATAAAGCACCATCAGCCCCCCACCCCTTCAACCTCGGCAGCAATGCTGGCAGCACTCATATTTCTATTTCCAAAAGACAACCTCTGGATATGATGCTGAGCACGTGCACTCAAATTCTTTGGTCGACCATGTTGAGGCCTGTTCTGAGTGGAACCTGTCCTGTTAAACCGCTGTTTGGTCCTGGCCACCATGCTGCAGCTCAGTTTCAGGGTCTTGGCAATCTTCTTATAGCCTAGGCCATCTTTATCTAGAGCAACAATTCTTTTTTTTCAGACCCTCAGAGAATTCTTTGCCATGAGGTGCCATGTTGAACTTCCAGTGACCAGTATGAGAGAGTGAGAGTGATAACACCAAATTTAACACACCTGCTGCCCATTCACACCTGAGACCTTGTAACACTAACGAGTCACATGACACCGGGGAGGGAAAATGGCTAATTAGGCCCAATTTGGACATTTTCACTTAGGGGTGTACTCATTTTTGTTGTCAGTGGTTTAGACATTAATGGCTGTGTGTTGAGTTATTTTGAGGGGACAGCAAATTTACACTGTTATACAAGCTGTACACTCACTACTTTACATTGTAGCAAAGTGTCATTTCTTCAGTGTTGTCACATGAAAAGATAGAATAAAATATTTACAAAAATGTGAGGGGTGTACTCACTTTTGTGAGATACTGTATATCCAATACTCATTCACATTGGGGGGCCCCCTTGTTAAAGGGAGCTTCCAGATTCCAATAAGCCCCCCGCTCGCAGCCCCTGACAGCCACTAGCCAGGGTTGTCAAGAAGAGACCCTTATCCCCCTCAACATGGGGACAAGGTGCTTTGGGGTGAGGGGTGTACTCAGTTTTGTGATATACTGTATATCTTGTTTTCCAGCCACACAGTATTATCATTATGTACATTTCAAAATGTGATCATGAAACTTAATGAAGTGTTCCAGCTCACAGGTTATACAATTCTACCACACATCATTATTGGGTACCAGGTAGATATAATCTCAGTAGGTGATGTCTTTTAGCAGTGTTTCAAAGCAAAATGCATAATTTTACTTTGAAGATTCATCATGCATCATTTTTGTTCATTTTGCAGATCAGGACGACATAAAATATTTATGTTACTTGTCTTACAAAGCAGTCATTGTGAAGATTACTTACCGAATAGATTTTGAGACAACCTTGAAGGTCAGATTAATAGACCACACAACATTTGGCATAGCACAATACAGATGCTTTATAAATATCAGCTGGCATTTTTTATATATTTTTTGGATTTCCTAATTCATAATTCATGTACAAAAGCAAATTAATTAACCTTGGAATATATAATACATATATACATTGCACAATTAAGCAGATTAGGCAGTTTTTTTTTTTTTTTTTACAATTTCCTGTTAATAAGGCTGAGTATAGAATGCATCTGAATTCAGCAGCTGATCAATATCTATTCAGATACTGAATAGGCAGAACAGTGGATGTAGCTGGATGATGTATATGTTTATATATGTAGTCATTTGGCCTCCATGCATTTTGAAAGTTTGGTCCTATATTTTAGTCTATACATATGCATGGCTAAATTTGTTTTAGATGAGGTCAATCATATTCAAGCCGAAGTAGAGCCAGTTGCTAAATAATGTAGTTCAGGGTTTCCTCCAGAAGCTGCTATAGATTCTCTGAGCAATTTATGCCTTTCAGATCAGTTCCCGCTCACACCATTGATCCTTTTAGCTATCTGTAAGGGGGTAATTCTTCCCAATGACCACTTTCTACTGACATCAGACTAACGCATCAAGAGCTGTAGATATAGTGACTTTTATCCATGCTCCCTGAAGCCAAAAAGTTATTTCAAAGGTTTCTCTGTGTTGAAAAGGTAGAGAAAGACTGTAGTACATGAGCTCTTGTAGAGTACAATGAAGCTGTATATAAAGCTGCTAGGTTAATTTATGGAAATTAAATAGCTATTTATCCATCTTTTACTCTTCACATAAAACAAAATTAAATAAAAAAAATAACATAATTATATTTGTCCATCTGCAAAATCCATTATGACTTCTTTTACTGTGTCATTGTCTCCATGCTCAACAAATCTATGAAGAGTGCTATAGTACTGGTGATCTGGATTGAAAGTATACAATGCTGAAATCTTCTCCCAAGCTTTATTATTTGGCAGTTTAAAGTCACCTGGATCTTTGTTTTCAAAGAAACTTCTCAGATTCCTTTCAGCAAGTTTGGTGGCATATTCCTGAGCCAGTTCATCAAATTTCTCTTTTTCCTTGTCAATATACATTTTCCAGAAAGCTGTCTGAACGGAACTTACATTTGATCGACACCTAGACCAACAAGCACATAGAAGTGCCAGTAAAGCAAGTATAGCTATAAGGCACCATCCAATAAGCTGCAAATATAAAGGGTATAAAACATAGTCTTAGTTCCAAAGATAAACATTTTATAGCTAAAGTCTACTGTCTCTTCACTGGCACTTTAAAATTTTTATATAACACATGTTAAAAGAGACCCTGTCACTAACTTAAAAGAGAAGTGCAAGATTTAAAAAAAAAAAAAAAAGAAATACTTACTTAGGTGGATGCAGCTTTGGTCCGATGCTGCATCTGTCCCCCACCACCTCTAAGAGCCCTTTCACATGGGTGTTCCGTTCAGGTCCGCATGTCCATTTCTCAGGCAGATCTGAACGGACGCCCCATTCTTCTCTATGTGACATGTCCGCTGACACCTGCTGCTCTCCGATCCGATCTGTGGTCCGTAAAGTCCGATGGATGGAAACCCTATTTTCCATCCATCTGTGGATCGGATCGGATGACAACGGACTAACGGTCCGTTGTCATCCGATTTTTCCATAGAGGAGAGCAGCTCTCTGACAGATCCGTCTCCGCAGTTTGCGAAGATGGATCAGTCATCCGTCGGCTCAGCGGGGATCAGTGGAGCGATCCCTGCTGAGCAAAACCTGAGCCGCAAACAGACAGCCACGTGTGAAAGGGGCATAAGGGTGCAGCAGTCTTTGATCATTTAGTTATTGGTCTTAGAGGTCTTCAGTGGGCAGAGAGCTGGTGACTGTCAGTCACTACTCTCTGCTCTGCCCCCCAGTGCTTGCTGGAGCTGTGGAGGGATAGGAAGAGGTTGAGCCACATGCTGCTCTGGCATTAAAGTTGGGATCCCTGCAGAATCTCGACCAGCTGAGTGACATCAGCCGACAGCGGACTTTAGTCTGCTGTTGGCTGAATACATGTCACGGGAGTGCAGAACTAAGTGCACTCTTGTGACCCACAGGAGAAGTAGAGTGAAAAGAGCTTTGGTCCTGCTTCTGCTTTAAATAATTGTAGGTAAATTCACAGAAAAATCTATATTGAAAATGCTTACTTGCTGTGTTTTTCTTTTCCATAAATTATTTTTTTATTCTTTTTATTCATTTACACTGTGCCTTTTTGCTTGCTAAAAAATGTGTTTACTTCAGGAAAAGTCAGTTCCCTAGCACAGCCCTTTCCCTATCAACATTATAACCGGTTCTATACCGGCTCACGTACATTTACTGCTGCAGTGTTGCTCTATTCTGCAAATCGCTGTCTATAAACGGCGGCTCGCACATGCGCAGCTAGCGGGCGGGAGCGTGCCCGCCGCTCTCTGCAGGAGTGTGCCCGCAGCTCGAGCAGACATGATGTCCACCGGCGAGCCGCGATTACCTAGCAGAGAGAACGGGGAACCGCCGATGTAAACACGGCGGTTCCCCGCTCAGTCAGTGGACATTTAAAAGATCTACTAATCCTGTCACTGGGATCAGTTAGATCTCTTATGCCCAAGGCAGCCCAGCCCCCTCACAGTTAGAACACGCCCAGGGAACACAGTTAACCCCTTTACTGCCCCCTGACATTTATACAGTAATCGGTGGATATTTACATTTCTGATCGCTGTATAAATGTCATTGGTCCCAAAAAAGTTTAAAAAATGTCCGACATGTCCTTCCCAATACCAAAGTCCCGATAAAAATCGCAGATTGCCGCCATAACCAGTAAAAAAAAAAAAAATGGTAAAAACGCCAGAAATGAATTCTCATGGTTTGTAAACATGGCAACTCCTGCGCAAACCAATCAATAAACGCAGATTGAGATTTTTTTTGCCCAAAAATATGAGGAAGAATATAAATCGGCCAAAACCGATGAATAAATTAGTTTTTTTATATATATTTTTTGGATTTGTACTTTAGCAAAAAGTAAGAAATATTGTTTTTTTTTGCAAAATTGTCTCTCTTTTTTTGTTCATAGCAGTGATCAGAAATGACCCAGGGGTGATCAAATACCACCAAAAGAAAGCTCTATTTGTGGGAAAAAAGGATGCAAGTTTTGTTTGGGTACAACGCTGCAACGACTGCGCAATTGTCAGTTAAAGTGATGCAGTGCCGAATCGCAAAAAGTGCTCTGGTCCTAACATCCTTCCGGGGCTGAAGTGGATAATCTTCTCCTTTTCTCGGAGTGTCTAATTACTCTCGGTTTGACCGGCTCACTATGGGAGAGGCAAAGTGGAATGCTATGGGGTGCCACTTGAGTGACAGCTCTGAGTCTGCTGGGGCTGCTGACATCACAGCCAAAAGGGTGACACAGCTTCAGGACTTCTGGATATCCACACAAGAGAGAATTTTAGAAGAAAAATAACATGAATAAAATGCATTATAAGAACAAAAAATCTTTTTGAACTTTTGCCCAAATGAATGGCCTGGTCACTTTAAACAATAGGAAGAGTTGAGAAATAACCTTGGTTTAATACACATACAGTTTATAACTTTGATAATTATAAACAATTAGCTTAGAACCATCATGAACAGCACTGTCCTGTTACAACCATAACATTAATGTGGATTATACAATTCATTAGTATAGCCTATGAGGTAATCTGTAGTATACTAATTGAGCTCCAGGCTAAAATAGAAAGAAAAAACAGTCTTTGCTACTTTCACTGTAGCATGTGTAATTAAACCTGTTTCACGCTGGCTTCCGCTTGTAGAAGAACAGTGTGAACAGCAACTTTGACAAAGCATTGCAGAGTTGACTCTTTGGCAGTACCATTCAGCTCCAGTTTGTAAATGTTGAACACAGAACCTAATTGGAGTATTGATTATCACTTTAAACAAGCTGCTAGCAGGCTTTAGCACTTCTTGTTGAAAGCCCGCTGAAGCCTGATAGCAGATTGTTTAAAGTGACAATCAACACTCCCATTAGGATCTATGTTCAATATTTACAAACTGGAGTTGAATGGCACTTTAAAAGCTTCAACAAAACTTGTTGAAAGCTCTACAAATGTTTTATAAAAGCTTACAGTTCACACTGCTCTTATCTTATTTCCATGTGGAAAATGTAAAAAGAAAAAAAAAGTTGTCCCCGGTAAGCTTTTTGAAGTAGGTCATTCTAGGACAATGGAGTTAGTTGGCAGTAGTGGCGGCTGGTGCTGTATATTTTGGGGGGGGGGGGCAGCAAACAAGACGCACTTACACCCCCACCCCTGGGTTGGTCGGTTGGCCCAACACTTTCCACATCTAGGTCGTGGGCCGCTTCGGCTCCTTCCTGCGTCTTCTCCTCCTCTGCATCTGGGGCTTCACAGCGGCTTTCCTCCTCCTTCCCTTGCGCGGTGGCCAATATGATCGCATATGATGTACATGGATAACAAGTCCGTGCTTCTCATATACATATTTTTTGTATTTTTTGTATTTATATGTATGGATAGGATTGCTTCCACCATCCATCCCCTGAGGAAGACCTTACATTAGGGGTTGAAACGCGTTGGAGCAACGGTGGTGGTCTCACAATCCAACTCCATGATCTTGCACGGTTGTTTGCACACATGTTGAATGGTCAAAAGGACGGTCTAGTTTGGACCTAATTTTAAAGAACTTTTCTATGTATCCATTAAAATCTTATATGTAACAATAAAATACATTTTATTTAAATTCAGTTAAAACTGTGTGATTTCCATTGCTGCCAACATAGACCCACGAGGGATATCTTTTTGTATTAATGTAATAAGGGATGGAGCAGTCATTGTGACTCATTGGTGTCCTACCAACAAACCTTCTTGATCACCTGGTAAAGAGCCGCTGATTAGCTCTTTACCTCAGTCTGTGATCAGCCATGTCCTCTGGTCATATGATGGCCCCCCAGAACTGGACGACAGCACTGTAGCCATCATTCGGCTATAGCACAGTTAGCAAGTGGTTAAATCTCATTTGCCATGTAGTTGCCCAACCCTTTATGTTATTTAGGTCTTCTTGTAAAGTTTCTATATCCTGTTCTGAAGTTATTGCCCTGCTTAGCTTTGTATCATCAGTAAACACTGAGATTGAGCTATTTATCCGATGATCTATGTCATTTAAGAATAAATCAAACAATTGACGCAGGACAGAGCCCTGGGGTACCCCACTTACCACTCCAGACCAGTCTTTATCACCACCCTTTGGATGCACTCCTGTAACCATCCATGTACAAACTCTATGGTCTATGCCTACAGACCTTGTAAATTAAGCACTTGTTGGTGACTGTATAGAATGGTTTTGCAAAATCCAGGTACACCACATCCACAGGCCTTCCCTTATCTAGATGGCAGCTCACTTCCTCACAGAATGCTAACAGGTTGGTTTGGCAAGAACAACTTTTCGTAAACCCATGCTGATTACTGTAGTACTAATGATATTGTATTCATCAGCAAAATCTTGGATATAGTCCCTTATCATCCCCTCCAATAGTTTGCATACTATCAATGTTAGATTGACTGGCCTTTAGTTTCCAGGTATATATTTTTAAAATGCATTGGCTTGGGGCACCTAGGCTGATGACAAGGTGTTAAGAGGTTAACAAGTATATGCCAGGTACAGAATGCTGAAGGGTTAACGTCCATACATAAAAAAATTGTCACTGAGGGGTCAGTGCACATGCTTTTGAAGCAGATCACTGAGGGGTAGGTGACAGGAGACTGCGTTGTTAACAGTCATTCTGTACTGGCTAATAACTAATAGTGTTGGGTGAACGGTTCGGGCCGAGCATGAGTTTGGGACGAACATTGGCTGTTCACCCCATTCAGGGAACACCCAAATTTTCAGGGTGTTTTTTCCCCCGTCAAACAAGCGAGCGCCCCCTCCCTCCTGAACCATACCAGGCCACATGCCCTCAACATGGGGGGGTGCTTTGGGGCAGGGGGGCTCTGACACCCCCCACCCCAAAGCACCTTGACCCCATGTTGATGGGGACAAGGCTCTCTTCCCCACAACCCTGGGCTGTGGTTGTGGGGGTCTGCAGGTGGGGTGCTTATTGGAAACTGGAAGCCCCCTTTTAACAAGGGGGCCCACAGATCCCAGCCCCTCCTATGTGAATAAGTATGGGGAACATAATACCCCTACGCATTCACCAAAGATTTGTCAAAAAGTAGTAAAAACAAAGAGATAGTTTTTGACAATTCCTTTATTAAAAAATAAAAAGTGTTCCCTGATGTAAATCCATCATCAATCACAACGCCGCTGCACCGCCGGAACCTGAAAAAAAACCCCCAAAAAAGCTCCGCACTCATTGACGGCTGATCGCCGAATGCCTCCTCCACCGTTTGACAGTTCTTATGTAGGTAAGGGCGGAGCCATTTCTTCACAGCGCATGCACCGATGCGCAGTACACAGTAAGGCTGCATTCACACCTGAGTGTTTTTGTAGCTTGAAGCCTGAAGATACAAAACTCTGGAGGGGAAAAAAATCAATTATTCACTCCAAAACACCTGAAGCCAAACACCCGAAGTTCAAAAAAGTTCTGGAGCTTTTTTTCAGGCAGATTACAGGCATTTTTCAGCTTTTTACTTTGGTGACCTTTTGACCTGTGTAAAATTGCAGCAAAATCGCGGCAAAAATCATGGTAAAAATCGCTGCAAAATCACGGTAAAAAAAGCCTGACTTTCTGTCTCACGATATGCTCAGGTGTGAATGCAGTGTACGTTTATGAGATATTTACAGTACCTATAGCTAAGCCTTATTATAGGCTTACCTATAGGTACAAGTTTTAAATTTAGGTTTACAACCACTTAAAAATGGTTGTATCCCCTAGAGAAAAATAAAAAATAAAAAAACACCTGAAAGGCAAAGGCATAATGAGCTAGTATGCGCGCATACTAGCTCATTATGAAGTACTTACCTCAGAACGAAGCTCCGACAGGTCCACCCGGTCCCCGAGGAGGGAGCTGCCATCTTCCCTCCGTAGATTCTTTCAGGTACGCAGCTCCGGCACTGTGAGTGGCCGGAGCCGCGAGACGTCACTCCCGCGCATGCTGGGGAGCCTGTCATTACGGCGGACTTTCCAGCAGGGTCCTGGGCTATGCCGGGCCATCACTGCGCATGCGCCTGCTTGCAGTGAGAATATCTTCTAAACCATACAGGTTTAGGAGATATTCTTTTTACCTACAGGTAAGCCTTATTATAGGGTTACCTGTAGGTAAAAATTACTTTTTAGGGATACAACCACTTTAATGTATCACAAAGGTCAAGCTTTCTTATGTTACGTTGATCACTTTTAAAAATGATTACAGTGACCTCTAGTGGTAAGAGCACATTGCAAAAGCAGACACAAGCTTAGTGCTCTTACTGTTTTGACTACTCAATGCTTTATGCCCTGAAAATCACACAGATGTCCTTTTTCCATCTGTCATTATGGGGATCTGTCATTAAGCTAAATTATTGTCTGCTGCTAGCTTCCATTGTCTGATCTATGTCTGTTTAGCTGTATACTAGTTCTCAGAGTCACAGTAACCTTTCTCCCAGCTTTGCATTGCCCTAGATTTGGCATTATGGTACCCTCCAACAGAAAATGTTTAGCTTAACAACTGATTTTATGGGGATAACTCAAAATTCAGTTTTCCTGTTCAAATTTCTTTTTGTTATGTATTTACCCACTTCAGCTCCGGAAGGATTTCCCCCTTTAGGACCAGAGCACTTTTTGCGATTCGGCGCTGCGTGGCTTTAACTGACAATTGCGCGTTCATGCAACGTTGTACCCAAACAAAATTTTTGTCCTTTTTTCCCCACAAATAGAGCTTTCTTTTGGTGGTATTTGATCCCCTCTGCGTCATTTCTGATCGCAGCTATAAACAAAAAAAGAGCGACAATTTTGCAAAAAAAACAATTTTTCTTATTTTTTGATAAAATACAAATCCAAAAAAAAACTATAAAAAAAAAACATTTTTTTTCTTTGGTTTTGGCCGATTTACATTCTTCCTCATATTTTTGGTAAAAAAAATTGCAATCGGCTTTTATTGATTGGTTTGAGCAAAAGTTGCCACGTTTACGAATGATGAGAATTCATTTCTGGGGTTATTATTGATTTATTTATTTTACTAGTAATGGCGGCGATCTGTGATTTTTAGCGGTATTGCGATATTGCGGCCGACATGTCGGACCATTTTGACACTTTTTTGGGACCATTGGCATTTATACAGTGATCAGTGCTATAAAAATGCACTGATTACTGTGTAAATTCCATTGGCAGTGAAGGGGTTAACCTGGAGGGGACGCTCTAAGAGTTAACTGTGTTCCCTTATTGTGTTCTAACTGTATGGGGGCTGGGCTGGCAGGGAGAGGGGAGTGATCACGGCTTCCATATACAGGAAGCCTGTGATCACATCCCTTACCCCTCTGTCAGAACGGAGATCCGTGTTTACATACACGGACCTCCGTTCTTTCACTGTAGGGGGGCCATCGCGGGTAGCCGGCGGAGATCGAGTCCGCCCTACCCGCTTCCTGGCCCCCCCCTGAACACAGTGAGCATGCGAGCGCGCCTCCGGCGGAGCGTGCTCACAATAATAGTTATCGCGGCCACCGTCAGGGTGACGGCAGTTTGCGATTAAAAACCACTTTGCAATCCACGGCGGGCGGTTGGCAAGTGGTTAAAGTGAACTTGTAAGCAGGATATGGGCATTTAATAATTTACATATTTGTAACAAGCAGTAAATAAGCTTTAGAGCCCAGTAACACCGACTGCGACATTGAAATTGTGCTACTTCACTTGAAGTAGCACGATTTCAAAGTAGTGCTACTTCAGGTGCTACTTGGAAGTGTCACAGATGTCTACGCAAGTCGCACCTGAACTTGCAAAAAAGTAGTGCAGGAACTACTTTCGAAATCGGTGCCACTCCAACAGAGTTGGAGTAGCGCTGCTTTGACTGCTTTCAATGTGTACAATAGGGTGTGACTTGTTATGCGATTTAAAACTGTTAAATTGCATGACAAATCACACTGGAGGGACAGGGGACTAAAAGTGTTCAATTTATTTTTTTTACGGTACACAATGTATTTATCCCCTTGCATGTAGATCAGGTATGTTGAGTATAATACAACTGCTAATCCATTGCCATCAAATATTTCAAGTAATCATAACTAAAAGCAAACCTCATACATAATTTTATCATTGACATGCAAATAATAAGAGGTACATGAAGAAATTGTAAGACTGCATTCACACCTAAGCGTCACATTTTTGAGTTTGTTCTAGCGTTTTACAGGTGTTTGGGAGTTTTTGAGCGTTTTTATACAGCGTTTTTAAAGTAGTTTCGAGCTTTGGTGGTTTTTTTTGGCCTGTGGAGAAAAAAATATAATCTGTTTCATCATTTGTTGCTATGTTTTTTAGCTTTTCGTCCACATTTTTTATTATTATTTATTTATTATTTTTAAACTTTTTTTGTAAGGGATTAGGAGTTAAAGGTTATGGCTGGGGGTTAATTTATTTATTTAATTTAGGCTTAGGCGTTTAATTTAGGTTAGGCGTTAGGGTTAGGATTAGGGGTTAATATTAGGGTTAGGGGTTAGGATTAGGGTTAGGGGTTAATATTAGGATTAGGGGTAGGGGTTGATGTTAGGGTTAGGTATTAATATTAAGGCTAGGGTTAGGAGTTAATATTAGGGTTAGGGGGTAATGTTAGGGTTAGGGATTCATTTTAGGGTTAGGGTTAGGTATTAACATTAGGGTTAGGGGCTACTATTAGGTTTAGAGTTTTTTTATTTTTTTTTATTATAATTTATTTATGATTATTATTTATTTATGTATTTTATTTATTATTTATCTACCTATTATCTATAATTATTGCATTTGAGCAGAACAACGCTCGGAAACATGCAACAAAACACGTTAAAACACTCAAAAATGCACGAATCAAGCGTTTACATGCATTTCTATGGAACAAAAAACACTTATAAAACACACCAATCTGCCTGATTTGAGATACAAGAAAAACTTCAGAACTTTTTTGAGCTTCAGGCAAGTTGTAATGGAGATGTGAACCATCTCCATAGAGAATAATTGATTTTTATTCCCCCAGCATTTTGGAGCTTCGAGCTTCAAGCTAAAAAATGCTCTTCTAGTACAAATGCATGCTGGAGTCATAACAATTGAGAAACCAGTTTATCAAGCTTTCTTCCATGAGGATATAATGTCACTTTCTTGTAAACCAAATTTTAATATGTATCAAAACCACTTCACAGAATATACGGTATACTGTTCTTTATTGGTTAGGGTATTGTCATCCGTCACTAATTAGGCTGTATAATTTATTATGGCATAATTTTACATTTGTTGGGACAGTGTTACCAGATTCATGGAAATATCATATGTATATGATATTTAGATCACAGCATCTGATGATGATGCTAATTTAACATTTATTATTGGATAATCTCATAATATCCAAACTGTTGAGACATCTCTGCCTTGTAACTACGTTGTTACCTGAAAGTTGATCTTAGATTTCCTAACTGGGCCTCATCACAGTATGACAATTTTTCCAAGGTGCGGCTTGTGTTTCATTGGTGTTACACTCCTTTGCTTTGGGTGGGACACTTCAGGGCTCAGGATTTCTAAGCAGAACTTCTTTGTGGGAGAGAATACACCTATGTCTAGTGGCAGATAACAGGAAACATGATGACAGAGTTTATATGTGCTTTTAGGTGTTCCATCAGTCATTGTGGAAAGGTCAAACTCCAAACTAAATGCTATCAGGGTAATTGGGTCGGTCATTTTAATAGTATATCTGACAGCATGGGCGTGCGCACAGGGTGTGCCGGATGTGCCTGGGCACACCCTAATCACCCGTGCACATTAGCATTATTGTTCTGTGTGCCAGCAGGAAGACGGGAAAGATCTTCATCTTACCGGCTCTGCCATAAGAGAAACACTTGCGCAATTCTCTTTCACTGTTCCAGCAGGGAGATTGATCTCCCTGCCAGCACCATGTATGTAGACACACATGTGTGCTTGAGCTTTAGGGTGTACACCCTAATGCAATAGGCTGCACACACCTATGTCTGACAGTCAAGTAGTATAAAGGTTGTGCGTTTTTTGACATTGTCACAAAGAAGTAGCATTCCCCAATGACATCATAGGCTGGAAGGCTTATGTGTCTCCATTGTCACAATAGAATAAACTGGTGATGGTTCAAAGCTTTTTCTCCTGATCTAGACGGAAGAAAAGATGTACAGTAAAGGAATGTCCAGTGTTTGCAGGACGAAGAAAAGTATGACTTTCAAAAGGAATTGTTGGAGCAGAACAATTCAAACTGTTGCCATTAGCAGCGATGTTAGTACTCATGGCCCCCATGGTAACGAAGGAGTGAGGAAGCAGGTGATGATGATGAAGTGAAGAACTTAATGCGAAAATCACTTCAAGGTGACAAGGAAAGGACATTTTATAATGAAGATAGAGAAGATGCACTGTTACAGTGTATCACCAAAAGGTGACATTTATCCTGAAACAGGGCTGTTTCTAAAGTGGGCACTGCTACCAGAAAGCTGTTCTTCTCAGTCTTGGGGTGTTAAACAAATTTCATAACTCTGGGAGTTCAAAGGACTACAGGGCTGCTACACAGGATCTGAAATTGTATTTAGTGTCACCACAGGATGGTACTGTGGATACCAAGGTAGAACTGTGCCACGTCCTGATTAATTGGAAAACAGTTTCCTCTACTGTTTTGCATGTCCTTTATATAACATCAAAAAAAAAAATTTTGATGCTCCTCCCGTTTTTATGTTGGTGTGTGCATTAATAGATGGCATGAATTTCATAATAGATTTAATATAGTGATTCTATGTTTGTTTGTAATAGGGATACTATGTCCCATCTCTACATTGTGTCAATGCTGTGGTTTTGCCTTTCTCCTATTCAGCTGCACGTGGCTTTGATTTGTTTCCTTCACAATCAATATGGCTTTATTCCCTGGCTGTGCGGCCACCCAGCGCCAC
>BLSH010340153.1:496937-520049 GCA_018402905.1 Glandirana rugosa
AAAAAGGATACTTAAAAAAAAATATTAAAAGTGTAAAAAAATTACAATTCAAAAACACTTAAAATCCACCCCATAAAAAAATCCACCTCCATCCCCACATACATGCACATACATATGCTACACATGATAAGTTCATGCATCAGGGGTGCCTATGCATAAAAACGTTGATTGCGCTACACATGTTACATATGACTGTGCACGCAAGAGTGAGAGCGTTTTGCATTTCCTAAACCATTGCACCAATATTGTTTGACATAAAAAATTGGAAATACCACTGTTTTATTCTCTAGTGCAGCCTTTCTCAACCAGGGTGCCGCCTGAGGTTCTCAGGGATGCTGTGGCATCCTGGTAGAGAAAAGCTGTCAGATGAGACCAAACTCCCGATTCCCAGCCAAGCTGTACTTCAGCAGTGAAGGAGCTTATTCAGCCAGCGAATGCACTCAAAAGAGTGAAAGCAAAAGGAGAAGTGTGTGCTGTGCACTCTGTCTCCCCCTACAGTGCAGTACCCAGCTGTGAGTGAAGGTACTGTACTTTAACTTGTGTGTGCTTATATGTCTGTGTGTATGTATGTATGTATATATATTACTTTTAATCCTAACTCCTATTCCTGTACTATCAGAACTGTTTTTTAGGGCTTGTTCGTAATAGTAGCAAGGACTGCCGCTCCTCTAAAAAGCAATCCATGCTCAGATAGCGTTTTTCAGAGGCAATTGACAGGCGGTAGAGAGGCAATATGTTGCCTCCTCACCACCTGTTTTAACTCTCTACATGTAGCATCACCACACTGCAACCTCATGCAATACACACAGTTGGAGGGTGGTTGCAGTGATTGCAGTGGTTGCAGTGCAGCCCCATTCACCTGGGGGTATATTTCCACATGGTTTTACCCCCCCCCAAACTCACAAACTCACATGTGACCAAGCCCTTGGTAAAGAAAACAGCTCAACCACATGGTTTTACCACCCCCCTCCCCAACCTCACATGTGACCATGCCCTTGGGTCACATCTGTACGGCTACGTGCTGCGCGTAGAGGAGTCCATTCATTTCAATGCAGGTAAAGAAGTCCCCAACCCTTTTTTAGCAATCGCGTCACATCAAAAACCCTCAAAGTTTACCAATGTGTGGGGTACCATTAAGAATTAATTGCACCCCTAAATAATAGAGCATTTGTCTGCATGTCAAGAAAGAGCGCAATTTTCTGCACGCTCCGTGAAATGCAGTAATGTGAACCAGGCCTTACATTGGCATGCCTCAAGACTGATAGTACGTTTTCAAGGGTGCCCTGACTGGAAAAAGGCTGAGAATCACTGCTCTAGGGTGTCTGCTTTTAGAAAATAGATAATGTTTGGGGGGTTTATGCAATCTTTAGGCCTAAATTGATATTTTTAAACATGTGCAAAAAAATGCACAAACAGCCCTGGCAGCGGAAGGGTTAAATAAAAATCTCTTTTTTTTTTTTTTTTACATATGGTACATTTGGATAAGCTGGCTCACATTTACTGAACGACTGCATACATCTGAGCTGAGAGCATCTCAAATGATTGGATGGCATTCTACCCCAAATTAACTTACTTATTGTGTATTGCTAACATCAATAAATGACAATTTCCATTTTTGTTTTTATAAAATACATTAATAAAAATGTAATTTAAAAGCCTGTAGGCTTGGGGAGGTAAAGGGCTATAAATGAGTCTAAAGGCAGCAAGCAATATGGTATGTGCATGACAACATCATACTGGCCAGTGGCCACAACAACAGTTAGGCCCTGTGTCAATGGAATTTTGTTCTTGTCAGAACTTGCTTTTCACTCCATGTAAGCCAATCGGAATGCAAAAGTGACTTGAAGCACATTGATGTTGATGGATCTTGAAGGCAGAAGAGACATGCTTTGTCTCTTCTGCATTAAAATTGCCTACCTGCCTGTCCGCCTCTGTACAATGAACTGTGCACCTGCAAAGTTCGGCAATGCAGAAACCGAGAGAACTCCTGTGCATGCACTGGAGTGACATCATTCCCACCTAGCTAATGAAACTGGCTAATGAACGATACCTGGAAGTTGGCTGCTTTAAGATGTCAACGGCCGGCGGGGAGCTCCAAGATATTGCATCCCTGGAGCCAAGGTGAGTATAGTTCTGATTTAAACAGAGGTCAAATGCAGTTCAGAAGTAGGTCAAATGCTTGTCAATGCACCTGTCAATGAGCACAAAATGATCTCAGAGGCATCTCAAACCGCTCTCAAATTCAAGCAGAATGCGCCTATCCGTTGATAAAAGCTTAAACTCCATCAACACAATTCCTGCATCTAGTGACTCTGAAAGCCATTCTATTGTGTGACACAACTTCTGTGGGATTGCAAGAAGGATAAACAAGCCTATCACAACTATCAGAGTGGAGATACTATGGATAACAGACTGACCTTTAGTCAGGTTCTAGGCTATGTAACACTGTGTGATGTTACTGAATTGCAGAACTTTATTTGTCCAGATGGCACTGCCAATTAATCTTGCCTAACTGTGACTGGATTACAGTTGCCAGGAGCAGTCTGGAAGATGTAGTCTTGAAGAAGGATCCTAAATACAGCCATTCATGTGCCCCAACTATAAGGCCCATAAGCACCTGGGAGCAGGAGGGACCATATAAAAGAAAAAAGCCCAGGAAGGAGCCGGGCATTGGGGGAAGCACGCCAACTGGGAAGGAGTGAGAGAGCCAAGCTGTGTCGAGCTGTGCTGTGTGGAGCTGAGCTGTGCCAGGCTGAGCTGTGCTAAACTGTGCCAAGTTGTGCAGTGCCAGAGAGAGAGTGAGAGAGAGAGGACTGCTGTGTCGGACTCTGGAAACAGGAGCCTGATCTGAAAGCGTGCATCTGCAATACAGAAATGCTGTCCAAGCCTCCATCGCATCTGCTGCGGTCTGCTGTGCCACTGCTTAAAGGGGTTCCCAACATACTGACCACTTGCTACCATTTGAGGACTGCAGCAGAAGAATCCAGTAATAGGGTCTCTGACCTGCATTACATTTGTCACTAGCTGTTAGCGTCGGCGTCAATAGGGGTTTTTTAAAAAAAATCATCCCTCTGCTATTTTTCAACCTAAAAACGTCAGCGTCAAAAACGCCGGTTAACGCCAGTACAATATTAGTTGCCGTTTGTTGGCGTTTTGCGGCGTCAGCGTAAAAAAATGCCAAAACGTTACAGCCTCAGAACGTGCTGGCCATAGGTTCTAGTTTCAGCTCACTAACGCCGACGCCATCTACAGCTCAAAAACGTCAGCGTTTTTATGGGGCCATTGACTAACATGGAGAGCTGCAAAAAAACGACAGAAAACGCCGGCGTCAAAAAACGTCTGTGTGTATGAGGCCTAAAGGTACCTCTGTTAGGTGCTCTGTATCTGTTTTTGTTGTTTTTATGTACATTGATGTTGATGTACAAATCTGCCTTGTTATATTTGTGAGTTTAATCTGCCAGTCTGCTTATCTTTTTAAAGGGCAGCGTGTGTAATCTTTATACGTCTACTGGGAGTTCCCAGACAAGGTTTTCTGGTGATGTCAGCGACGGTAAGGCTTCTCCTAAGGCTAGAGAGTGCAGAGGACCCACGATTTTCACCGGTTCCTGTGGGGGTAGCACTACAGCTACAAAGCAGAACTACCCCCTTCAGTCACTCCTGTGCATGGGTATGCCGTCCCTTCAGAACACAAATGACATCCCCAGCTGCATCCCCTGTGAGTATCTCCTAAACAGTGCAAGTTTAGGAGATATTCACTGTTACCTACAGGTAAGCCTTATTATATGCTTACCTGTAGGTAGAAGTTACAAAGTGGACTTTACTTCCACTTTAACAGGTAATTAATAAATGCAATTTTAAGACAGACCTAGAGTTTTCTTGTACATACCTGAGATTGAGCTTGAAGAAGCAGAACAACCTCTTGTGTTTCATTTCCTGGCATTGCTGTTCTGTTACAGGTCACTTTGTAGAGCTGTTTCTGGCAGTGTTCAGATTTGTACTTACACAGATACTGGATATAGTTTGGGTTCTGCCAGCCACTCATGGCACATGCATAGAAAGATCCATGTAGTAAGGCTATAGAAATCCACATGACAGGACCTATGAGAGCATTCCGTGTCAGCTGTACAAAGACATGAAGACCTTGACACCGATTCCCTTTGGGGCACATCTTCACTGGGTTTAGACAACAGCCTGTAAAAAATTTCCAAGTCCTGTTACTCAACAAGTAACCTGCGATGGTGAGTATAATTGCTGGAGCTAGGAGAAAAATAAAGCCATACATAAGATTGTGCTCATTGCATGGACACTGGAACACAATTGGTGAAAACAACTGCTGGCTGCCCACTGTTATAAGTGTCAGAAAGCCACAACCGATAGCAGATTTCTTTTCTGCACATAGTTTTAGAAGTTTGTGCAAGGCTTCCATGTTAGAGATGCTAGAGACGTGAATGCAGTCAGACAGAAGTAAATCTCCACTCACAAATATATGCTGGAGTTTCCATGAAAATTTCAAAGGAACAAACCAGTTTGTCAGGTTTCTTCCATACGGATCTGATGTCACTTTCTAATAAAGCTGTTTTAAAGCATCTATCTAAAGCCTTTGCAGAATATGAATATTGTCCTTCATTTCGTTTAAGGCATCATCATCAATTACTAATTAAGCCATTTAATTCCTTATGGATAGCTTTGCAGCCATTGGGATAATGATGGTAATATTAAAGGATTCATGGCACATATCATGGACAAATCACACTGGTGTAAGAGGCACGTAAATCACAATGTCTGATGAGGACACCTATTGGTTGATCCCTATTATTCCTCTTATCCAACCTTAAAAAGTGAAGTAAAATATCACTAGGAAGCCCACACAGTGACCACCTGGTATGTCATCCTTGCATACATCCATACAAACCCCCTCCACTGTTTATCTCCCCTAGGATAAAATCATCTTTAGCACTGGCTGTGTCTGCACAGTAAGCTCTCTTAGACATTAATGGGGCTATATTATAAAACATTTGATACTTATTTTTTATGACAGTGTGTTTGTAGCAATTATGCTTCAAGGTCTAATACTTCACACTTTATATTTTACTTTTAGGGGCCAATGCCATTTACAATACATGTACTGTATTACTTAAATTAAACAGGAACTTCACCGCAGCTAATAGTGTAAGTTTAACAGTCAATCCAATACAGATATACTGAGGTAACCTTTGGGCAATGATTTTTTTTTTGTATTAACTGCTGAATTTTAGGTAGCAGTAAAAATTGAGAAGAATTTGACACATCCGTGTGTGTCAGATTCTTCTCTTTTCTGGCTCCCTACTTATGCAATCACTTTTTCAGCAGTTATTAACGGCCAATTTTTCTAATTATAGGTAGCCTTTAAAATGTACCTTGGGATCACCCCTTCTACGATAGGTGGTAATGATGGTGGAAATGAATTCTCTCTCATACTGGATAAAAATCCACTTGTAGACTTTGTGGAAGAGCTTCCATCTGGCAGACCATCACTCAGCTACTGCAACCTCCTCTCTGGAGTATTGAGAGGAGCTCTGGAAATGGTAGGTTGTGCTGTTACTATTTTTATTATTCAAGACTAGAACCCCTGTAGTATTCACACAAAATCACCTGCGTCCCTACATTCAGGATATTACCTTGTTTCCTCTCCTGTGCAGTATTTTATTTGTTATTGAGGCTTTAACGGAAACCATCAAATAACGGGACAACTTTATTTCAGTCATTTTAGTTAAGTTTATACATTTTTAAACTGTTGATTAACATTAACAGATTATTGTCAGTGGAGCGTTGGGCAAAAAAAAAATGCATACATTGGTAGCCCCTCCTTTTAAGTAAAAAAGCCATAGTAGTTTTGGGTTAATTTTATTTCAGTTGCTTTATTGCTTAAGTCTAGAAACTGTTGTTTTATATCCATAGATTCTGTTATATGGAACTTCAGGTGAAAAAAAAAAAAAACAATTAAATTATTATTGCCCCCCACCCCCCACCCAGAGCATATATTGCTTGTTTATTCTATGAAATCCTAATAGATTACATTGTTAACTCCACAGAGCCATAGTCCACCCCTTGCTAAGATCCCTGTTCCCCCTGTGGTGCTCTATTTGACCATTCATTCACTTCACATGGGTTGGTTACCTAATGCTTGGCTTTTTGTTGATCTAGAGGACTTGTTATTGCTTATCTCTTTCCAAAGGTTCACAACACTGCATAGGCCTCCATAGAGCTCTATTAGGCTGGATAGCGATTTTTGGCAATACGCAACATTAATTCTATTTTACTGTCTCCACATAGTGGCCTGGGAATTCTAGTTCGACTAGCCTATTATTCTACAAGAGATAGTTTTGTTTTTGACCCGACAGGGTTCATTGGCTCTTGCTGCACATTGTATTTTTCTCCTAAAGTGTTGAATTTCAATTTCGTATTATCTGTTGTACTATTATTGATCTGCCCATGATCCGCTTGTACTTATTTCTATCTTCTTTGTAAAACTTTAATAAAAAAAATTTAAACTAAAATTTGATGGAAATTTTAACACTTCCTTACTATATTCAAAACTACATTGAGATTTTGGATGAAATTTGGCTTTCACTTCCTAAATAAGTGGAAAGGGAGACTTGGTTATCCCTGCACTGGGATATAAGTCTTCTTTATAAAATCAGTAAACTGTTTTTTTTATTTTTTTTATTTCTTGCTTCCTTTTCTCTTGTTATGTTGTCTATCTATAGGTACATGAGATTGCATTATCCTGGTATTTTGTTTCTTTACAGATTCATTTACCAGCTGAAGTCACTTTTGTTCAAGACAGACTAAAAGGAGATGATGTCACTGAAATAGGAATCACATTCCTAAAAAAAAACGATGAAAAGAAATCTAAAAGAAATAAATGACCAAACCACATACAGTAGACCACTGTACAATACATATTACTTCTGATGTATCTAGGACAAGGGTACCCATTCCAGTAAAAAATAGAGCGGAAAAGATTGGGGTGTGTGCAATAAAATATAACGTATAGGTGTTAAACACTAATTGCCTGTGTGTAGTTTTTTTTTAAATAAATGTATTAAAGTAAAATATATATTTGTTTATGAATGCTGTGTGATTTCCTCATGTGGTATTCAGTCATGAGACTGTGCACATTTTTACTATCAGCAACGGTTGTCTTCATCTTTCTGATGGGTCTGCATATTGGAGGTGCAGATTCCTTACCCCATAATGTGTTGACATAAACATGGTACTACACATACAGTAAAGGGGTGACAAAAACAACACATAGAAGGGGGCTATAAAGAATGGGACAAACATCAGAAGGTGTTGGATAAGGAAAATGTAGGGGTTGAAAGCATAGGTCCAAAGCTTGTGAGGGGGTTTTGACACAATGAAGTCCACCAAAACATATGTGGAGCCATTTATTACAATCCATCATAATATCATGCAGGCATCATCCCAATTCAAGCAAATACCAAAAAAATGAAAATATTTAATGGGACTTTGAAAATGCACCTCAGGAATTATTAATTAACCATAAAACAATGTTGGTAGCTAAAACATGCTATTTACTGTATACATATCAATCAAATCTAACAAATATGATATAAACAGGCTTTTATTTTAAATAATAAATATATTCTCAAAAACTCAGAATATCCCAATATAGTGTATTGTGTTCAGTCTACACATTTTGCGTTTTTTCTGCTTCTTCAGGACCGAGGATGTGCTTTCACATAAACTCTAACAATAATAATAAACTATGATCCATATAAAAACAACAAAGCTGCAAAGGTCAAGTTATCCACAGGTTTGTCATTTTTTCCCCCTGGTGGGTGGAGAGGCACAGAGGGTAGGATAGGGATGTGAGCAAACTTAAATTACAGAAACTATGCATCAGGCACCCAAAGGGGTTTTTTAACCACTTCAGTACTGGACACTTTTACCCCCTTCCTGCCCAGGCCAATTTTTAGCGTTCAGCGCTGTTGTGCTTTGAATGACAATTGCATGGTCATGCAACACTAATCATATGAAATTTTATCCTTTTGTTCACAAAAATATAGCTTTCTTTTGGTAGTATTTAATTACCACTGGGTTTTTTATTTTTTTCTAAATAAATGAAAAAATACAAACATTTAAAAAAAACATGTTTTTCTTTGTTACTGATATACAATTTTGCAATAAATAATCTTTCTATATAAATTTAGGTCAAAATGTATTCTTCTACATTTCGTTGGTGAAAATAACCAAAATCAGTGTTTAATATCTAGTCTGTAGGAAAGTTATAGAATGTATAAGTACTGACTTATATGGAAAGAAACTCATCTGGTGGATAGTAAGGTCCTGAGCCTATATAAGCCCTGGGTGGGTCACTATTACCATGCAACTTGTTCAGTCTACGCTCGAGGGGGTTAATGTGTTAATTCATAAGTCTCTTATCTATGATTTGTCAGACCTTAAGCCAGCCTTTTTCAACCAGGGTGCTTTGAGGTTTCATCAGGGGTGCCTTGGCAAAATGTCTAAAAATTGCCCTAAAATTGTATACAAGCCAATGGGTGGATGAAACCTGCCTTTTAGTTACACAAAGCCACAGGTTTTCATTGTACACCATTACAACCTTCTAGCTGCCAACCGCCTAATGACCAATGACATCATCAGTTGATAATGAGGATGTCTGTTGCCTGCATATCACCCTTGTTTGACCCTCTCTTGCCACTCTCCATCAGCTTTGGGGTCTCATTAGCTAAGTGATGGAGAAAAACTGAGGGAAAAGAGAAACAATGGAATACTAGTCAGTACCAGTTTGCAAAAGTGTATTTGATTTGGAAGAATACATCACCTTTAACATTGGGTGTCCTAAGTGTATTGATGTTGGGGTGTCCTACGTGTATTGATGTTGCTGCATTATGTGAGACTATTAGACCGTGGCGTCCCCTCCATAGGGGGCACATGAGCGCTGCCCCCCAAGCTATTCATCAAAAAAAAAAAATAATAATTTTAAGAGGTGTCCAGGCACCGGACACAGAGCGGTCTATGGGAAGCTTCCCAGCTTGCAATCAGCTGACTGCAAGCTGGGAAGCTGATTTGCCCATGTTTAGGGCATGTTCGGTGTGCAAAAATGCACCCTGAACACACCCCCACTCTCCAGTGATTTGCCATTGCTCCAATTTATTGATTTTAATGGCTGGGACCGGAAGACGGTGCTCTTTGCGGCACAGCATCACTTCCGGTTTCCAGGCTCACTGTGAGTTGGTGGAGTGGGTGGAGGACGGAGTGCAACCAGACCAAGTTCCAATGTGAAGGCCTGATGCTGAGTCCTTACCTGACTGACTGTCCTGAGCTGAGCGGCGCGGCTATGGTATGTAAACCCCGCCGCAGGTCCGTGTGTCAGGCAGTGTCAGTCTCCTCTCTCCTCCAGGCAGGCTCTAGGCTCCTCGTTAGCTCTTGCTCTGTATGTGGCCGTGGCTTGCCGTGATGCTGGCTGTATAACCTATATCTGTGGTGCTGACCTATATACCCTATATCTGTGATGCTGGCTGTATACCCTATATCTGTGATATTGGCTGTATACCCTATATCTGTGGTGCTGACCGATATACCCTATATCTGTGGTGCTGGCTGTATAACCTATATCTGTGATGTTGGTTGTATACCCTATATCTGTGGTGCTGACTGATAGACACTATATATGTGGTGCTGGCTGTATACCCTATATCTGTGATGCTGACCTATATACCCTATATCTGTGATGCTGACCTATATACCCTATATCTGTGATGACGACTGTATACACTATATCTGTGATGCTGGGTGTATACACTATATCTGTGATGCTGGCTGTATACCCTATATCTGTGATGCTGGCTGTATATACTACATCTGTGATGTTGACCTATATACCCTATATATGTGGAACGGGACAGGGCCAAGCTCCTTTAATGGTTGCTATACCACCCGTCTCACCAGTGACTCAATCTGCTGGCCGCATACTCTCTCTCTCTTATCACCTGGGTGTAACATGCGTCACACAACGATTTGCCCTCAGGAACATGGACGCCACACCCCCAGCAGGCTCTCTGTCTGGAGTGGCTGCCATGGCTTTGGGAGTGGTGTCTGGAAATAGAGTGTGAGCTTCTTCCCTGGTGCCGACCCCTTGACGAGGATCTATGGTGGCGGGATCTGGATGAGGAGTGTCGATGTTGTGACCTGGCAGGGTCTCTGGCATCTCATGTGGTATGCTGGTGATCTGCTCTGGGAGAACTTAAAAAACAAGACAAAGAAGAAGAAGAGGGGAAAGGAGAGACACAAATGAGCAATCAGCAAGCAGCAGACAGAAAGATCCCACAGGAGCCCCCAGCCCTATGCTGTACCTGTTAGGCAAGGGCTGGCTGCATGGAGGTGGTGACTTGTCCATAGTGAGAGGGGAAGGCACAGATGTGTTTGCCTAGGAGGAAACGAAGTGTACAGTAAACCAGTCCTTCCACTCCTCCACTCCCCTCCCAGTGCCCCATGCAAGAGCCAGGGCTTACCTGGATACGGCTGTGACAGGGCTCATGGAAGCCGCCGCACACTGCCCGCAGTCTTTCCCAAGACTGAGAAGGGCTGACAGCTATTTGAAATCCTCGCCCTGCCCAGTCGCTGCTACGTCACCGACACGTCACTGGACACAGGCTGCGAGAGCTGGATCCCCGGCCTCCTGCCCCTGCACTGGCCAAGCATCATTCTCACGCCGGGACCTGCGCATGCGCAGATGCACCTGCGACCCCGAGAATGGAGAAGCGTTCCAGCCACCATGAGAAGCTGCCCACTAGCGCCAGGGAAGAAGGAAGGGGAAAATGCAGGCACCGTCTAAAAAAACAAAAAAAACATTACAATGGTGCTGCCATGGAGTTACTTCAAAGGGTTTGCCAGGCTCCTCTTCTGAGACCCTGACAATCCAGTACTGGCGTCTCCCTGGGCAATGACAGGCCACCCCTACTGGGATCTCCTGGCCTGGCCGCCACACACCCGCTGTGGCTGGGTACTGGGCGCATGGGAGCACCGCAACCCCATCATATCTGCCCCTCACAGAGGCTGGAGAACACGCTGCCTGGGACGCTTTGCCTTAACTTGGATCTGGCGAGTCTGTGTGCATAGGATCCATAGAGGAGGACAAAAAGGAACACGTGTACTGACCATGAGGCTAAATTTATGGGAGTAGGGTCCTATAGGATTGGAGAGGAGGCAGGGTAAACCCACACGTAGGCTACCATAGAGTCTGTCAGGAGATTGGATTTTTTCTTTATACTTATCTGTAAAATCCATTTCTTTGAGTACATCATGGGACACAGAGGTCCCTCCCCTCTCTTTTTGGGAGTTTATTTCTTGCTACAAAACTGGAGTACTTCCTGTATGTGAGGGGTTATATAGAGGGGGATTTCCTGTTTTGGTTATTCTACCAGTGTCCATTCATCTATAGATGGTGCATAACCAGGTAGTAATGTATATGGCTGCTCTGTGTCCCGTGATGTACGAGAAAGAAATGGATTATACAGGTAAGAATGAAGAAAAAAAATCAAATTTTTTCAAGATTCGGATTATAATTAAAACATAAAGGGATTGATTTACTAAGACTGTACAGTGCAAAATCTGTTGCAGCTCTGTCTAGAAACCAATCAGCTATCAAGTTTTTTTTCAAAGCTTAACCACTTGCCGACAGCCGATCGGCATCTGACGGCGGCAAAGTGGCTCGTTCCCGCAAATCGCCGTCATACGACGGCGGCTGCGGGAACGAGTTTAGTGAGCGCGCGCGCGCTGCCGGAGGTGCGCCCGCGCGCTCACTGTGTCCAGGGGGGGCCAGGGAGCGGGTGCGGCGGCTTCGATTGCCGCCGGCTACCCGCGATGGCCCCCCCGGAGCGAGTGAGCGGAGGTCCGTGTATGTAAACACGGACCTTCGCTCTGTGTGAGGGGGAAGGGCTGTGATCACAGCCTTCCTTTACGTGAAGGCTGTGACCACTTCCCTTTCCCAGCTAGGCAAGTCCCCATACAGTTAGAACACGCCCAGGGAACATAGTTAACCCTTAGCGCGCCCCCTGCAGGTTAACCCCTTCACTGCCAATGGCATTTACACAGTAATCAGTGCATTTTTATAGCACTGATCGCTGTATAAATGCCAATGGTCCCAAAAAAGTGTCAAAATGGTCCGACATGTCCGCTGAAATATCGCAGTACCGCAAAAAAATCGCAGATCGCCGCCATTATTAGTAAAAAATAAAAAAAAATTAAAAACCCCAAAAATGAATTCTCATCATCCGTAAACGTGACCACTTTTGCGCAAACCAATCAATAAACACCGATTGTGATTTTTTTTAATCGCAAATATGAGCAAGAATATAAATCGGCCAAAAACGGTGAAAAAAAATGTTTTTTTATATTTTTTTTTTGGATTTGTATTTTAGGAAAAAGTAAGAAATTTGGGTTTTTTTGCAAAATTGTCGCTCTTCTTTTGTTTATAGCGGCGATCAGAAATGACGCAGCGATGATCAAATACCACCAAAAGAAAGCTCTATTTGTGGGAAAAAAAGGACGCAAATTTCGTTTGGGTCAAACGTCGCACGACCGCGCAATTGTCAGTTAAAGCGACGCAGCACCGAATCGCAAAAAGGGCTCCGGTCCTAAAGCTGGAAATCCTTCCGGGGCTGAAGTGGTTAAAGAAGTTATAAAGTCAGAAGAGAGAAAATAAGAAAAGGAATAGTAGGAATGGCTAATTTCCACTCTTAGGATTGAGATATAAAAAGCTGTACAAAATGAAAAATATATATAACATGAGACTGCTGCCTTCCCTAGAACCTCCACTAGGTGGAGTAAAAGTTAGTATATTGGAAATATAGGGATAAGTGGCGCTGTCTATAAATACTACAGAAACATAATCCAATTGATCAAAATGTTTCTGTAAGATTTATAAAGTGCTGAGTGCCAAACTGTGCTACATACAAACAATCAATCAATAGTTTCCTTAATGTTGCATATATAAGTGCATCTATAGATTAAAAAATTACAGAATTTAGGGATTCTGTACCAAATTATAACAATTATATGCATGATAATAAAGTTCATATAAATAATTCAGTGAAAAGGTGCCAAAATTGTGCAAAATCAAGTTCAAGCTCCGTTCTTCAAAGTGACTTTGTGCAATGTTCACATTTGATTTTGTGTAGAAAAACTGTGGGTCCACATGTGCTCCCCCAATGTGTCCTCACTCACCAGAGAATGGCACCCCTGCAGGGGTAAGCCGCATGTATACAGCCTTCCAGATATCCATGTTTCCAAAAGTGGTCGCTCCTCGGTTCCCGTTTATTTCTCCATATGAAAGGTGCCTTGTGACCTTTGCAAGTTGCTGGTATAGCTTTTCTCACCAATTGTTCTGCCCCTCAACTCATTTGGATGCCAGCACCAATATCCAGATATTTAATGGAATTATGCAGCGCTTATCATTGATTTCCAGTCTTTAAAGCGGTAGTAATCCCATCCATTTAACAGTTTAAAAAACAGTTACATTTCCGGCACGTGCCAGAAATGTAACACTCCCATTTGGTCTAAACCAAACTGTCGAACCATCCAATGACTGGTGTCATAGCTGATCACATGTGCAGCATCATGGCAGTTGTAGATTAAACAGAGGCCAAGATGGCAGCTTCCTTGGCTGAAAATGATAGGAGGGTTTACTACCACTTTAAGTGAAACATTTACTTAGTGGCCACGGTGGTCTGGATTTTCCCACATTTTCATATAGCTGCAATTAGGGTCTCTAATCCATTTAGAGATTAGGATTAGAGACCCTAATTGCAGCTATATGAAAATGTGGGAAAACCCTAACCACCGTGGCCACTAAGTAAATGTTCACTTAAAGACTGGACAATCAATGATAAGCGCTGCATAATTCCATTAAATATCTGGCTATTGGCGCTGGCATCCAAATGAGTTGAGGTGCAGAACAATTGGTGAGAAAAGCTATACCAGCAACTTGCAAAGATCACAAGGCGCCTTCCACATGGAGAAATAAACGGGAACCGAGGAACGACCACTTTAGGAACCGGGATATCTGGAAGGCTGTATACATGCGGCTTACCGTTTTTCTACACAAAATCAAATGTGAACATTGCACAAAGTCACTTTGAAGAAAGGAACTTGAACTTAATTTTGCACAATTTTGGCACTTTTTCACGGAATTATTTATATAAACTTTATTATCATGCATATGAATTGTTATAATTTGGTACAGAATCCACAAGTTTTATAATTTTTTAATCTATAGATGCACTAATATATGCAACATTAAGGAAACTATTGATTAAATGTTTGTATGTAGTGCAGTTTGGCACTCAGCACTTTATAGAGCTTACAGAAATTTTCGCTCAATTGGATTATGCTTCTGCAGTATTTATAGACAGCGCCACTTATCCCTATATTTCCAATATACTAAGAAAAGAAATAGACCTAGGGATCTCCTGAAGATGCCGAAATTGTAGATAAAGGAGTCAGCTAGATTTTCATATATTTGGCCCAAGGGTCTCAAGTCTTTTCCAATTGCTTCATCATATCATTATTTGTGCTAGCTACCTTTTCATGAAGCATAATCCATGAGATAAGTATAATTCTTTCATATGAAGTTATAGTATCAGGAATAAAGGCAGTGTTCTTGTATGAACACTATAGCTCATGTTTTTGTAGCCATGTAGCATTTTTTTATACTGACTTAACACAGGTGCATTGTTGTCTATCGGACAATGCACACAGCTGCATTAAGATCGGTGAGTTCAGAAAAATTTTGATCAATTAGATTATGTTTCTGCAGTATTTATAGACAGCGCCACTTATCCCTATATTTCTAATATACTAAGAAAAGGAATAGACCTAGGGATCTCCTGAAGATGCCGAAATTGTAGATAAAGAAGGATTCAGCTGGATTTTCATATATTTGGCCCAAGGGTCTCAAGTCTTTTCCAATTGCTGCATCATATCATTATTTGTGCTAGCTATCTTTTCATGAAGCATAATCAATGAGATAAGTATAATTCTTTCATATCAAGTCATGGCATCAGGAATGAAGGCAGTGTTCTTGGATGAACACTATGGGGTTCATTTACTAAAGCTTGAAAGTGCAAAATTTTGTGCAGCTCCACGCAGAAACCAATCAGCTTCAAGGTTTTATTGTCAAAGATTGATTGAACAAGCTGAGGTCAGAAGCTGATTGGCTAGCATGCACAGCTGCACCAGTTTTTGCACTCTCCAGCTTTAGTAAATCAACCCCTATAGCTCATGTTTTTGTAGCCATGTAGCATTTTTCATACTGACTTAACACAGGTGCATTGTTGTCTATTGGACAATGCACACAGCTGCGTGAAGATCAGCGACTTCAGAAAATTTTACATTGGGGTGTAATAATTTACACGTATTGTGTAAATTGCAACACTGGCAGCTAAAAGAAGTTCAAAAAGAATTTTACATGTGTATATGCTTACACATGTTTACGCTACTGTACGTGCATATACGCAAGGACTTTACAGAACACTTATGTTTTTTATTAAAAATCTCTGCCAGCAAGATCCTATGTATAAACATCAGTAAACTACTATGTCCGTGTTTTATTATTTAATTACCATATTTATTGGTGTATAACATGCACATTTTCCCCCTGAAAATAGGGGGCAAATCATGTTATACGCTGATACCTGGCTGCCTCAGAGGGGAAGGAGGGGCAAGCACCGCCGGATTACACAGAGCAGGCGTCTACTGTGTACTTGCAGTCACACACAGTCTTGCCTCCTGGCACAGCTCCTAAAATAGATGTCACATGTCCCAGCACTGGACTGGTGTTCTGTCTATCATAGGAGGCAGATGTGAGTGACTGCGAGCGCCGAGTACACAGGAGATGTCGGCTCTGTGTAATTCACCACTGGTGAGGCTGCATTGATGGGCAAAGGCGAGGCTGTAGCTGGGCACTGAGCAGGCTCCATTAATGGGCAATAGTGAATCTGCAGATGGGCACTGAGCAGGCTGCATTAATGGGCAATGGTAAGGCTGCAGATGGGCACTGAGCAGGCTGCATTAATGGGCAATGGTGAGGCTGCAGATGGGCACTGAGCAGGCTGCATTGATGGGCAAAGGGGAGATCTCGGCTCTGTGTAATCTGGCACTGGTGAGGCTGCATTGATGGGCAAAAGTGAGGCTGCAGATGGGCACTGATCAGGCTGAAATGATGGGCAATGGTGAGGCTGCAGATGGGCACTGATAAGGCTGCATTGATGGGCAATGACCATTATTTTGCTTCAAAGTTCTTTATTCAAAATGTAAATTTTTATCCTGAAACTTCCCTTTTAAAATGAAGGTGTGTGTTATAGGCCAATAAATACATAGCAAACACAAGAGTTCACTACAACTCAAAATATGTGGCGCAAATACAAAAGGAATTTAATATATGAATTATGATACACTTATTCCATTCATACAAACAATTTTACTCACAAGATTTATCTCATAATGGTATGTCTCATGGGGACCATTATGTTCAATTAAGAAGCCTAAGAATCAGTACAATCATTTTATTGATATAAAATAAAAATCATCATTTTAAAACTGCCTTATCCTTGTCACAAGATTTAAGAGCAATAATATGGAATAAAAAAGGAATAAGATGATGTTATGCAGACTGGGGTTAGGATCTTACAATCATGTTTTTGGTATTTCATATTCAAGTGTCAAGAATCCCAGTCACCAGCCTAAAAAATACAGACAAAAGCAAAGAAAAACTAAGTTTTTTTAAATGCTTGCTTGCAACCTTTTCCCTTTCCATAAACATTTTTTGATTTGCTTGCAATGTGCCTTTGAACTTGCTTACTTGGGAACTCAACCACTCCACAAAAAGTTGATTCTCCAGTATAGCCACAGTCCGTCCTCTCTCCTTGCTCCTCTGTCCCTCACCTACCTACATAACCTTTTATGTAGCTGCCGGAGGAGGAGTGAAGGGTAGTACTACAGAGTGTCAGCTGAATCTATTAGGGTTGCTGACATCACACCCAAGATCAGGGGTAGGCAACCTGGGGCCCTCCAGCTGTTGCAGAACTACAAGTCCCATCATGCCTCTGGGAGTAATTGTAACTGCCAGCCTTGCAGTGCCTCATGGGAAATGTAGTTCCACAACAGCTGGAGGGCTTCTGGTTGCCTACCCCTGCCCAAGATGGTGGTGCCCAGTGGCAGTCTCATGCCTTTTGGATGTCTACTCAAAGAAGATTTTTACAGATAAAGAACAAGCATAAAATATGTTAAAAGCAAATATTGCAATAATATTGGAAGATTGTTATTGAAATTAATTATCTGGCAAAATTATTTCTTTCAATGAGCTACATGCATTAATGCAGAACTGCATTAAAGTGATTGTAAACGATCACGTTGTAAAACATCCCATTCGGTTTAAAATAGAAATAAAAGGCAAAACATTTGTGTATAGATATAAAAAAAAAACATTAAAAATACCTTTTTTCCCTTTTTTATAAGTGATCACATTTCCTCTGTTCTCAGCTGCATAAGAACTGGAGGGGAGGAGAAACAGCAGCCCACGGAGCTTCCCAGTGAAGGGCTGTGCAGTGGGGGCATGTCAGGACTAGTCTGATCACTGGAGGAGAGCACACAGCACAGCCAAAAAAACTGAATATGGTGTGGTCTCCTGCTTAGTGTGGTCAGTTTTTAATAGGAAAGCTGCGGGAATGGCAGGGACACCAGGGATTTCACACAAAGGAAGCAATACAAAGAGAACAGGATATTTTCTCTTACAAGTACATGGTAGAGCAGGCACATATCAGAAATATGAAGTGCTAGGGTAACAAACAATTTAAATACTTAAAAGATATGACTTTTCCATCAATCCCTCCCCTCATGCCAAGGTACTAGGTGTAATCCTAGACTCTGACCTGTCCTTTCAGCCCCAAATTCAATCCCTGTCGAAAGCTTGTAGACTTAACCTCCGTAACATCTCTAAAGTTTGCCCCTTTCTAACAAATGAAACCACCAAGCTCCTCATTCACTCCCTTGTTATCTCTCACCTTGACTATTGCAACTCCCTTCTCATTGGCCTGTCTCTCCACAGGCTATCCCCTCTTCAGTCTATCATGAATGCTGCTGCCAGACTTATCCACCTTACCGACCGCTCAGTGTCTGCCACCCCTCTCCACCAATCCCTACATTGGCTCCCGATCGCCCAGCAAATAGAATTCAAAATGCTAACCACAACATACACAGCCATTCACAACTCTGCTCCGAGCTACATCACCAATCTACTCAAACCGTCCTCTCTGCTCCTCTCAAGACCTCCTACTCTTAAGCTCCTCCCATGCTCATCTCCAGGACTTCTCCAGAGCCTCTCCTATCCTCTGGAACTCTCTACCTCAACCTGTCCGGCTATCTCCTACTCTAGCTTCCTTCAGGCGATCCCTGAAAACACATCTCTTCAGGGAAGCCTATCACACCTCCAACTAATCTGTTACCACTTCCATCAGCTCACTCCCCACAGTTACAACCTTTTGTACCATCTGAGCAGGGCCCTCTTAATCCTTTTGTATGCTATTGTATTGTACCTGTATTGTCCCCCTTTTAAATTGTAAAGTGCTACGTAAACTGTTGGCGCTATATAAATCCTGAAAAATAATAATAATAATCATCATGCACTTAAAGCTGGTTCACACTAGGAATCTACACACTAGGTATGTGGTTCAGTGCAGTGCGATTTGAGTCCATTCATTTTGCATGCACTACTTTTGGAACACATTACAACTGGATTGTGTGGTACTTCTGAACCAATGAATCCGATGCAGGCAAACGCACTGCTTTTGTGACCTGCGTTTGGGGTGTCGTTAGTTTAACATTGACGCCCACTGCAGATTGCAACTGCATTGCATTTTGAATGTGGTGGGGGAAACGCGCGCATAACATGGGTTTTCCTGCACCGCATTCTGATGTGAATGTGGCCTTAGTGAAACTTACTTATATGTAACCCATAGCAACCATTGCAGATGCTTTTTAAATATCAAAAATTATGTTACACAACTGATGTTCTAAGACATGGTGATCGTAGACTGGGTCTGCCTCTTTTTTACTTTTTAAGGTATAAGTAAAGTCTCCTGGATGACAGTCTATGTCCCAAATGCAGTTGCTACAATGTGCAAGCCTCAAAGTAATCAGAACATTTCCTTTGCTTTTCCTGAGTCAAATCCTCTATATATGGATTTCACCAGCCCCTGTCCCAGACACTAGAGCTTGCAGTGGAAGAGTCTCAATAACTAAGGCAGTGCTGTCAACCCAGAAAGCAGTGGGCAGGACTGGTTGAGAAAGGGGGCGGGGTAGGTAGGACTTTAAGACCCTTTTCACACTGCAGTGCTCGTTCCGTTAGCGCTAAAGCGCCGCTCGTTTTTCGACCGCCAACGGGGTGTTTCTTACTAAAAAAAAAAAAATGGTAAAAAGTCCGATTTTGCGGCGCTTTCAAAACACTTTTCAGGTGCTTTGGAAGCAGCGCTCCCAACCCGCCCCAAAGATGCTGCTTGCAGGACTTTTCGTAATGTCCCACAAGCACACCGCCCCAGTATGAAAGGAAACACTGCAATGAATTGGATGCGGTTTTCATGCACTTTTTAGAGGCTATTTCTAGCACTAAAGCGCCTGAAAACTGCCTCAGTGTGAAAGGGGTCTAAATGAGGCAGTTGCTGAATGACAAGCTACAGGCTTGTGAGTGAGCAGTGACAATGCTGATAGCCTTGCTCCCTGCAACGTCTTCTCATCCCACTGTAGTGCAAGCAGACACAGTCTCCATGAGGGTGGCGACACTGCTCTTAAATAAGCAGTGCAGCATCACTTCCACCCCATCACAGGAAGCTGCAGTATGTGGACTTAAGTGTTGGGATCAAAAGGTATTTATGGGACTTTGCAGGGAAAACCAAACTAAGTTCAGATGCATTTATAAATTCATTTTACAGCACATATTTTTTAATGGGAGGTCATAGTTCTTACTTACTTCCAAGAATCTATTGTCATAAGAAGTAACAGAGCTTTGAAGATTTTAGAAAAGGGTTCTAGCTATATCAAAAACCACAAGGAACACACTTTTTACATATTTGGCCTAGTCTTTTTTTCTTAAGCTTCAGTTTCTGATTGGTCATTCAAAGCTTGCTCTGGTGCTTCATGTTGTTGTAGCTGGTTGGATGTTTCTTCTCCTCTGTGTGGGTTTGGCTGGTCATCAACATTTTCTTGGGTTATCCGACTAAAGCAGATAAAAACCAGTCCAACTACAATTAAACATGCCAATACAACTGAACTCAGAACCTAAAAAAAAAAGATAAAACCCGACAACTTTAATACATTGACATTAACAGAGGTAACAATATATTTAATATGATGTGGCTATTGTTTTGGGGATGGATGGGGGAGAGGGGGTGGTTCTGGAATTGTCTTCTGCCAGTGAGAAGCGTAAAATTATTATGTAATATGTTACAAATTGTGGGTAAATGTAGGAGCACAGAACCAGCAGTATAAATGGCATAACAAAACACAGGTACAAAAAAAAAATAAGGCTAGAAAAAGTCTTAAAAAAGAAGTACACCTGATTTCCTAAGTGATACCTATTCAACTTTGATACCCTCTCATAAGAAAAACTTGTAGCCTCGCTGATCTTCTGGTTAATATACTTTCTGAGTGACTGAAATGGAACAAACATGCAGATCAGTTCTGATTTCAAATATTGCATGCCAGGATCAATGCTTTAAAAAACCCTGTCACTAGGCATATATTTTGGGCTGCCAATACCATGGGTTTGCAGCAGATGTTGCATGCTCAAGTTTTAAAAACCCAGTAAAATAATGTGAGAAATTGCCATAGTAGCCATACATGGTCTTTGAACTTAGGTTAGCTGCAGTATAAGGGTGAATAGAGGGTTTTTTAAATATGATAGCCCCTCACTATAAAAGGGTGTATTCCCAGCAGCCATATTGGCAATGTGCTATAGCTGTGCTAGGGAAACCAGAGGAAATCCTGCTGACAAAGTGCATAGGGAGAGATTAATGCAGGGCTTGTAAGCCCTGGTAGATCTGTTATAGTATATGTAAATCCTTAACGAACTTCATGTATGTAGAAAAATACTGTGTATGATTTTGTTCTATATTAAGGCTGCCGAAGCACCCCAGCTTGTCCATGTTCACATGCACTACAGTGAGAACATGCTGCATAGTTAAATGAATACAATAGTGGAATATGCTAGGTCTGGGAGGTTAACCCACACCCCCCAGACTTGGAGGAGGAAAGTGGACACAGGGGGTGAGGGAACTGGCTGGGTGGAAAAAGCAGATAGCAAACCTATGGGACTATAAGCCAGGAGGCAGGGAATATGTCAAGATCAGGAGTGAGGGGACCTGTTCGGGGCAATCTGCCAGAGTCAGGAGGTGAAGATACAGAAGAACCACTAGCTGTGAGGGTTTCTGACCGGTGTGACACATCCATCATCCAGCCAGGACAGCGCAACCCACTTTTCATCCAGCCTACTGGGGCAGTCATTAGATTGTATCCAAGAGAACACCATTTCACATTATATTGTGGGCTAAGCTTTACCTACATTGACACATCATCTAGGATTCCCATATTCCTGTATGTGTAGGAATAACTGCACCAGGAAATGGGACCTGGGAAGTCAGCAAGAAGGACCCAGTCAACGCTGCCCAGTGTTGTGAAAAACAGTGACAAACCAAATGCAGTTTAGTGTGCTGTTTAGGCTCTGTTGAAGCAGGGTGTGTATAAAATCTGAAGCATCCGCCACTGGGAGTGATGCCGCAGGATGGAGCTCATCCCAGCTACTGCTATGGCTTGTATGAAAGAGAAGGTCCCCTATAGCTGCACATCTGCGTGGTCCCTAGGATCAATGGGAGAGTGGCAACCTCAGCCTGGACTTCGACCAGGTCATGCCCCCAACGTGTTTTGCTCAGCCCCTTGGAGCTTGGTCATGGGGATGAAGATTCCAGGCGCATGGGAGGTATTTCAGCATCATCAGCAGTCGCTCAGGTGTGCAGAGGGCTCACAGGTGTGTATAAGGTGTTCTGATTAATGCGATGTGTGAAAAAAAGGGGTTGTGATTAAAAATGCATGCATGAAAAGTAAACGTGAAAATAGAAAAAAATGTAATAAATTAAAATAAAAATAAAGAGTGAAAAATAAAATCAAGATAAAATAAGTGACAAAAAAATGAATGAAAATAAATTAATAAAATAAAATAAAATAGGACAATGTAAACAGTCAAGCCATCTGGCAGAACTTATGATTTCCTGGCCATTTTTCAGAGAATATGAATAACAAAAAACTTTTCTTTCACTCATGGTTAGTGTTTGGCTGAAGCCATTCATTATCAATCAACTGTGTTTACTCTTTTTAAATCACAATGACAACAGAAACTACCCAAATGATCCTGATCAAAAGTTTACATACCCTGGTAATTTTGGCCTGATAACATGCGCACAAGTTGACACAAAGGGGTTTGAATGGCTATTAAAGGTAACCATCCTCACCTGTGATCTGTTTGCTTGTAATTAGTGTGTGTGTATAAAAGGTCAATGCGTTTCTGGACTCCTGACAGACCCTTGCATCTTTCATCCAGTGCTGCACTGACGTTTCTGGATTCTGAGTCATGGGGAAAGCAAAAGAATGGTCAAAGGATCTGCGGGAAAAGGTAGTTGAACTGTATAAAACAGGAAAGGTATATAAAAAGATATCCAAGGAACTGGGAATGCCAGTCAGCAGTGTTCAAACTCTAACCAAGAAGTGGAAAATGAGGGGTTCTGTTGAAACCAAACCACAGTCAGGTAGACCAACTAAACAAAAACCCATAAATAACTTCAGGTTAAATACAGAACTCTCTGAAAACATGAGGTGTGGCTGTTTCAAGATGCACAATAAGGAGGCAATTGAAGAAAGATGGGCTGCATGGTTGAGTCGCTAGAAGAAAGCCATTACTACGCAGATGCCACAAAGTATCCCACTTACAATACGCCAAACAGCACAGAGACAAGCCTCAAACCTTCTGGCACAAAGTCATTTGGA
>BLSH010340153.1:544697-560685 GCA_018402905.1 Glandirana rugosa
ACCATAACCCCCCTTAGTCCCCCCGACCCCACAGTCCTCCCATACCATATCCCCCCCCCTATTCCTCCCATACCATACCCCCCGGTAGTCCTCCCGACCCTACAGTCCTCCCATAATACCCTCCTGACACCCCAGCCCCCCTGATTCCCCCCAATACCATACCCATCTGACCCCCCCAGTACCATACCCTCCTGACACCCCAGTGTCATGCCCTCTTGTGACCTCAGCCCTCCTGATCCCCTTGTACTGTGCCCTCCATATCTCCCAGTACCATACTCTCTTGACCTCCCTATACCATGCCCTCCCGACCCCTACCATACATACTACTAACCTCTGTACGCCGCCCTACATCCTACTGACCTCTGTACGCCACCATACATCTTACTGACCTCTGTACACTGCCATACATCCTACCGACCTCTGTATGCCGCCTACATATTACCGACCTCTATACACTCCCCTACATACTACCGACCTCTGTACAGTGCCCTACATACTACCGACCTCTGTACAGTGCCCTACATACTACTGACCTCTGTACACCATCCTACATATTACTGATCTCTGTATGCTGCCCTAAATCCTACATATTACTGATCTCTGTACGCTGCCCTAAATCCTAACGACCTCTGTACACTTCCCTACATACTACTGACCTCTGTACACTGCCCTACATACTACTGACCTCTGTACACCACCCTACATATTACTGACCTCTGTACAGTGCCCTACATACTACTTACCGCTGTACAGTGCCCTACATACTACTGACCTCTGTACACCCCCCTACACCGCACTATATCCTACTGACCGCTGTACATTGCCCTACATACTACTGACCTCTGTACACCACCCTAGATATTACTGACCTCTGTACACTGCCCTACATGCTACTGACCGCTCTACACTGCCCTACATATTACTGACCTCTGTACACTGCCCTACATATTACTGACCTCTGTACACCCCCCTACATATTACTGACCTCTGTACACCCCCCTACATATTACTGACCTCTGTACACTGCCCTACATACTACTAACCTCTGTACAACACCCTACATATTACTGACCTCTGTACACTACCCTACCTCGTGCTGACTGCTGTACATTGCCCTACATACTACTGACCTCTGTACACTGCCCTACATCCTGCTGACCATTGTACAATGCCCTTCATACTACTGACCTCTGTACAGTGCCCTACATACTACTGACCTCTGTACACCACCCTACATCCTACTGACCACTGTACATAGCCCTACATTCTTTCATGATGAAAGCCAGCATCAGACTTGTGAGGGTAACCAATTACTCACCAGACATGAAAAAAATTGTGAATGAAAGTGAAAGCCGAGTTTTTCACTGAAGCTAACTTTTAAGGTAGGCCACGTTTATATTTTTACAGTGACAGTTTTAGTAGAATTTTCTAGATTTTTAATGTTCTACTTTTTTATTGGGGGCTTGCTAGTTAATTTCTTTTTTTTAAAAGGGGGATGCTGTACCCGGTGATCTTTGATCTTTTCAATGTTGTCCAGGTAGATCTCCATCTCTCAAAGGTTGCCTATCCCTGCTATAAAGCATTGTCGCTGGTACCATGCAGGTCTCCAGCAGATCTGCTTGCTCGTACATCCCATATGGGTAAGCAGATGCAATCTGACAGGAAACATGAATGAACTACCACAGAGCTGTGGTAGTTCATCGAAAACAACAAGCTGACAGCCACAAAGGCTGCCGGACCTTGTAGTTTTCCATGCACAGATCCCTGCCAATCAGTGACGTGGCTACAGCCCCGCTCAGCCACATTTTTTAAAATATTGTGACAGCTAGCGGGGAGGGAGAAGAACCCCGCTAGCTGTCACACAGAAGATTGGGGAGGTGCGGGGTACGGTCAGTTCGTAACATGTTACACCCTCAATAGGGATGTAACATGTTACAAAATGTGAACTTATCCTTTAACAATATCCCGAGAACATTAAGGCTGCTTTCACAATGCAGCGGTGCAGTTTTCCTGCACCACGGGTGTAGTGTAGCTTACCCACATGTTAGCTCTGCCTCCCCATAGAGTTATATTGTATCCCATGGTTTTGGTGTGCTTTCTGAATGCTTGGTGCACATTCAGAAAACGCACCAAGCACGTGGGACATAATAAAACTGTACGGGAAAGCGAACCCACTCCAACCACAGATTCACTGCACTGCTCCCATCCTGCAGTCAAACTGCACAGAATCAGAGGGAAAGCAGCTTTAGTATCTCAAATCTCACAAGAAGATTCTCCAGCAAATTGCAGGTGTGTCTTCTGCAGAACACTACAGGCAGTAGACATTAGAATAAAATCAAAAACACCCAATACAACTTATTCATGCAATAAAGATCTATTGTGAATATATACTTCTTTGCATGTTACAGGGAGTGATGGGATGGCTCTCTTTTGAATAGTATGCAAGTTGCAGGCTAGCTTTCTCTGCATGCTGTAGGCAGGCATAAAGCTAGCCATGCATTATACAATCTGATTGTACAATTCTGTACAACCCCCTTACATTATCAAATCTATGCAACATAGGAAAAAAGTAAACAATCCATTCAGTTCAAAACAAATCAGGTAGACCCTTCCACTGCATATTTAAGTCCAGTTCATCAGAATTACCTGGTACACTTTCAGTGTTCTAATGAAAAAAGCTGCAGTGTTTGTACCCCTTTAGAAGTAAAACCTTGGAGAGTATCGCAACAAAACTAAAATTCCTATTGAAGGGGATGCTTAAAAGGAGTTGTAAAGGCAGAAGGTTTTTTTTTTTATCGTAATGTATACTTTTGTGTGTAGCAAACTCCCCAGCACCCCCTAATTACTTACCTGAGCCCCATCTCTCTCCAACGATGTTCACAAATGTCTAAGCCGTCCGGGACATTCCTCCTGGTTGGCTGAGACACACCAAGGAGGGGCTGCCTCTTTCTCAAACCAGTATTGGTTCAGGCAAAACCTCCATCAACCATCTGTTTTTTTTTTTTTTTTTAAACAAACATGTTATACTTACCTGCTGTGCAATTGGTTTTGCACAGAGCAGCCCGGATCCTCCTTTTCTCGGGTCCCACGCCGGTGCTCATGACTCCTCCCGGGTGCCCCTACAGCATGCAGCTTCCTCTAGGGGCACCAGAACAGCTCCCAAGCTGAGGCTCTGTGCGTCTATTCACTCACGGAGCCGCTGCTCAGCCCGCCTTCCCCTCCGTCTCCTGATAAGCTCACTGGCTGTGATTGACACTGCCAATCAGGAGTGCGAGTCCCAGGAGAGGCAAGGTGCTGGATGGGGGGATGGGGCTCAGGTAAGTATTAGGGGTGGTCTGGGGGGATGCTGCTGCACACAGGTGGTTTTTTTACCTTCCGGTAAAAAACAAACCTTGTGCCTTTTAACTCTTGGAAGGAGAAGTCTCCAGTGATGTTATCTCTATCAGTCTTTCACTACTTGGTGAACCAGTGACCTGGAACAAGCCTGAGCATATAAGCTCCTGATGTGCATATGCTTGTTCTGAGGTCAGTGACTCAGCAGCGAAGGGTAAAGATCATGGTTTAAAAAAAAAAAAAAAAAACAGATTATTAAATGCCAATGTTCATTATTGAGCATTGCAATGCACTCTGTATTGAACAGTTCACCATGAGATGCGATTTAAAGCCTTTTAATTGATTTCGGGCAAAAACGAAAAAAGGTGTGAATCCAGTCAACACCACACTCCAGTCAAAACTTTTTTTCCTGTTTTGAAAAGAGTGGGAAAGGGTTAGAGCCCTGAACCTGGTATGACTGTTGGTAGGGAGATGGTATTGCTTATTACACACCTGAACCGGCCGAGATTCGATCCAACTCTCGCTAGCTTTAGAAAGTACTCAAAAACAGAGGCTCAACTTTGCATCCTGTCATCTAGCATTTTTAGGCTTCATGTACACTACAGCTCCTAAAATTTAGGAGGTTTTATAGTTTTTTTTGCCAAAGCTCCTAAATGCATGTGTCTGTTGCGTTGCATTATGTGTCCATGTACACAGAGGCTTTTGGGATCGTTTAGGAGCTGCTGTGGTTAGGGGAGGTTCAATCTCCCCCTCCCGAATGTGGAAGAATTGACACAAGACGCTGCAAAATCGCGGTAAAATCAAGGTGTGAATTTGACACGTTTCGCGTTTTCCCGTGGCTGGCAGTCTTGTGTACATGAACCCTTAAAAAGGGCGGTTAGCAGTGACAGCCACCATATTTCGCTCAGCACAGATTTCTTTTATAGTCATTTCATTAACCACTTAGTGACTGCCTTATAGCAGTTTTATTGCTACAGGGTGGCTGCTGTGTGCAGGATCACATATATTCTGGGCAACAGGCGTAAATGCGTGATGCCGGCAGCTCGCTCCCACTATCATTATTCACAGTGGGAGCCGATGGGCGGGTACTGCAGACTGTCTGCCGGCACCCACTGATCCTTCAGTACAGAGGCAGAATGGCAGCCTGCCTATGTAAACAAGGCAGATTGCCGTTCTGTCAGGAGAGAAGACATAGGTCCTGTGTCTCTGCAAAGCAGGGACATGGATCCATGTCTTCCCCCTAATCAAAGCACCTCCCACACAGTAACAAAACACCAGCTAGGCATCGCCCCTGATCTTAACCCCTTCCCAGCCAGTGTCATTAGTACAGTGACAGTGCATATTTTTAACACTGATTACTGTATTCCTGTCACCGATTCCCTAAAAAGTGTCAAAAGTGTTAAGTGCCCAATTACCAAAAATATGTAGCGGAATACACGTTGACCTAAACTTATGAAGCAATTCGATTTTTTACATTTTTTTATTGCATATGTTTTATAGCAGAAAGTAAAAAGTAGTTTTTTTCAAAATGATCACTTTTTTGTTTATAACGCAAAAAATAAAAAACCCAAAGGTGATCAAATACCACCAAAAGAAAGCTCTATTTGTGGGAAGAAAGGATATAAATTTTATTTGGGTACAGCATCGCGCGACCACGCAATTGTCAGTTGAAGTGACGCAGTGCTGTGTCACAAAAAATGGCCTGGTCAGGAAAGGGGGTAACTCTCCTGGAGGACGTGGTTGGAAGTGGTTAAAATGCTGCAATCAGCTTTAGCCCATGGCCTCCTTCACGCTTATATGGTCTGATGAAATTTGTTAAGGTCTTGTTGTGCGATGTCTGGCATTAATATGCATTATGTAAAGCTATCCTATTCATTTAAATGGACCAAAAATCACACCTGAACTATTTTTCAGTAGAGTAGAGCACTACAATGCACAAAAGTGCATTACAATGCACTGTAGGTACATTGAGATGCCATTCAAAATGAATAGCTATGCAATGCATCATAGTATGCATTCAGGCAACGTGTTGTGTGTGGCCAGGGGTTAGGTTTTAACAACATCTATATCTAATAAGGAACATAAAATGAATAACTTTGCAAAAATTATCCCAATAAATCAAAATATCTCAACTCAGTATGCAATCCCCTTCCCCATCAAGAAAGAAACTGGTTTTCATTTAGCTGGCCTACACCAGGGGTACTGAATTTAATTTCAGGGAGGTCCGATCAGTAACATTTTCTTCCAGCTGATCCAAATCACATATTTGTGTGATCCTTCCCATTGTAGCCCCCCCGTTCTTACATCAGTGTTCTTAGTCCCCCACCCCTGTATATCATAATCAATCTTTACATCATAGTCCCCCACTTCATGTCACAGTTTTCCCTTCACAGGGGTGCACTCTGCCCCCCTTCACATCACCTTTCCCCCACAGCTATATCTAATGAACTGTTCACATGACCCCCTTCAATCTCCCACCTTACATGAGAAAACAGAGCAGAGAGCTGGAGGCAAGACTGCTCTGGGCAGAGGCAGGAAGCGGCCACAGTTAACTTTTCATATTAGCAAGCTTGTGTTCACCCTGTGCCCTAGCAACCAATCACTTGCTGGTTAACTTGAAAAGGTAACTGCCCTCTATGCAGAGCTGTCCTGCCTCCAGCTCTCCCCTCTGCTGTGAGAAGGACAGTGACGAAGGCTTGGGGAAAGAAGTGGCTTCTAAACGGCTGGACTATGGCGGTCTGGATGGAACAGTGACTCCATTTGCATCTAGGCCACGGTCCACCATTTAATGATGCCTGATCTACACCATTTCTAAAATAACTTCAGTCAGGTTATTCAATTTAGAAAATATCTGGTTATATCTTTATCTCAAGCGTTAAGAAACTAATTGTAGAACATATTCCCTGGCTGCATAAAAGCACCTTCTGGCCTCTAGTTTAAAATAGCCGGCTCTGGAATTCTATAATAATTTGTTCATCTGCTGGGTATCTGCACACTCAGTCAAAATCTACAGAATGACAAAAAATAGCCATGATTAACCTTCATTTGTAAGGTAATGTCTTGTGGTGTGAAGCAGTTAAATATTTGCATAGAGCTACTATTACCACCTGCATAGTTACCGTTACTCAACAGCAGAGGTGCACATGAAAAAAGGTCTAAGTACAGTATGTTGGTCAAGTACATTTAAAACTAAATATATGAAAAATGATGTGAAGTTTGCTCATGTAATTAAATAACTAAATGTACTTAGCAACAGTTTCATATATTTATTTGGGGAACTTGAAAAAAAAAAAAACACTTTAATCCTCCATTAATTATTTCCAGTCTCAATTGTACAGTATTATAAAAGTCTGTTTATATCCTTAGTGCTTTTCCCTTTAAGAAACATACAAAAATGATGAACCAGTCGGGCATACATAGATTAGGACTTTCACAGGACAGCAGATAACTTTAGTTTTGGCATAGGGTAAAGACAGTTGAGAGTATGTCTAACTTTAACACTGCGATCGATAACATGACGAGTACAACCAAAGTAAAATGAAACAGTCAATAGAGAGTATGGCATAAAGACATCTTTTCCTATGCATACTCTTAGTTTTTAGAAATCGGGATAACTGTAATGCTAAAAGAACTATAAAAATGGCAATGTTTAAGATTAAAAATAATCTAGTATAGGAAGCAGATATGGATGCAGCCCCATTATAATGTGTAGTCAACGTGTGATGAGGACCATATCTGCTGTAAGAACCAGACTTTTGTCTAACTGATGGTTTATCCACAAAGTCCAAAAGATCTTTCATTTCTTCATCTTCATTGACTGGAACCTCACTTTGAGCCAATGCCATGGCTTTTAGCCGTGTTTGCTTTTCATTTACCTCAATTTGGGCAAATATATCTGGAACAGCATTGATAAACTTATAGTTCCGGCTTCCCTTTCTTGTTCTTGTGATCTTGCCTGGTTGCTTCTGCTGTTGAGATATGGCAAATATCTTTTCAATTGCCTCCTCTGTATTCCTTTTATCTGTAAACCTCAGTAACCTTTCAGCAGTCTTCCTAAAACTGGCAGTATTTTTTACATGTGACAAGATCTCTTTTTCCATTTGTTGAAAAACAGGTTTGAAGTGCTGGAGGTTTTGTTCAACGACTTTGACATAATCCTTAACCTCAGGGGGAGAAAAACTTTTGATGGATGAGGTTTTATCAAATACAATCTTTTGTCTGTCTGCAACTATTTTAGCATACACTGACTGACTTGGAGTATCTCCTGTAAAGAGGTAGACAGCATAAGCATGGTCACTAGTTGCAAGGAACACGTCCACTTGCTGATAATCTCCATGAACACTGAAGCTTTCAACATCAATCGAAGGTCCAATAAAAAGATATATTGAACGTGTGATTGGTTTCCTGAGATGGGTTGTGACATTCACATAATTAGTACCATTATACGGGTAACCCTGGGGGTAGTTTATTGATGTGATGACAGCTTTTTCACTCAAGCCAGTGTCATCCATCCAGTACATTTTATAAATATTTTCCCTGTGCCTAAGTATTGCCCCATGGACACCATCAATAGAGGTTTCCTCAAAAGGCAAGTCTACATTGTGGAAAAAAGTAGTTGTTGCATCTACTGGGCTACTATGATCCAAGTGTATATGGTCAACAAGTAGCAGAAGCTGTGGATGGAGTAAAACAAGATTTCTTTGAACACTTTTTAATTTCAGTTTAGGGCTGTAGGCTGACACACCTTCACCCCTGATGAAAACAACTCCATTTTTCTCCATTGCTGCCATCACTGTTCCATGAGAGTCAGCAGCCTCCCCTTGCTTATATTTCAGCCACTTTGAAGTACAGTCCTCAGTAACCTGTCCTTCCCAAGGAGCAAAGCAGCTTTCTGACTCCGATGGTGAAAACATAAGGACGTTATTCAAAAATGTATATTTTGGTCCATATAAAGCCTCAGTTATAAATGGAAATCCATTTGGAGCAAATGTAAATGAATTTTGGTCTGGGTGCTCATGGCCGGCATTGAAATTTCTCCATCCCTTCACCCAATCTTGGTATTTGTTTTTGTGAACAATGTCAAATATTGCACGTCCTCCAAGTTTTCCTGATTTGAAGGAAATAAATGGCCTGTTGATCTCTGCAGGCAAAGAGCTCCCATAGGTCACTACTCCCCAGTCTTCAAAAACATGCAATCGTGGAGTTCCAAAGTCTGGTGGGGGTGTAGGTGTCAATGAAGCATCATACCTAAGGATAAAAAGATAAAAGGGACATTTTACTACATTTAAATACTATCAGCCAAATGAAGTCTTAGCAATTTCTCAGCATATTAATTTGCATAACATTTTACATAATTTGGTTACTACTGGTTTACCTTTTCCTTGTATTACTTAACCGCTTGCTGACCCACCGCAGTACATATACTGCAGATAAGTGGCCCGTACAGGCACAGTGATGTACCTGTAGGTCGTTGCTTCCTTCATGGCATGCATGCGCACACCAGCCCACCGGTTCTGCTGTAATTGAACACAGTGGGGTGGGACTTAAAGTGGTTGCAAAACCTCATGGTTTTTCACCTTAATGCATTCTATGCATTAAGGTGAACAACTTTTTCACCTGCAGCAGCCCCCCGAGCCTCCCTTTACTTACCTGAGCCCAAAACGAACCCGTGGCGGGGACGAGCCTCACGGCTCACCGGAGCATCTCCGGTTCTCATTGACTGGATTGATAGCTGTGAATACACACAACAGCAGGACTCAGGAGAGCGCCTGCATGGGTGATCCCAAGGAAGCATGGTGGTCACTTGGGAGGAGGAGGAGTCCAGAGAACCGCTGGAGGACCCCAGAAGACGCGGTTAGGGCCACTCTGTGCAAAACCACTGCACAGAGGAGGTGAGTATATTTTTGTTATTTAAAAAAAAAAAAAATAATAATATATATATATATATATATATATATATACACACACACACACATAACAAAAATGGCCTGTCATGAAGGGAGTAAAACCTTCTGGAGCTCAAGTGGTTAATAGCCACTGAAAATGTAAAAGTGCCATAAATTGAAAAAAATGAGTCAAACAAAAAAAAAGTATTAACGCGTAACTCCCAACCAGAAGTTTTTGTTCTAGTTATGGGCAAAGTGTTGAAAGATTTTCCTTTTTTTAAATGAGGGCCTCATCACAGAACCCAGTGGTAACAAATACAGACAAAAACCTAGTCAGGATCACGAGTCTAGCAAGCTCTGTAAAGGATACTGAACAACCAACAGAAACAATGAGGTAAATACAAGCCCTCTGCTGATAAGATGTACATAAGCATATTATATTATAGTATATATTTTTTAGCACCCTATTTAAGAACATGGAGAAGGCTGATGGCACAGCACCCATGATCTGTCTTCTTACCAAAGAAACTCCGTGTGCAAAGTGCACCATCGCTGTCCTTTTGCAGGTGTCCCTGGTCCTTCTTGCACCCTGTTGGCCTGGATTCGTTCTGCCAACCAATTTCCACTTCCATTTCTCAGAACAAATTTATCCAAAAATACCAACTGACTCTCTGGACCATAGAACCAATTGTAGTTTGAATCTGCTATGGCAACTGTTCTCTGAAAACCTAGAAAAGAGCACACGTTATAAAATCAACAGACACTATATTGTAAAGTGAAGCCATTATTTTGCAGAGATGGTATTTTGCAGATGGAAAATTATATGTATTAAATAATTCACCAGATGGTCCAACTGCACCACAAAATGTATTTATTAATGTATAATGAGCAGTAAATTACAATAATGATCGGTAAAATTCTGATTGTGATGGAAACAGAAGGTGAAAATGAATATTATTGAAAACATGACAAACATATAACAGGACCTTTGTTATGAAAGACTAAAATGCACAGTAATATATCAATGGAGCAAAACATGTATTGTACATTGTACAATAAGGTCTGAGGGTAGCTGAAAACTGGTCAGAGTGTCTTTTACATTGGTCATGAATCTGCAAATCTTGCTTGACTATAAGATGAACAAATCTTAATAAAAGGAAGCAATTGCCTAATGTTTGAACAGTATATCAAGTTCTGCATATAAGCAATTAAAGGATATCTAAACCCAACAGCAAAAAATCATATTTTGCAGCTTATCAGTCTTTTGAGGTGGTGGCTCTTTTTTATTTTCCATGATTTTATTGGTTTTTAGAAACATTTTCTGCCAGGACAGAAAATTCCTGTTAATCCTGCTAGAAATTCAGTGTTCATGTCATCTGTGAACTGAATGCCCCCCCCCCCATGTAATGTAGAGGAAAGAAAAAGAGGAAGACGCTTGCACTCATAATCAAAAGATCATTCTAGGGTGACAACTATGGATCCCCGCAAAGATACAGTGGAGGAGTGAGCGTAGTCACAGTAGAACAGGAAGTGTGTTATTAAAGTGATAAAGGTTTGTTTATCTAAATAACAAACATGTTATACTTACCTCCTCTGTACAAAGGTTTTGCACACAGTGGCCCAATCCTCCTTTTCTGGGGTCCCCTGCGGCACTTCTGGCTCCGGCTCCTCATCGAGTGCCCCCACGGAGAGCTGCTTTCCACGAGGGCACCCGTGCGGGCACGCTGCCAAGTCCTGCTGCTGCATCCATTGACACAGACAGCAGGACTCAGCCCGCCCTGTTTCACTGGATTTGATTGACAATGGCTCCCGCTGCTATCAATCTGTCCAATGAGGACCAAAGGCAGCGGCTGGAGCTGCTGTGCTCATCCCCGTCACTGCAACGATCGGGCTCAGGTAAGAAAAAGGGGGGCTCTGGGGACAGCTGCAGCACAGAATGTTTTTCACCTTAATGCATATGCATTAAGGTGAAAAACCTTGAGAGTTTACAACTCCTTTAACCATTCCTATTTATGTAGCAGCAGAAAAGGCCTCAACACCCAGCTGCTGCACATACTGTATGTGTCTATGGAGAACTGACATTTTGTGTGGAGGGCGCCATTCTCACTGACATATGACAACTGTGACAGCCAATCGTATCAGGCACATGATCGGGAAGCCCACCATCATTAAGAGGCTGTTGGGGAAAGGGGGTAACAAGATTATGAGGTTAAAAGGAAAAAAATTGATGAAAAAAAACAAAAAAACAAACAAACAAACAATGCATTGTTTTGGGGTTTTGATATGCTTTATAATTACAGATGCACTGTTGTACCCAAATCAGACGCCACAGATACTATACATCCAAATTACCTAATTGCCATAACTCTGTGTAGGCACACAATTCATATATTTTTAACCACTTCCCTACTGTATTCAGAATGATGGCCGGGAAGTGGTTGAGTTATCCTGACTAGGCGTCATGTAACGTCCTCAGGATAACATGCGTGCACCCGGAGGGGGCGCATCATGGCGATCGGTGGTGTGGGGGGTCAGTCTGATCCCCTCATTTCCGATCTTGGTAAAGCGCTTCCATCGAAAGCACTTTACCACGTGATCACAGTGTAAACAGGAAAGCCATTTATTGGCTTTTCCTCTACTTGGGTCTGCAGACCTGAGCAGTGGAGAGCCGACCGGCTGCTCTCCTGACAGGGGGGGTTTGTGCTGATGGTTTATCAGCGCAGCCCCCCCCCTTGGATCGCCACCCTAGACCACCAGGGAGCCTGCCCAGGGACCACCAGGGATGTGCCCACCCAGGACCACCAGGGATGTGCCCACCCAGGACCACCAGGGAGCCAATCAGGACCACCAGGGAGACCATGCTAGACCACCAGGTAAGGGGCGCAGTGCCCAATATGGATGGCACTCAGTGCCTCCTTCAAATGCCACCCTAGACCACCAGGGAAATGGCCCCTATCAGTGCATCTGCCCACCAGTGCCCCTATCAGTGTGCATCAGTGCCACCTATGAGTGCCCACTACCAGTGCCCATCAGTGCCACTTATCATTGTCCATCAGTGCTGCATATCAGTGACACATATCAGTGCCCATCAGTGCTGCTCATCGGTGCTGCCTATCAATGCCCATCACTGCTGCATATAAGTGCCTCATCATCAGTGCCCGTCAGTGCCACCTCATCAGTGCCATCTCATCAGTGGCAATCAGTACTGCCTCATCAGTGCCCATCAGTGATGGAGAAAATGCACTTATTTACAAAGTTTTGTGACAGAAACAGAATTTTTTTTTTTTTTCAAAGTTTTCGGTCTTTTTTTATTTGTAGCAAAAAAAATAAAAACCACAGAGGTGATCAAATAAAACCAAAAGAAAGCTCGATTTGTGGGAACAAAATGATAAAAAATGTGTTTGGGTATAGCGCCGCACGACCGCACAATTGTCATTCAAATCGCAACAGCACTGAAAGCTGAAAATTGGTCTGGTAGGAAAGTGTTCTAAGTACACAGTATTGAAGTGGTTAAAGGAATTTTAAATTAACTGTACTTTTTATAGCTATATTGAACATATTAACCCTTTCGGTGACCTGCCTTGTGCTCTTTTTAAACCGCAGATGACCCAGATCAAATGTTCCCATTTTTCAGTTAGAACTTTAAGAGACGGTAAAAAGCCCCACCCAAACTATACATTTTCAGAACAGGAGTCATAGAATAAACGATGGTGCTACAGATTTTGTGGGTCTCGTGATACAATTGTGCGCATAAGTTTGCATACCCTGGCGGAATTTATGATTTCTGGGCCATTTTTCAGAGAATATGAATGATAACACAAACATTTCTTTCACTCATGGTCAGTGTTTGGCCGAAACTATTTATTATCACTCAACTGTGTTTACTCTATGTAAAATCATAATGACAATAGAAACTACCCAAATGACCCTGATCAAAAAAATGTACATACCCTGGTGATTTTAGCCTGATAACATGCACACAAGTTGACACAAAGGGGTTCAAATGGCTATTAAAAGGTAACCATCTTCACCTGTGATCTGTTTACTTGGAATTAGTATGTGTGTATAAAAGGTCAATGAGTTTCTGTACTCCTGACAGACCCTTGCATCTTTCATCCAGTGCTGCACTGACGTTTCTGGATTCTGAGTCATGGGGAAAGCAAAAGAATTGTCAAAGGACCTGCGGGAAAAGGTAATTGAACTGTATAAAACATGAAAGGGATATAAAAAGATATCCAATGAATTGAGAATGCCAATCAGCAGTGTTCAAACTCTAATCAAGAAGTGGAAAATGAGGGTTTCTGTTGAAACCAAACCACGATCAGGTAGACCAACCAAAATTTCAGCCACGTCTGCAAGGAAAATTGCTCAGGATGCAAAGAAACCCCCACAAATAACTTCAGGTGAAATACAGAACTCTCTGAAAACGCGGTGTGGCTGTTTCAAGATGCACAATAAGGAGACACTTGAAGAAATGCATGGTCGAGTCGCCAGAAGAAAGCCATTACTACGCGAATGCCACAAAATATCCCGTTTACAATATGCCAAACAGCACAGAGACAAGCCTCAAACCTTCTGGCACAAAGTAATTTGGAGTGATGAGACCAAAATTGAGCTTTAGGGCCACAACCGTAAACGCTACATTTGGAGAGGAGTCAACAAGGCCTGTGAAACACGGAGGTGGATCGCTGATGTTTCGGGGATGTGTGAGCTACAAAGACACAGAAAATATGGTCAAAATTGATGGCCAGATGAATGCAGTATGTTATCAAAATATACTGGAGGAACATTTGCATTCATCAGCCAGGAAGCTGCGCATGGGACGTACTTGGGCATTCCAACATGACAATGATCCAAAACACAAGGACAATTCGACAGGTCATTGGCTACAGAATAAAGCGAAGGTTCTGCAGTGGCCATCTCAGTCTCCTGACCTCAATATCATTGAGCCACACTGGGGAGATCTCAAACGTGCAGTTCATGCGAGACAGCCCAAGAATTTCCAGGAACTGGAGGCTTTTTGCCAAGAGGAATGGGCAGCTTTACCATCTGAGAAGATAAAGAGCCTCATCCACAAAAGACTTCAAGCTGACATTGATGTTAAAGGGGGCAATACATGGAATTAAGAACTGGGGCATATAAACTTTTGATCAGGGTCATTTGGGTAGTTTCTGTTGTCATTATGATTTTAAAAAAGTAAATACAGTTGATTGATAATAAATGGCTTCAGCCAAACACTAACCACGAGTGAAAGAAAAGTTTTTGTGTTATCATTCATATTCTCTGAAAAATGGCCAAGAAATCATAAATTCTGCCAGGGTATGTAAACTCATGAGCACAACTGTATTTGTCCAAATGTTAATCAAATCAATATTTTTGATAAAAATAAATTATTATTACTACACACCAACACAATTTCCAAATTCCTACAAAATCTAAAAGATAAAATTTTTCTAAATTATTATTTATAAATTTCAAAATTGTGCCTCTTAGCAAAACAGTGAAAATTGATTGTTACCCCAAAACTGTAAATAAGCAACTTGTGGTCTGGAGGCTGGCTTTGCACCAGTGTGTTGTAGTATTGTCTGATCCACAATGCTGTGTGCACAATGTGTTGGTGTACATTGTGATAAAATGATGGAGATGTACATTTTAATGCAATATAGCGTGTTATGATTCACAGCACACATTGCATCACACAGAGTTGAAAGAATGTAATTTAAATAAAAGGTGCAAGTTACTGCAGCACATGTGCACAACACACACCAATTTGCATGGGTTTGCCATTAAAAAGCCCGCTTACGGTGCTGCTGAACAATACAGGTGCTTTGGGCCTCATTTACATAGCCATAAAGGGCTGTACAACATCAGGAGTGTATGTCTGCACCCAGAGCTCAGGACAGGTGTTTGCACACCAATGGCAGCAAACTGTATATTACAGGCTGACAGACAGTGTAGCTGTACATCCATCCTTGTACATATGTAACAGCACAGATATGCGACTACATGCCTAGAGCCATAGAGTCTTTAAGTCCGTCATTGATTTGTACAGGCTGCTACACGCAAACACCTGTGACTCCTGGGCGCAGAAATATGTCCCTTCTTGATGCTGTACTGCCTTTTGTGGCTGTGTGAATGAGGTCTTATTTATTTTTTTATTTTTTTGCCTTGATATTTCAGTTCTGAGACAGAGAAAGACAGTCCTCAATCTACTTCTCCTCTGCACTCAACTCTTCCTGTGGTCAGTCACAAACGGAAGTAAATAGTAAACATGCAATGAATGCATACACTTTGGTTATAAATGAACACAGGAGTGCCAGTACTGATCATTCATTGTGTTCATTCAAGAAACAGAAGGGGTTAATAAACATAAAAGACATGTTTACTGACCCCTCAGCTCTCTATCCTGAACATACGATCCTCTCTTCTGTTGTGCACCACTTTTGATCCTTCCAGCCCAGTGCCGTGCAACTTTCTCTGCTGAAGTGACCATGAACTTATATTATAGCAGAAGAGAATCTCAAGCATGCAGGGCTTAAGCTGGGTACACATGGATTGAAATTTGTCAGGTACAGCATGGACCAGCCGAATTTCAATGTGTAGCCCTCCCTGTTTCACAGCAACCAATTGTTAGATTGGCTTCTGTAAAACGGGACCCCTGGAAAACCTGTTTCAATCAGAGGCTTGCAGCCCGATCAGTGTATTCTGAGATTGGAGAGTCCCTGCTGTCAGAGCCCGATGCTCTGGGGGGGGGGGGGGGGGGGGAATTA
>BLSH010340153.1:560695-572114 GCA_018402905.1 Glandirana rugosa
TATTACCTGCGACTATTTGGCTTCTGTGGATGCAGGAATGTTAGTAGGTGTGTACTGACAGCGTGTACCCAGCTTAAAGCGGTATTAAACCCAAAACCAAAACTATTATATTGCAGTTTTCCTAGATGTGGTGGCTGAATGTTTTTTTTCTCTTTGGCTTTTGTCTGCATTTTCACCTGGTGATCTGACCAGTAGCACACCTCCTGTATTCGTGAGACACCACTCTGGAGGAATGAGAACAGGAGCATTGTCAGTCTGAGAGGGAGGTTAGTGTTACATGTATAAGATTTAGATACCCCAAAACATTGAAGCCAAACTCCAGCTCATACTTTATAATCAGTTACAGCAAACAGTGTATTTTCCTTTTGGGATAAAGATGTTGCATGAATAAATAAAATCTGACTGAAACAAATACATTCTGTTGCAGGGGTGACCAAACTACGGCCCTCCAGCTGTTGCAGAACTACAAGTCCCATGAGGCATTGTAAAACTATAACATTCACAGACATAACCAGGCATGATGGGAATTGTAGTTCCAGAACAACTGGAGGGCCATAGTTTGGACACCCCTGTTAGAGCCTTGTGAAAAACAAAAGACTTGCTGGCTGGATCACCAGACGAAAATAGAACAAAGCGTAAAAAAAGAAATGTTTGGAACTGACAATAGTAACTCCGGTCAAATGTTTCATATAGCTGCTGTAAACAGGCTTATATAATGGTTAGAAGCAATTTTAGACCATTAACTTTTACAAAATAATTTCAGTCCATTGATATTTCTGTTTAAAGTAAATGTCATGGCAAAAAAATAAGTAAATAAAATACATAAAAGCATATTCAGTACATCCCCCCACCCCTCTTTTCACCCCCATCCCCATTAGTACTTTCATCCCTTCTCTCCCATTCTGGGACTCGGTGAGCATACCCCACTTGCTCACACATTTTTGTATTTTAGATTATGAGACAAACGTGAATAGTTTGTATTTTTTTTATACAATTGGGAAGGGGTCTCATTAGAAAATTCTGCTGCAATTCTGGATTTCTAGAATCCTGTTTTGTAATGTAACTTCTTGTAGTTTGCAAATTAAATCCTTCTAATATTTATTTTGTATATACAAAGGAAAATGGTACTGCGCTCAGTGAGGGTAAGAATAAATAAAAATGTGATCTCTGTATAAAGCTGCAGCGCTATGAGTGAGATATCAACACAAAATAGATCATAAGCAAAAAAGTGCTGCGCTAGCAATCATACAAATAATAATGATTATTAGAATAGAGTGAACTTGGTCATTGCAGAGACCCACTACTAAAACATTAATGCATTTGAAAAGTAATAAAAAGTCCAAAGATTAATTAATAGGAAACAGTCCTCATTCATATCTTGAAAGTAGGTGTATAGTAAGGTGCAAATAATATGCAAATCCTCTTAGTGCCACCATGCTTTGGGATGCATTGTGAAAAAATCCCACCACCACGCTGTGATTGCGCTTACCAAAGAGAGATGGTCTCTTATTACAGGAGACCGGAAGGAGCCTTTTTTATATCCACATAAGAATGCGTCGCCAGGGAGTATCCAGACCCCTACTGTTGTGTCTCGGTCACAGGCAATCTTATCTCCATACCGAAATGCGGGATAGTACATAAAACAAAAAGGCTCCAATAGCGTAATACAGTAAAGGAAATTGGTGTTTAACCACTTCAGCCCCGGAAGGATTTCAAACTTTAGGACCAGAGCACTTTTTGCGATTCGGCACTGCGTCGCTTTAACGGACAATTGCGCGGTCGTGCAACGTGCCCAAACTAAATTTTCGCCCTTTTTTCCCCACAAATAGAGCTTTATTTTGGTGGTATTTGATCCCCTCTGCGTCATTTCTGATCGCCGCTATAAACAAAAGAAGAGCGACAATTTTACAAAAAAAAACAAATTTTTTACTTTTTGCTAAAATACAAATCCAAAAAAAAAAAAAATATATAAAAAACATTTTTTTTCCATCGGCTTTGGCCGATTTATATTCTTCCTTATATTTGTGATAAAAAAAAAATCGCAATCGGCGTTTATTGATTGGTTTGCGCAACAGTGGCCGCGTTTACGGACAATGAGAATTAATTTCTGGGGTTTTTTTATTTTTTACTAGCAATAGCGGCGATCTGCGATTTTTAGCGGTACTGCGATATTGCAGCGGACATATCGGACCATTTTGACACTTTTTTGGGACCATTGGCATTTATACAGCGATCAGTGCTATAAAAATGCACTGATTACTGTGTAGATGCCATTGGCAGTTAAGGGGTTAACCTGCAGGGGGCGCTCTAAGGGTCAACTGTGTTCCCTGGGCGTGTTCTAACTGTATGTGGGCTGCCCTAGCAGGGGAAGGGGAGCGATCACAGCTTCCATATATAGGACGGTCAGCAAGTGGTTAATAAAGTATTGCACTTACCTTTAGATGCATAAAAATAGGAGTATCACAGGGAAGACCCCGGGAAGAAGTCCGTTAGCGTTGAAACTGGTCGGGTTATGGCTCTACTCTGACACACCGCGATTTTTGTTCTGGAGATTTTATCATTCCCTGTGATACTCCTATTTTTATGCATCTAAATGTAAGTGCAATACTGTTAACTATTAAACACCAATTTCCTTTACTGTATTACGCTATTGGAGCCTTTTTCTTTTATGTAATATCCCGCATTCCAGGATGGAGATAAGATTGCCTGTGACCGAGACACAACAGTAGGGGTCTGGATACTTCCTGGCGGCGCATTCTTATGTGGATATAAAAAAGGCTCCTTCTCCTGTAATAAGAGACCATCTCTCTTTGGTAAGCGCAATCACAGCGTGGTGGTGGGATTTTTTCACAATACATCCCAAAGCACGGTGGCACTAAGAGGATTTGCATATTATTTGCACCTTACTATACACCCACTTTCAAGATATGAATGAGGACTGTTTCCTATTAATTAATCTTTGGACTTTTTATTACTTTTCAAATGCATTAATGTTTTAGTAGTGGGTCTCTGCAATGACCAAGTTCACTCTATTCTAACAATCATTATTATTTGTATGACTGCTCACGCAGCACTTTTTTGCTTATAATATTTATTTTGGGCAGTGGCGGCTGGTGAAATTTTAGGTGCCACCCATTGTGTCAGGGGTATGCAGCATCACCAAACAGCGGTATGCAGCATCACCAGACAGGGGTATGCAGCACCCACCCCCTGCTGGAGGACATTTGGGACATCAAAGTACCACACTTACCCCATCTAGGAAGCGGGCGGGCGGGCGGGCAGCGGTGTCCGGCGAGCGGGAACGTTCTTTGCTTCGGCCCTGCATCTCCTCCTCCGAGAAAGGCGTCCAATAGGATTGCCTGATTTCTCAGCCAATCAGGAAACAGGTAACATACCTGTGCTTCCTGATTCGCAGAGAGGCGATTCAGTGTCAGAAAAGCAAATAAATATTTGCTTTTCTAACACACATGAATGGGCTGCGAGCGCAATGCCCTGCACTCAGAGTCCACTCTATTTTGAAGCCTATGGCTCTAATCAGGTGCTTCAAAAAAACACCCACGCCACTGTAATTCATGCGGCCGGCATCCTGAAAGGGGCCGGACGCATGAATAGAGGGTGGCCGCAGCGGCCGTGCATAGATTCGTGCTATGCATGAAACTATCCATTTAGCATAGGGGACGGCACCCGTGCGCCGTTAATTGACGGGCCTCCCCTAATTTTGGGATACTGATTTTCCTATGAATTATAATTTTGGAAATATCAGCACCACGCAGATTGTGTGGATGGATAGTTTTGTAAGTGTTAACATGATGGATTGTGCCCGAGTGAGGGCACACTGGTATCTTTGTATACCTGCGTATAATAAAATTTTCTGTATTTTCATTTGAGGTTAGTCAGCGCCTTTGGTGTTTACCAACTCTTTCTGTGCCAATCTCCTTTCCTGGATTCAGTTTATTCATTCAGTAATGGCTCGGTTTGATGTTGAATTATGAGTTATACATACGTAATTCCCCTTCCGTTCCACCCCCCACCTCGACGAGTAAGCTCAACAGAAATTACGCACATCAGGGTGGAGTGGCCATAGGCAGGAACTTCCAGTAGCTCGTTAGCAGAATGAACATAACTGGAATGGTATCAGAGTGCAGCCTTTTCTTCAGATGATTGCTGATTTTATCTATTACCGAAATTTACAAAGCGCTGTCAATTTACTCAGCGCTTTACATATATAGTACATTACACCAGTCCCTGCCCTCAAGGAGCTTACAATCTAAAATCCCTAACTCACATTCATACATACTAGGGCCAATTTAGACAGGAGCCAATTAACCTACCAGCATGTATTTTTGGGTGTGGGAGGAAACCGGAGTACCCAGAGGAACCCCACGCAGGCACAAGGAGAACATGCAAACTCCAGGCAGGTAGTGCCGTGGTTGGGTTTCAAACCGCCAACTACAGTGCTGCTAGGCAGAAGTGCTAACCACTTAGCTACTGTGCTGATTAAAAAGCTTAAAGGATAAGTTCACCTTTAGGAGCATTTTACATGTTACCCACATATTTAGGGTGTAACATGCTCCTTATCCACCTACCTCCCGCCGACCGTGCTCGCCTCCCTGTAAAGAGGGCGTGGGATCCTCTCGCCACTCCGGTCACAATTTGAAAATGGCACAGTCCCACATGGAACCTGCAATATAATGTGTTTATTTTTTTTTTCAAAAAGGTGAGCTTATCCTTTAGCTGCACTCCAGTCTTACCTTCAGTCTTTGACAGCTGAATTTTTTGAAAAATATTTAGTCCGATTTCACTGCACACTCTGAGCTTCTCACAGTGTGCATTAGAATCTGAAGTGAGATAGAATCCCGCCTCATTTCCTGTCCAGAGAATTTCCAGTATCATCTAGAACAGATGTTCTTAACTTCAGTCCTTAAATAGCCCCAAAAGGGCCAAGTTTTGGGAACTTCCCTTAACGTGGTTGTAAACCCCATTGATGACATTTGACCTGAGCACATATATCTGCGGTGTTTACTTATTTCTCTCCAAAGCTCTAAATGCTGTGTCTTTCTGCTGCTCCGTTCCTCGGTTATCAGCAGAGTCACTTCTGATAAGTTCTCCGACACAGGAGATAATAGCAACTGAATTTGTGTCAAGTAGGGAGCCTAGAGATAGATAAGCAGAGAGTTTGTTTATTCCTAATACAGCTCTGCGCGTTCCTTCATTCCTCTGCCTATGTGAAGGGGGGTGTGTGCCTTTCCTCCAATCAGCTCACACAGTGTAAGCCCAGACTCCCCTCCCACTGCTGAAACAGGACGAAAGTGTGCACAATGTGCACTTTCCAAAGAGTATAGAAAGAGGAAGACAGCAGATATACATGTAAAACTTATGTAGGGAGATTTGTTTCATCCCTGTGTATCATCTGAGGCTGTTCACTTTACTGGGTATAGGGGAGGGTTTACATTCACTTTAAAGTAGAACTATAGGCAAAGTTTTTTCTTCTTTTTGGATAGAGCAGGGGAGGGTTATAACCCCTGTGAGATTTTTTTTCGCCATCTGTGTCCCGTTGCAGAAATTTCCCTTCACTTCCTGTCCCATAGCCAAACAGGAAGTGAGAGGAAATCCCTGCAAATAAAAAGGGAATTCCTAGGGACCCCCAGGTCACCAGAACTAGTGTCTTCATTGGAAGATTTCCCCTCTATTACTTCTCTGGGGACAACCCAAAATTTGGGATTTTCTTTTACTTTCACTGATAATGGTAATCAGGACAAATAGAGAGGGCGCATCTCCTTAATGGGGACACAGACGGCAATAAAAACTGTCAGGAGTACTAATCCCTCTCCATTCTATCAAAAACTACAAAAAAAAAAAAGGTTTTCCTTAAGTTATACTTTAATAAAATAGCTGTAATACATGCCAATCAATTGACCCAGATTTAAAGCACCTGTGCAATGTCACAGTAATCAAGAAAACATGACCCCTTAGGCATACTTGAGGACTAAGGTTAGGAACTACTCATCTAAAAACGTCCTCCCCAGCCTTATCCCTCTCCTGCCACTTCATTGGAACACAATTCTTTCAATCATGGAGACAGGGCTGGTGCAAGGATTTTTGACACCCTAGGCAAAACCTCATTTTGCCGCCCCCTTTTGGCTCCGCCCCTGATGCCACCCCCTTTTCCCTGTCCATGTATACGATGGAGGTAGCGGAGGTGGAGATTTCTGCAGTGCCTCTCTACCTATTTCTTTAGCTGTGGTCCCGCAGGCCTGTGACTCTGGACCCAGCCTCATTTTACCGCCCTGGTGTGCTGTTACCCACGGCTCTCCAGTGACATGAGTGATCAATGCAGAGTAGTGGCTGGGTGCCCCTGGGTGGCAGTGCGACCTACTCCGCCTAGTGGTAGAGCCGGCCCTGCATGGAAACTCAGCATTACATGAGAACATTTACCTGTGGAGTTCTGTATGCAAATGCAATCTGCTTAGGCGACACCTAGAAGCAGTTTCATACTTGAACAGCAGCTTCTAAGAGCCAGCCTACTGCTTGCATCAGGGCTTCGGGTTCTTGTGAGCGGTACTATAATGGTTTTAGGGAACAATGTACAGCAAGCACCCTTCTGGCCCTTACCACTAAAGTGATTTGCCGGCATTGCAAGGAGACCAAGTGATTATGTCTCTAAAAAGGTATGTAATGCAAAAGAGATTTTATTTAACCACTTGCCGACCGCCCGCCATGGCTTGACGACGACAAAGTGGCTCGTTATCGCAAATTGCCTTCACCTGACGGCAGCTGCGATAACTAGTATTGTGCTCGCGCACTCACTGTGTCCTGGGGGAGCCAGGGAGCAGGTACGGCGGACTATCTCCACCGGCTACCCGCAATGGCTGAGAGAACGGAGGTCCGTGTATGTAAACACAGATCTCCGTTCTGACAGAGGGGGGAAGGGATGTGATCACAGGCTCCCTGTATATGGAAGCCATGATCACTTCCCTCCCCCAGCCAGCCCAGCCCCCATACAGTTAGAACACAGTTAACCCTTAGAGCGCCCCTTCCAAGTTAAACCCCTTCACTGCCAATGGCATTTACACAGTAATCAGTGCATTTTCATAGCATTGATCACTGTATAAATGCCAATGTTCCCAAAAAAGTGTCAAAATGGTCCGACATGTCCGCCGCAAAATCACGTTTTTTTTTTTACCAAAAATATGGAGCAAGAATATAAATCGGCCAAAATTGATGAAAAAAAATGTTTTTTTATATATATTTTTTTTTTTGATTTGTATTTTAGCAAAAAGTAAGAAAATTTTTTTGTTTATAGCGGCGATCAGAAATGACGCAGAGGTGATCAAATACCACCAAAAGAAAGCTCTATTTGTGGGGAAAAAAAGGACTCAATTTTGTTTGGGTACGTCGCACAACTGCGTAATTGTCAGTTAAAGCGACGCAGTGCCCAATCGCAAAAAGTGCTCTGGTTCTAAAGGGGGAAATCCTTGCGGGGCTGAAGTGGTTAATATGGTCACTAGGATGTTGGTGGGGGGTTGGCAAAATTTAAGCAGAAGAAACTTCAGTTTTAATAAATGAGCAATAACAACACAGATGCCAGAGCAGATCAGTGTTTGGTCTGGCAGATAAACACAATTCTAATATAGTGTGTAGAATTTCTTACTTCACATAAGTTGCAATATTTGTTAAAATCGGTTTAATTACATACACAACAAAGGTTCACTTTGCTGCAGTGGTAAACTGAAAGTGAGGATGGAATTGGAATCTTTTCTTCCTATGACTCAACCTCAAGCAGTCAAGACTTGCAATTACAGTGCTGATTCATGTTTTGTGTGGTTGTAGTGGCGTACGGTGCTTTGTAAACAAGTCAGAGAACAGCTAGCTCTTCAAAGAATACTTGATGGACAGAGAAGACAACTTTGTCCAGAAAAAGCCAGACACAGCTATGCAAGCACTTTCCTAAATGCCCTAAGTAAACACAAGAAGTCAAATAAAAAGTCAATAAGAAAAAGGCAAAATGAAAGCATGAAAATATACAGGCATTCAAGAGAAGGACATTGTTTAACCACTTCAGCCCCGGAAGAATTTCACACTTTAGGACCAAAGCCCTTTTTACGATTCGGCACTGCGTCGCTTTAACTGACAATTGCGCAGTCGTGCGGCGTTGTACTCAAACGAAATTTGCATCCTTTTTCTCCCCACAAATAGAGCTTTCTTTTGGTGGTATTTGATCACCTCTGCGTAATTTCTGATCGCCGCTATAAACAAAAGAAGAGCGACAATTTTGCAAAAAAAAAAAAAAAAAAAACTAATTTCTTACTTTTTGCTAAAATACAAATCCAAAAAAAAAATATAAAAAAAAAAACATTTTTTTTTCAACGGTTTTGGCCGGTTTATATTCTTCCTCATATTTGTGATAAAAAAAAAAAAAAAAATATCGCAATTGCCGTTTATTGATTGGTTTGCGCAAAAGTGGCCGCGTTTACGGACGATGAGAATTCATTTCTGGGGTTTTTTTTAATTTTATTTTTTACTAGTAATGGTGGCGATCTGTGATTTTTAGCGGTACTGCGATATTGCACCGGACATATCGGACCATTTTGACACTTTTTTGGGACCAATGACATTTATTCAGCGATCGGTGCTATAAAAATGCACTGATTACGGTGTAAATGCCATTGGCAGTGAAGGGGTTAACCTGGAGGGGGCGCTCTAAGGGCTAACTGTGTTCCCTAGGCATGTTCTAACTGTGTGGGCTGCCCTAGCAGGGGAAGGAGTGATCACAGCTTCCATATAGAGGAAGGCTGTGATCACAGCCCTTCCCCCTCTCACAGAACGGAGATCCGTGTTTACTTACACGGACCTCCGTTCTTTCACTGCGGGTGGGGGGCATCGCGGGTAGCTGGCGGAGATCGAGTCCACCGCACCCACTCCCTGCCCCCCCCTGAACACAGTGAGCACGCGGGCGCGCCTCCGGCGGCGTGCGCTCACAGTGCAGAATATCGCAGCTGCCGTCGTATGACGGCGTTTTGCGATATCGAGCCATCTGTTGGTCTTCAGCAAAATGTCTATTGCACACAAAATATTTTTGGTTCAAACTGAATAATTCTAGACCTTTGCAACTGCAGGGGGCATTCTTTATCCAAGACCAATTTCTATGATATTACTGCTTATCTATTAACCACTTACCGACTGCCTTGCATACATTTACTGCGGCAAGTTGGCTCCGCTGCGCAGATCGCCGTCTATAAACACTCGATGTCCTCTGGCGACCCACAATCGCCTTCTACAGAGGAAGAACAGGGAACTGCCGATGTACACATGGCGGTTCCCAGTTCTGACAGGCAGCATATGACAGTGATCAACTGATCCCTGTCATCGGGATCAGTAAGATCTGTCATGCCCCTGCCAGCCCAGACCCCATACAGTTAGAACACAATGAGGGAGCACATTTAACCCCTTGATCGCTCCCTTAGTGTTAACCCCTTCCCTGCCAGTGACATTTATACACTAATCAGTGGCTATTTTTAGACCTGATAACTGTATAAATGTCAATGGTCCCAAAAAAAAAGTTTCAAAAATGTCTGATCTATCTGCCGCAATATCGCAGTCCCAAAAAAAAAAAACGCAGATCGCCGCCATTAACATAGAAACACCAAAAATGAATTCTCAAGCTTTGTAAATGTGGCAACTTTTGAGCAAACCAATCAAAAAAACATTTTTGAATTTTTTTTTTTAAAATCAAAAATATGAGGAAGAATATATAAATCGGCCTAAACTGATGAACACATTTGTTTTGTTTTTTTGGATATTATAGCAAAAAGTAAAAAATATTGTGTTTTTTTCAAAACTGTAGCTCTTTTTTTGTTTATAGCACAAAAAATAAAAACTGCAAAGGTGATCAAATACCACCAAAAGAATGCTCTATTTGTGGGGAAAAAAGGGCGTTCATTTGGGCACAGCGCCGCACGACTGCGCAATTGTCAATTAAAGCTATGCAGTGCCGAATCGCAAATAGTGCTCTGGTCAGGAAGGTGGTAAACCCTTCCGGGGCTGAAATGGTTAAATAAAAGCTGACCTATGTAAACACCACTGCCAGCATTAAATGGTTTCAACCCTGTAACTGTTACATCGGGAAGAGAACCTGTTTTTTGGAAAAACAACAGACTTACTGGCTGGATCATGAGGTGAAAGTAAGGGAAAAAGCGCCAAAAAAATAAATAAAAAGGAACATGAATGCAGCCAACACATCTAAGAATTGGTAAGCTGTGATATAATACATTTTTGCTTTTGGATTTAATACCTCTTTAGGATTTAAACAGATCGGATTTGTGTGTTAAGTCTATTAAGGGCCAGCTCAGACCACAAAAATGCACTCCGGATACGTTCCGGATCAGTTTTTGCTTACAGTTCACACCACATGCAGTTCCGGTGTGTTTTTTTGATACAATTTGCTATGTTCCAGGACAGTTCTGTGCAGAAAAAATGCAGCATGTCCTACTTTTTCACTGGTGTGAACTAGAGCCATTGGAATACAAGGAAAACACTGTGCATGCATTTTTAGTGCAGAAAAAAAACGCGTGGAACTGCATTTGGTGTGAACTAGCAATAAAAGTCCATGTTTTGGTAGTAAATTACCTAGGGATTCTGCAAGTTCACTATTTACATTGGCAACGCTATTGTGGGCAATTTACCCTCTTCTGCGTTGCCACTTGATGTGCGCATGCTCCAAATTCTTTGTGTGGAAGCTGAAGATTTCATCCACGGCAATCTGCCTCATGTGACACTTCTGCAAGTCATGCAGGGTGACTCGCGATTGACAGCAGAACATTTCCTCATTGCTCCGCTGTGTATCATTGCGGTCTTTGTGAATAAGTGGGAGTTGGTCTGGTGGTCACATGATTGAAAAAAAAAACAAAATCTAAGTTTAAATATTATGTAAAGCTTTTGTAAATATGTGAACAATATCCCTTCGGATAGCATGGGCCGTGACAGGTCCTCTTTATGGAGCGATCTGGTGTCTATGAGACCCCATATCTCTCCTCTGATTTCCAAAGCAGCTGATCAAACGGAGATTGGTTTGATCGCTTGCGGTTTAAGCCAGTAATGCTTGTGAACAAACAAGAGGCAGGAGAGCCTAGGAAAGGTGGCGGTGAAGTGGGGGGACCCCCGCCTGAATTGCTGCTTGGATCACTTTTATATGAAAGGGAATCGCTGGACAAAAAATGGTAGTGGCATCACGGTTGTAGCTTCAACCATGATCCTAGTATAACCACATATATATATATATATATATATATATATATATATATATATATATATATATATACATACATACATACACACACACATATATATATACACACGGCAGTACTGAGTTGGTTAAATAGCAGTATAAAATAAAAAATAGGACAGCTAAAGCATTCCTTTA
>BLSH010340153.1:596380-623057 GCA_018402905.1 Glandirana rugosa
CACACACACACACACACACACACACACACACACACATATATACATACTATTGTGTGTTTGTAAAGAAAGTGAGTACCAATCACAAACCGACTTCGGTAAATAATAGTTAGTTGACACAAATGAGAAAAATTTAGTATTACTGTTGTCTTTGATGGGTTTATTGGGACTAGTTTTCAAATGTATGGGACCACTAAAACCGGACTAGTGTACGTGTGTTCCACTGCCTTTCCCCAAACTTACTGATAATTTCCATTGGTAAGAGTGGACACTAGACAAACGAACATTAATCACACACACACATATTTTCCAGCTACTCAAAGACCTGAGGACTGTGTCATTTGGGTAGTTTCTGTTGTCATTATGATTTAAAAAGAGTAAACACAGTTGATTGATAATAAATGGCTTCAGCCAAACACTAACCATGAGTGAAAGAAATGTTTGTGTGTTATCATACATATATACACACACACACACACACACACACACACACACACACACACACACACACAGTATCTCACAAAAGTGAGTATACCCCTCACATTTTTGTGAATATTTTATTATACCTTTTCATGTGACAACACTGAAGAAATTACACTTTGCTACAATGTAAAGTAGTGAGTGCACAGCTTGTATAACAGTATACATTTGCTGTCCCCTCAAAATAACTCAGTACACAGCCATTAATATCTAAACCGCTGGCAACAAAAGTGAGAACACCCCTAAGTGAAAATGTCCAAATTGGGCCCAAAGTGTCATTATTTTGTGAGGCCACCATTATTTTCCAGCACTGCCCTCTTGGGCATGGAGTTCACCAGAGCTTCACAGGTTACCACTGGAGTCCTCTTCCACTCCCCCCATGACGACATCACGGAGCTGGTGGATGTTAGAGACCTTGCACTCCTCCACCTTCTGTTTGAGGAGGCCTCACAGATGCTCAATAGGGTTTAGGTCTGGAGACATGCTTGGCCAGTCCATCACCTTTACCCTCAGCTTCTTTAGCAAGGCAGTGGTCATCTTGGAGCTGTGTTTGGGGTCATTATGTTGGAATACTGCCCTGTGGCTCAGTCTCCAAAGGGAGGGGGATCAGGTTCTGCTTCAGTATGTCACAGTATACGTTGGTATTCATGGTACCCTCAAATAGCTTTAGCTCCCCAGTGCCAGCAGCACTCATGCAGCCCCAGATCATGGCACTTCCACCACCATGCTTGACTGTAAGCAAGACACACTTGTCTTTGTACACCTCACGTGGTTGCCACCACAAAAGCTTAACACCATCTGAACCAAATAAGATTATCTTGGTCTCATCAGACCACAGGACATGGTTCCAGTAATTCACGTCCTTAGTCTGCTTGTCTTCAGCAAACGGTTTGCGGGCTTTCTTGTGCATTATCTTTAGAAGATTATCTTCCTTCTGGGACAACAGCCATGCAGACCAATTTGATGCAGCGTGTGGCCTGAGCACTGACAGGCTGACCCCCCCCACCCCTTCAACCTCTGCAGCAATGCTGGCAGCACTCATACGTCTATTTCCCAAAGACAACCTCTGGATATGATGCTGAGCATGTGTACTCAACGTCTTTAGTTGACCATGGCGAGGCCTGTTCTGAATGGAACCTGTCCTGTTAAACCGCTGTATGGTCTTGGCCACCGTGCTGCAGCTCAGTTTCAGGGTCTTGGCAATCCTCTTCTAGCCTAGGCCATCTTTATGTAGAGCAACAATTATTTTTTTCAGATGTTCAAAGAGTTATTTGCATTGAGGTGTAATGTTGAACTTCCAGTGACCAGTATGAGAGAGTTAACACCAAATTTAACACACCTGCTTCGCATTCACACCTGAGACTTTGTAACACTAACGAGTCACATGATACCGGGGAGGGAGAATGGCTAATTGGGCCCAATTTGGACATTTTAACTTAGGGTTTACTCACTTTTGTTGCCAGCGGTTTAGACATTAATGGCTGCGCGCTGCGTTATTTTGAGGGGACAGCAAATTTACACTGTTATACAAACTGTACACTCACTACTCTACATTGCAGCAGTGTCATTTCTTCAGTGTTGTCACATGAAAACATATAATAAAATATCAAAAAAAATGTGAGGGGTGTACTCACTTTTGTGAGATACTGTATATATACACACATACATACACACATATACATTAGGGGTGCTGAAACTAATCACCGCATCGATGCATCGCGATTCGGCCATCCACGATGCAGCATCGATGCAGCGACTGCACAGAATCGATTAGCGAGTGACGTCATCCCACTTGCCCCACATAGACAACTGACTTGCGGGCAACTCAGCATGGCCTCCGCACAGCGCAATCTGAAAATTAGGAAGAAATGAGGCACCCACTGACACCCCTCACCACCCACCCACTGACACCCCTCCCACCCACACCCCTCTACATCCACCCACTGACACCCCTTCACCACCCACGCCCCCTCTACACCCACCCACTGACACCCCTCCCACCCACACCCCTCTACATCAGCCCACTGACACCCCTTCACCACCCACACCCCCTCTACACCCACCCACTGACACCCCTCACCACCCACCCACTCACACCCCTTACCACCCACCCACATACCTCATCACTTAACACCCCTCACACCCACCCACTGACACCCCTCACCACCCACATCCACCCAATGACACCCCTCACCACCCACACCCCTCTACACCCAGCATCACCGACACCCACACCCTTCTACACCCATCACTGCCACCCACACCCCTCTTCACCCATCATTTCCCAGACTCCCCCATCCTTCTGTTCCTATCCAGGGATTCCTCCATCTCTATCCCCAGACTCCCCCATCCTTCCTTATTCATGGATTCTTCCATCCTTCAGTTCCTACCCTCCCTTGTATCCTAATCGTGATGCATCACGGAATCGAATCGTCGACCTGATAATAGTAATCAAATCGAATCATGAGGCCAGTAAAGATGCGCACCCCTAATATACAAACACACAAAAAATTTGCCTTTGATTTCCATTTTAAACAGATTGGGTTGTTTTACAAGGTAAGGGATCAAAATATGCTTTAAGGCATTGTACACATAAGAGTCAGCCTGTATAAAAGCAATGTGTACAATAAGCTTTAAGAAACTATTTACAACATTTCAGCTCCAATTATATGGATGTTAAAGTTACATCCAAAATGGTAGGGCTGACTAACCTACTGCTTGTTTAAAGTGACAGTCTGTATTCCTATTAAAATCTTTAATAGCCTCAAACTAATGCTAAAGTGAAGTTTAAAGTCTTCAACAAAACTGCCTGGAAGCTTTGGAAATGCTTTGTAGAAGTGTCTGTACACACTGCTCCTATGCAAGCGGAAGTACATGTGCCCAAGGCCTTCAAGTGGTATTAAAGTAGTTGTAAACCCACTTTAATTTTCAGACAATCTGTAGAGTTCGATAATACCAAGTGCCCAGTGTGTTGTTCTATACCTTATTTCAGAGTGCCGCTCGGCACGCATGTGACCGCCCACTGTTTCCTCTCCTGATCTGACAGCTACAGCGGGAGGGAATGATGACCTGGCCAGTAACACACCACCTGTATTATAGTGCCTACACCCTGGATGAATGAGCACAGGGGCACCTTTAGACAGCAGCATTGTCAGTCTAGGGAAGACGAGAGTGTTATATGTACTAGCATACTTTAATGCAGTAATAAATTTGAAGCCAAAACACCAATGAACACTTCATAAGCAGTTACACAAACAGTTTTTTTACGTTTTGGGATAAAGGCTTTACAAAATTAAATGCTGATAATTGTAAGCAACCCTCTCAGTGGTAAATGGTTTGCCTCGTCCCTGTAACTGCTACATCTGCAGGACAGCTATTGAAAAACAGACAGACATACTGGCTAGATCACCAAGTAAAAAAAAAAAAAAAGAGCTAATGCAGTCATCACAACTAAGAACTGGTAAGCTTCAAAATAATAAAGGTTTGCTTTTGGGTTTAATACTGCTCCAAAGAGCGTGTTAGAAAGCATCTCATAGCTGGGGGTAACCCAATAATTACTTTGGCTTTAACCGCTTGCCGACCGCTGATCGGCATTTGACGGCGACAAGGTGGCTCTATTTCGCGGATCGCCGTCATATGACGGCGGCTGCGAGATCGAGCCCAGTGAGCGCGCACGCACCGCCGGAGGTGCGCCCGCGCGCTCACTGTGTCCGGGGAGGGCCAGGGAGCGGGTGTGGCGGATTCGATCTCCGCCGGCCACCCGCGATGCCCCCCCCCCCCTCGGAGTGAAAGAACGGAGGTCCGTGTAAGTAAACACGGACCTCCGTTCTGTGAGGGGGGGGGGGAAAGGGCTGTGATCACTTCCCTTCCCCAGCTAGGGCAGTCCCCACACAGTAAGAACACGCCCAGGGAACACAGTTAACCCTTAGAGTGCCCCCTGCAGGTTACCCCCTTCACTGCCAATGGTATTTACACAGTAATCAGTGCATTTTTATAGCACTGATCGCTGTATAAATGCCAATGGTCCCAAAAAAGTGTCAAAATGTTCCGACATTTTGTCTGCTGAAATATCGCAGTACCGCTAAAAATCGCAGATCGCCGCCATTACTAGTAAAACATTTTAAAAAAATAAAAACCCCAGAAATGAAATGAAAACGCGACCACTTTTGCGCAAACCAATCAAACGCCAATTGCGATTTTTTTTTATCACAAATATGAGGAATACTATAAATCTGCCAAAACCGATGAAAAAAAAAGTTTTTTTATATTTTTTTTTTTGGATTTGTATTTTAGCAAAAAGTAAGAAATTTGGGTTTTTTTGCAAAATTGTCGCTCTTCTTTTGTTTATAGCAGCGATCAAATGACGCAGCAGTGATCAAATACCACCAAAAGAAAGCTCTATTTGTGGGAAAAAAAGGACGCAAATTTCGTTTGGGTACAACGTCGCAGGACCACGCAATTTTCAGTTAAAGCGACGCAGTGCCGAATCGCAAAAAGGGCTCTGGTCCTAAAGGGGGAAATCCTTCCGGGGCTGAAGTGGTTAAAGAGTCCTATCCAGTTTTTCAGGCGGACCTGAACGGACGCTCCATTCACCTCTATGGAGCGACGGATGTCAGCGGTGACATGTACGCTGACATCCGATTCGCTAAATCAAGATGGATGGAAACCCTATTTTTCATCCGTCTGGCGGATTGGATGAATACAGACAGGCGGATCCATTTTCATCCGATCCCCCACAGAGGAGAGCAGGGCTCTGACAGGTCCATCTCTGCACAGTGAGCAAAGATGGACCTGTCATCTTCCGGCTCAGCGGGGATCAACGTGAAAACGGACATTACTGGGTGAAAGAGCCCTAATTCCGGTTACAGTTTTTAACCAAACATTCAGTAAAGACACTTTATAAAATAAATGAGTAATACCAGGGAGGACACTGGTTGTCAAAATGTGCTTATTAAAACAGTAAATAACAGTGAAGTGCATTAAAAATAAACATTAAAAAAAAAAAAAAACTACCAACTAGGCTGTGCTGCCATTCTTTCCATATATTCTCTTGCAAACCCAATTGCTTCAGTGTTGTCAGGGTTCAAGACGCAGTACATTGCCAGTGCTCCCAAATTGTTGCCGTATATTTCATTCCATCTGGCTGAAAAGTCCTTTGGCTCCCAAGGGGGTAGGTATTCGGTGGGGTTGGTCAGCATTGTATGAACTGCCTCATTAATACGTGATGCAATGTATTGATGGCTACTTGCTGCTTGGGACCGGAGTTTCGCCACTTCGCCTTTGGAGAAGTACAACATGGGATAGCCGTCATATTTCGCATTGAGAAATGGGATTTTAGATTTTGTGTTCTCCTCTGTGCCACACAGAATTATACAAGAAAGCAGGTATATGAAGAACACACTGGGGACCACCCGTGTGAGTGTCCTCATTGTAGCATAAGATCTCCAGGCCACACACTCTGCCAGATCATCTTTGATACTGCCTGGGGAAGAGAAGAGCATGAAAAATTAATACATTTTAAAAAATAAAATAGAAAAAGATAAAACGAAAGTTCCCACAATTCTTCTTGCAGAGGGCGAGGGTGGGTTTAGTTCTACTTCAACTACCTCCCCGCCATATTTTTAATTGATGGGCGGGCAGTGGCTCTCTCGTCATATGACATCGTCCCACTCTCGCCGCGCTTGCGCAGCAATCAGTGGTGCGCTCTGTCCCTGGGACACGGCGCATCTCTGATCTTGGTCAAGAGCCAACGATGAGACTCTTTACCCATGTGATCAGTGGTGTCCAATTACAGCGGATCACATGTAAACAAGGAAATGCCAGTGTGAGGAGAGGAGGGCCGATCAGCGGCATTCCTTCACAGGGGAGATCTGCACAGATTATCAGTGCAGCCCCAACAGTGCCCAGCAGTGATGCCAGTCAGTGCTGCCTTTCAGTGCCCATCAGTTCCTGCTCCTCAGTGCCGCTCATCAGTGCCTCCTCGTCAGTGCAGTCTGTCAGCGCCCATCAGTGCAGCCTCATCAGCGCATATCAGTGAAGGAGAAAAATTACTTATTTATAAAATTCTATAACAGAAACTAAAAAAAACTTTTTTCTTTTAATAATTTTCAGTCTTTTTAGCAAAGAATAAAAATGATGCTGATTACATTCACTAAGACACTCACAAAAAGCTTAGTTTTATTATAAACCAGTATTAAATATTTCAAGTGGAGTTTAACTAAAAATGTTATAAAAACGTCAGTAGCTTTGTAGTGAGTTTTTCAACGTTTTTGCAATAGCGTATTTTAGCGTTTGCGTTTTATTTATTTTTTCAATGGGATCAAAAATGTTAAAGTCTGGTAAGCCACGTTTTTCAGCGTTTATCTGCCATTATTTTACGTTTTTACAGCTGGAAAACTCCTCTCAGAATCCACTAGTCTTGGATTTTTTTTACAGCCAAAAGTTGATAACAGTTGATAACAGCCTATGTGTGCATGAACACATAGGATAACATGCTGGAGAGTTTATTGATTGTAGGAAAAAAAATCTGAAGCCAAAAACAGTTGTTGTACAAAATGTCCAAAACCGTCTTGTGTGCATGAGGTCTAATACTTACCTAAGCCCGATCGTTCCAGCATCGACGACGAGCCCAGCAGCTCCAGCCACTGTCTCGGGGTCCTCATTGGATAGATTGATAGCAGCGGGAGCCATCGGCTCCCGCTGCTGTCAATCAAATCCAGTGACACGGGAGTCGCGGGGCAAGGCCAAGTCCTGCTGTCTGTGTCAATAGACCCGCACGGGTGCCCCCATGGGAAGCGGCTCTCCGTGGGGGCACCCAAAGGGGGAGGAGCCAGGGGACCCCAGAAAAGGAGGATTGGGACCGCTCTGTGCAAAACCCTTGCACAGAGCAGGTAAGTATAACATGTTTGTTATTAAAAAAAAAAAGCAAACCTTTACAATCACTTTAATGCACAAAAATACACATTTGATGTTCAATAAAGATTTATAGGGAGCTAAAAACTTTTTTTCTTCATTTTGGATAGAGCAAGGGGGGTTATAACCTGTCAGATTATTTTTTTCGCCATCTGTCTCCCATTGCGGAGATTTGCCTTTATTTCCTGGCCCATAGCCAAACAGGAAGTGAGAGGGAAATCATGCAGATTAGAGGAATTCCTTGGGGACCCCCAGGTCACCAGGACTAGTGTCCCCATTGAAAGATTTTGCCTCTATTACTTTGTTGGGGATAACCCAAAATTTGGGATTTTCTTTTACTTTTCACTTTCAATGATACTGGTAAAAACAGACAGACAGCAACAACTGACAGCGGGTCTAATCCATCTCCCCTCATCCAAAACTTAAAAAGAAAAAGTTTTGCCTTTAGGCTCCATTTACACGGGACGCTATGTTAACCTCCCCTGAACGATTTATTTTGACAGCTAGAAGCCGACATCTAAAAACGGCCGTTTTGACACATTTTGCATGCAGCGTTTAGCGACGTTTGCGTCTAGGAGTATTTTTAAAGAACATTTTATTTATTTTTGTAATGGAAACGCCTGTAAACGAAACATTCCTAGACGCGAGTTACCGCTTTTAGGCATGTTTAGCAGCGTTTACAAGCTGTTTGGCGTTTCAAATGCCTCTGAACTGGCGTCTGAACCCATTTTTTTTGCGTTCCAAAAAAAGCCTTTAAACTCATTTGCCTGGAAACGACCTTAAACGACCCTGTGTAAATGTACTGATAAGATAACCGTTTACCAGCAGCAGTGTAAATGAGGCCTTAGTTATACTTAAAAAGGAGCTGTAAAGGCAGAAGGTTTCTTATCTTAATGAATTCTATGCATCAAAATAAAAAAACCTGTGTGTAGCAGCCTCCCCAGCCCCCCCCTCCCCGCCCCAATTACTTACCTGAGCCCCTTCTCTCTCCAGGGAAGTCCTGGACAGCAGGGGCACGATCGACTCCCGCAATTGTCAAAGTCAGTCAGCCAATCAGGAGAGAGGGGGCAGGGCTCCATGTCTGAAAGGATACACTGAGCTCATATTCTGCTCAGGTGCCCCCCATAGAAAGCTGCTGGCTGAGGGGGCACTCGATAGGAGGGAGGGGCCAGGAGCACTAAAGAGGGACCCGAGAAGAGGAGGATCTGGGCTGCTCTGTGCAAATCCAAGTGCACAAGAGGAGCTAAGTATAACAGGTTTGTTATTTATTTTTATTTACAATCACTTCAATGGTTCACAAGTAATGCTATCCTTTAAAACTGCTCAGCAGTTCTGTTAAAAAAAAAAAATAAAAAAAACTGGTGGGTAATCTAGAAGAGATAGGTGTCACCACATAGTCAAAATGTCCCCTGTAGCATAATAGAGTAATCTTTTTTTTTTCTTTTAAAGTAAAATGTAGTGGTTAAAATGTGCTCTTACTCATTATGTGGGCCAACGGTGACAGACTGTATAAACGCAGTCCTAGGAAAATGAGGCCATGAGCCAAGTTTATTGTGAATGTGCACACTCACTCAAGCAATAAGGAAGAAACGGCAGATTCCATTTTCACTTCTGGCTAGTATATTTTAACACAATTCTGTCTTAGGATTTTCCTTCTGCTCTAACCTTTCCCCTCTGAAGAATGTAAAGAATTCCTTTTCTTTCCTCTAGGGATTTTTGGCCTGTATTAACCCAGACAAGAAGTTGAAAGTAATACTTAATGGCTAAAACACACACGAAAGTTGTATTTCTTTATACCAAAGGTGGTTGTAGCTGCATTAATGCACTTGCCTAGAGGAATTACTACTGTTAGAGCTTTCAGTGTAAATTTAAAAAAGGTGTCTGGACTAGAGGATGCATTCAGTATGCCAAATAGTAACGCAGCTACTTCCATTAATGAAAAAAAAAACAAAACAAAACAAAACAAAAAAACAGCACTTTTGCCTATTATGCAGAAGCAAGTCAAGGCCGTGCATGATTTGTAGCAAAGTAGCAAATAACAATTGCTTTTTTAGCTGCCAATTCACCAATATATTCAGCCATTTTTCTCATAGTCAAAAGGAAAATGGTAAATTTGCTGAAACTTTCTGTAACCAAGGGTGAAATAGCAGGCTTGGAATTATATTGCAGTTAACCTTCAGCTATACTGGCATTCTTGACACAGCCTTTGGGTTGCAGTGTGCATATTAAATCAGCAAGTTACACCTAGCTCCCAACCCTCCCTCATTTGGAGGTAGTGGCCTTCTGAGACCAAATCCCTCTGTCCCTTCTGCAGCCTCAAATATCCCTTTTTGGCCTCTATACAAAATGTACTATATTACTACCAAAAGTGTTATGCTACACTAAACTTTTATCCAACCTCTGTATAGGCAGTCGCTGAGTTAAAAACATCCGACTTACTAATGACTCCTACTTACAAACATAGACAACAGGAACTCTACCCCTAGGTAGGGAAATTCACTCCTATAAGGGCACTTTCACACTGGGAGCGGTAGTGGTAAATCCCCACTAGTTTCAGCAGCGCTATGGTGGTGGGAGCGGTGCGCTTTTAAACCCGCGCAAGGGGTTAAAAGTTCTGGCGCTCCGCGCTTCCGAGGCGGTGTACAGCCGCTTCGGAAGCGCTGCCCCATTGTTTTCAATGGGCAGTGGAGGAGCTGTATATCACCGCTCACTGCACCAAAGCTGCGGCTTGCAGGACTTTTTGTAACGTCCCTCAACCGCACCGCCCCAGTGTGAAAGCACTCTAGCTTTCATATTGGGGAGCGATTTTTGAGGCGCTTTACAGGCACTATTTTTAGCTAAATAGTGCATGTAAAGCGCCTCAGTGTGAAAAGGGTCTAAGAGTTATCATGGGAAAAGGTGTCTCCACTGAAGGGTTAATACCAATCCTTGTTTCACAACAACCCAAAATGTTCAAAATCCAATTGTCATAGGGACAGAAAGTGAAGTGAAATCTTCCAAACAGGGGCACAGGCATCAAACAAATGTTACAGGGATGTTAACCCTTCCCTATGCTATCCAAAAAACAAAAATTATTTTTTGGCTGAAGTTACACGTTAAAGTGGTTGTCAACTCTGGACAACCACTTTAACCTACAGGTAAGCCTATAATAAGGCTTACCTGTAGGTTCCCTGCATATCTCCTAAACCTGCACGGTGTACTTGTATGTGCTGAAGTCACCGGGCACATGCACAGTGAAGAAATGGTCTCCGTGCTGTTTCTTCACTGAGATCATGCCGCGATTGGCGGCTGATGTCACGTGGCTCTGGCCAATCACAGAGCCAGAGTCTGCGGCCCCCCGGAAGGAAGAGGGGCGAAAATGGACGCAGCCTGGAGTGGGGACAGCGCAGGCTTCCAATGCAGGCAAGTGTCACATAATAGGCTAGTATGCGATGCATACTAGCCTATTATGCTTTTACATTGCAGGGTGATGAAGAGGAAGTAAAACCCATCAGCGTATACTTACTCTTTAAAAAATGTACTTTTTCCGACTTGCATACAAATTTGACTCAAGAACAAACCTACAGACCGCATCTTGTTTGTAACCCAGGAACTGCATGTATTATTGCATTTTTTTATTTTGAAAAGCCAATTATAAAAAGGAAAAAAAGCAATTGAGATGTTTAACCAACCATTTTCTGCATATTATATCTTTGTGGCCTGGATAATCAGAGCCATTACAGGGACATGTCCTTTGCCTACATCCATGTGCTAAAAGGTGTCCCTTGTTATTTCACAAAGTTAGGAGCAGGGTTGCCTCCTATTTGGTTTTCACTCGGACAGTCTGGGTTTTGGCACATATGTCTGGTTTTCAGGGTGCCTGACACTTGGACACACTGCTCAAAGTTTGGAGGTGAAGTGTGAAAAGTGTCATTCAGAGGTAGGTAGGATGAGCTCCTGGGTGATGAAGGGTAAGAATTGAGGGGTTTGTATGGGTGAGGCATTTCTATACTGTGCAAGCGCTTCAACCCCACGTGTTGCTTCCAGCCATGCTGTCGAGCTTGTAAAGTTAAGAGTCCCCTGCTGCTCTTCAGGTGCTCTCGTCCGGTAGCCAGAACTATATACACTGCAACAGCAGGTTCCTCCTGACTCTTCTACACAGTGCCCAGTGTATAGTGTGTCCCCTACAGTCACTCTGCCCCCCTGCTCTGTTACTCTGAGCGTCCCCTCCAAGTCAGTCTGCGTCCCCTCCCGTCACACTGGGATACTGATGTAAAGAAGACTACTAATGTAAAGGGGAGATTTGAAAGGAGGGCCTCTTGCTTAAAGGAGGGCTCCTGATGTAAAGGGGCCCTTGATATAAAAAAAGAGGAGTTACTGATATAAAGGGCCCCTGCTGACGTAAAGGGGGGCGGGCTCCTGATGTAAAGGGGGACTCTGATCTAATAAGGGGACCATTGATGCTCAGTACAGAGCTCCGAATGTAAACGGTGACTCCTGATGTATAGGGGAATCCTAATGTTTAGGGGGACTCCAGTTGTGGGGGGGGGGGGGGGATGCTGATGTAAATGGGAATCTTGATGTAAACGGGGAAACCTGATGAAGGGGGACTCCTGATGTAATGAGTCGACTCCTGATCTAAAGGGGACTTTGATGTGAAAGGGCGGATTTCTGATCTAATGGGGGGGGGGGTGTCTTTAGGGAGGGCACTGATGGGGGTCTTTAATCTAATAGGGGCACTGATATAAGGGGACTCTGTTCTAATGGGGGTCTCTAAGGAGAGGGGAAAATTTGCAATGCACTGTTAAGTGTTCGGGTTTAGCTTAAAGAAAAGGTGGCAATTCTAGTTAGGAGGTATGAATTACATCCAACTTTTGGTATTTGGCAGCACATTGCACCTTGCCTGTGGCATTTGGCAGTCTATTGTATCTAGGACCCAGCTGTATCCTATCTGCGGGCCACCCTCTTCAAATAGTTCTGTGTTGCTAAAACAGCATTCTATGTAATATTCTGCTTCTGTAAGCCAACTTATCCAATCTTTTAAATACACACAAACAGTATTGTAGTGTCTGATTAAATATTCCAAAATATTAGTTACCCTTTCTGAAACAGAGACCCTAGTTTTCTAAGGGCCTTTTCACACTGAACACAGTTAGATTCATTTTGAACTACACTCCAACTGCATAGAGTGCCCAAAATCAAGGTAATCCTATGGGCATAGTTCACATCATTGCAGTGCAGTTCAGCGCAGTTAAAAAAAAAGTAAAGCATACTGCATTTTTACGCACCGCAAAGGCAGGGAATGCGCTACAAAACGCACTTCAAACACCCGGCACCCCTTTAAGCCAAGCCCAAAAAAAGTATAGAAAGTCAAAGACGTGCAGTTTCTGGTGTGAATGGACAGTGAATAGCATGTTTAACTTCAAACTGAATTTTTATTTTGCAAAATGAATTTTCACTTATCTTAGTGAATGTGGTGAAACAATGTGAATTCTCCTTTTTAAAAAAAATACCTAAGCATGTGGAAGGAAAAATTATGGGATATTTGGAAGTCAGCATGTCACCCTATTCACTAAAATAAGTAACAATTAACTTTGAATCATAAGTGTGCTTTAGTATATGCATAAATCAACCAACATTGTGGTATTTTCAAATATCCACCCAGGTTTACAAACATTACGTTTTTTTTTTCTGCTTATGACTTAGTCTTTTAAAAAAATCCAGTGCAGAAGTGATAAAGTGATGGCATAACCAAACTACGGGAAAGCACATGTATATATACACACATAAAACACACACACACTGTATATACATACATACATACATACCGTGGGTAAAACATTTCATTTTTAGTACTATGATTTACCATTGTCTTGTACGTATGTGTATATGTGCGTGTGTTTGTGTATGTATATATAGTTAGTATATACGCACAGCAGGTAAAATAATTATTGAACACGTCACCATTTTTCTAGGTATAAATTTCTAAAAGGTGCTATTATCATGAAATTTTCACCACGTCAGTAACAACCCATGCAATCCATACATACAAAGAAACCAAAACAAATAAGTTCATAAATTAAGTTATGTGTAATAAAATGGAATGATACAGGGTAAATGTATTGAAAACACGAAGAAAGGGAGGTGCAAAAAGGCATGGAAAGCCAAGACACCAGCTGAAATCTATCAATAATTAGAAAGAAATCCTGCCTCTTGTCAGTGCAAATTAATATCAGCTGGTTCAGTCTCAACTGATGGCTTATAAAAAGGTGTCTCATTACCCAGGTGTCACACAAGAAATATTTCATGATGGGTAAAAGCAAAGAACTTCACAATCTTATTGTTGCAAAACATACTGATGACATTGGTTACAGAAGGATTTCTAAACCTCTGAATGTTCCAGTGAGAACTGTTGGGGCCATAATCCAGAAGTGGAAAGAACATAATTTCAACATAAACCAGCCGACCAGGTGCACCTTGCACCCAAGATTTCTGACAGAGGAGTGAAAAGAATTATCAGAAGGGTTGTTCAAGAGCCAAAAGCACACTTATGGAGAGATTCGGAAAGACCTGAAATCAGCAAGTACAGTTGTTTCAAAGAAAACAATAAGTAATGCACTCCACCGCCATGGCCTGTATGCACGTTCACCACACAAGACTCTATTGCTGAAGAAAAAGCATGTTGAAGCTTGTTTAAAGTTTGCTGCACTACATTTAGACAAGCCTGTGAAATATTGAGAGTGTATAGTCTGGTCGTAGTTTGGAGGCCAAATGGCAGTGCACATCACCCCCCCAAAACACCATACAAACAGTGAGGTTTGGAGATGGGAAAATCATGGTGTGGAGCTGTTGTTTAGCATATGGTACTGGAAAACTTCACATCCTTGAAGGAAGGGTGGATGGAAAAATGTACCAAGCCATTCTTGGATAAAAATCTGCTACCATCTACCAGGATGATCAAGATGAAACATTGTGGACATTTCAGGAAGACAATGATCCCAAAAACAAAGCCAAGGAAACACGCAATTGGTTTCAAAGAAAGAAAATAAAGCTGCTAGAATGGCCTAGCCGTTCTAGTAACCTATGGAAAGTTCATAGGCAAGGCCCACAGAACCATCAAGATTTGAAGACTGCTTTTGTGGAAGAATGGGCCAAAATCACACCTGAGAAATGCATGTGACTAGTTTCTCCATACTGGAGGAGTCTTAAAGCGATCATTACCAATAAAGGATTTTGTACGAAGTATTAAATACATTTCAGTTAGCGTGTTCAGTACTTTTTCCCTGTGTCATCCCATTTTGTTACACATAACTTAATTTCTGAACTTATTTGTTTTGGTGTCTTTGTATAGATGGATTGCATGGGTTGTTACCAACATGTGGTGGAAATTTCATGTCAATAGCACCTTTAGAAATATATTTACCTAGAAAAATGGTGAGGTGTTCAATACTTATTTTACCTGCTGTGCGTACATACTAACTATATATACATACACACACACACGTACATATACACACATACAAGCCAATGGTAAGTCATAGCAGTAAAAATGATTTTTTTTTTCTAGACTTGCACAGTATAGGGAAGGGTTATTTACTGTTTTTTCTGTCCCTATTGGGGTGTTTTCCATTTAGTTGCATGCCCTGGATGCACAAGAGGTGAGAGGAGTTCTCCCAAATTGAGAAGAAACCCCACTAAACTGGTGTATCTACTAAACATTTCCTTTCTATTCCGTTTTAACAAATCTCCCACAATTCCTGTCCTGGTGACAAAAAAATTTTAGAGAGAATATTCCCATTGGAGTCATAGACAGCAGTAAAAAACGGACAGAGGTTATTTCCAATCCTACACAAGCTAGTAAAGCATGTCTTGGCTGTAGTTTCATTTTAGTTTTAATCTGTTTAAAGCAGAACTCTGGGGAAAACTTTTTTCCATGTCCTTGTTGCTGTTCTCCTACCTTCCCCAACAATGCCATACATCTTCTGCTGAGCTCTGTAGTTCCTCTGCAATAGCCTGCTGAACTTGATGAAAAAAAATTACTGCCCAGTGATTTCCTGTTTGTAAGACCGCTGGCTGATATGTCTCCTGAACTGCCAGCCAGCGATCTTGGTACTCCCACTTGTAGTTTATCTAACAGCGAGCAGAGACTTGTATTTCCGCCCTGCTCACAGTAGTGGTGGCGGGGGTCTCACAGACCCTGGTCTGTGCCGCTCATAGAGATGGTTTCCTCTCCTCCTCTTCATCCTCCTCCTCCCTGCCAGCACTGCCCGCCATCTCTGATCAATGACAGAGTGGAGATCTCGGCTATGACAGGTCTGATATTCCTGGTATGCCTGTTATGTGAAAACACTGCTCGCTGTAACTTCTCTCCTCCCATCCCCGCATTAGGATATACAGCGCAAAGCACACTGTTCCAATGCGGGGATGGGAGGAGAGAAGTTAGAGATCAGCGTTTTCACATAGCAGGCATGCCAGGAATTGCTGGTATGCCTGCTACACAGATCGGAACAGTGCACTCTGCCCTGTATATCATAATGTTGGGATGGGAAAAGTTACAGCGAGCAGTGTTTTCACATAGCAGGCATGCCAGGCATACCAGACATGTCATAGCCGAGATCTTCACTCTGTCATTGATGAGAGCGCGGGCGGGAGGCGGTTGATCAGTCATTGATGCCCACTCTGCACTGTTGGGCACTGGTGTGACCACACTGATGGGCACTGATAAGCTGCACTAATGAGAGCTAAGGCTGCACTTATGGGCAATGATATGCTGCACTAATGAGGCTACACATATGGGCATTAATGAGGCTGCACTGATAAGCAGTAGACACCACCCACTGCTTTACCGACACGGTACACTGCCAAATATCTGTAAGAGGGGTTTTCACCATCCCTGCAAAGTTTACAGTCAATTTCATCTACATATTTTCACTGGTTGGTGCAGGTCAGCTCTCAGGAAGTAAGAAGGACTCTGACAAGATTAACAGATCTGGGGAAGATGATCGGGATTACCTTTGAATAACAGCAAGATTAAGGAAATGTTCGCCAGCCACTTCCTTTGTGAAATCCTATAGCCTAAATCACATACACAGGCTCATTAGACCTCTGTAGCGGGGATCATATCTGGAGGGTAAGAGGCAGTGTGTGTGGGTGTCGGTGAAGGCTTTTTCTTTGGGAACACTCTTCTTACTGTCATCCATCACTGCCTTGTCAAGGACTTGTGCTTTTTGGACTTTATGATTTATTGCTTTCAGCGCTGCACCTGTATTTTAAGTCATTTTTATGTCTTCTTTTCAGTGTGATGTGTATATGTGACGTTACATATCACAGAGGCCAGTATTGTGGGAATATTGAAGTGTATTGAGATTTCCATACATTAGAGGGTTCCGCCATTATTGTGTTATCGATTAGTAAGTTAGCGCTGCATTTTTTTATTTTTCCCAGGTGGATATTTACATGTTAATGATGTGAAAAGTGATAATGGTGCCCTCCTCAATATATAAATGTGCAAAAGAACAGCTGCCTTTTTCTAGTGGTGAGGCCACCACTTAAATCAAATACAACCTATTAGCGGTGAAAATAATGTCGCTATTCATTTATCAACAAAACCTTATATGTTCCAAAATTGTACAACATATTTTTCAAACAGTCCAACATCAATTTCCTCAATTTTTCGATTCCATCAGTTTGCATATGTATGCGATTTTTCAAAAAGGGAAAGTCCAATCATGTTCAGAAAGAAGCGTTCCTTAAAATTATCCTTATTTTGTGTTTCACCGCACTTAGTGAAATTCACACTCAACAGACCATAGGGGTGTAAACGCCTTTTATTTAAACAACCTGGGTTCTTTAACTCTCATCAAGCCACAACAGTCCCTTTGGATCAGGTATCTCCATAAACTAATGCTCAAAAAGAAAAGGTTTGAGACATCATAGCGAAACCCTTTTTGAAAAATCGCATACATATGAAAACTGATGGAATAGAAAAATTGAGGAAATTGATGTTGGACTGTTTGAAAAATATGTTGTACAATTTTGGAACACATAAGGGTTATGTTGATAAATGAATAGCATCATTTTATTCACTGCTAATAGGTTGTATTGGATATTTACATGTGTAACATGCTGATGTAAAACATTATGGCCCGGCTCTGTGGTGCAGCTAGGGATGTTCTCATACACCATACCAGCAGCACTGATTGCTGTTAGAAAGATCTCAGTAATGCTACAGCAGGAGAAGGAATATTTCTAATACTGCATTACAGCAGAGTACTGTGTGTATAATATAGCATTATGGGATGTGTGTACAGTTCAGTAATGATTACAGAAAGCATGTAAGGACAATATGTTTATCTCCTGTGGCTGGAGGGAAGAGAACACATGTTTTGCATTTATAAGTTTGTAACTTATCCTGCATCTGTTGTGTGTGTGTGACTGAGTAGTGTGGCTGTCTGGCTGCAGAATGAGGGGTGTTATTTATGTTGAAGTTGGCTTGTTCACATTTACATGTACAGGCCTAGTGTACCTCCCACATTCACTGTAATATGCAAAGCATGATGGGAAATGTAGTTTGAGGATCGTGTAGAGACAGAAGAGGATATGATGCAATCACTGTTCTACTAGAGCCTCCCTGGCAGAATACATGATGCTTTTTTTAACTTAGGAGCGAGCTCACTTCCTTAAAACTCAATCAGTATTTTCTCTTCAACCGTAAGTAATTTCACAAATGTAATAACGGTTTAGAGTGTGGGGGGGATTTTTTTGCTGATCCCAGAGTTCTGCTTTAAAGAGAAATAATGCAAACAAAGCATAATTTCCATAAATTAATTTCTTAAGAAAAGCTTGTACTTACAATAACTTTTCCAGGAATCATTGAAGCTGAATATAATGTGGTATAGTGGGGGTGATATTTTAATATATAGACACAGCTGGTGTCCCGTCCAGCAAACTCAAATGAAAATAGATTGCATAGCAAAGTTGCAGAAAAACATTTTTTTTTTACACGCATGATTTAGAGTGTTGTATAAGCAGTTTTCTTAACAGCATATCCCTACTCCAAATTGGATTGAAGGGAAAGTAGTTATTAGACAATAATCACTCTCTTGAGCCTTGGCATTCAAATCTGAGAAATCTAAAACAGATCCATAGGCTGTCCTTTTGAAACATGACTGAAGGGCGTTGTATAGCATTATCACTTAGGATTGGCATGTCAAATTATTTTTTTATTCTTACAACAGATGCTCTCTGCCCTTTTGACCAGTCCATATGTGAACGTATATATTTTATAATATGCCAAGTGTAGAAAACAGATTATACATGATCTATAAATTCATTTAAACATGACAAATTATCAAAAAAAAAAAAAAACATGATGAAAAATTAAAGCTCAAATCCAGACACACAGCACATCTAAAAATACATACAGTATGCCTCATGTTTTTACAGCTGCCCTTTTTGGCTTCAAGCATTTTTTTCTGCAGCCAGTAAACTCCCCAGAATGCTCAAAAACGCAACCAACATTTTTGGACGTTTTAGATCCATTGAGGAAAAAAAAAAAAATGCACAAAAAAGCTACTGCTCAAAAATGCCAGTGCAAAACGCTGAAAAAACTCACTACAAAGCTACTGACGTTTTTAGAACATCCTGCGTGCATGACGCCTAAAGAGGAGTTTTCATCTGTAAAAACGCTCTAAATCTGCTAAAAGCTCAAAAACACTGAAAAACTTGACTATTCTGTGTTCATCAGCATTTTTGAGCCATAAGCTTTTGTGGGAGTATAGTTTTGCTTAAAAAAAAAACAAAAACCAAAAACTAAAAACGTTGAAATGCTGCTGCAAAAACGCATTCTACAGCTAACGCTAATGATGTTTTAGAACGTTCAGTGTGCATGAGGCCATAAAAAGGAGTCGTTTTACTCAACAAAAGGATTGTAGTTCTGTCCACCCTGTCCTGACAGTCCAGAGACCTATTTTTTTTTCTGCTGCAGCCAAGTAATACTTACCACTGGTCTTGTTCCTTCCCTGGCATTAACTGGGCAGTGAAAGGGGAAGCAGCAGACTATGGAGCTAATTTCCCTATCACTCTTTGGTCTCCTCCTATCGTTGCACTGTTTGCAACATACCTTCTCCCTCCCCCTCTCCGAGTTCTAGGATGCAGAAGACTGAAAGGGACTTATAACAGTCAAATTTGGTTACTAAAGTTGCCATACAGAGAATTTCAGCCAGTTCCTCATAAACCAGCCAAAATTCGAGCCACAGGTTGTCGGTCAGCATTCTCTTGCCAGACATCCTTCCAATTCAAAGATCTAAGGAGCCAGGCATAAAAAAATGAAACTGTGGCTGCATCCAATCACATGCATTCTGATCATAATAATTTAGAAAGTTGTTACCACTTGTTACAATATACTAACGACAAACCAATATAAAAAAAAGTGCTGAATTTAGGTGAGTGGTCTAGCTCTGGTTTGAGATGGCCACTTGATTCAGGAGCTCCAGCTCCCAGCGACATAAGCAAGAGAACTCTTTCTGCACTATGGGTAAGATCGACCTGAGTGCCTCAGTGTCCCGCTCATCCTAGGACACCAGGACATAGCTCAGTTGCAACACTCTCGAGCTGTTCAGAACCCAACAGTGCAACCAGTGTACAGTCTCTCAAGCCTCACTCTTCCAACAGCTACTCTAAAACAGGAACACCACTTCATTCTACAAGCTAACGCACTGCAGCCAATCTGGAGCAGTTCCCACACCTGAATAACCTACAGTCGGTAGCTCTTGACATCAAGAACACCCTGGTGGCAGCCATTTCAGATCTCCACTCTGGCATAAGCGCTATGGCCACAAGGCTGACGGCGGTTGAAAAGACCAAGGCTGACCATAACATGGCACTCCAGCAAGTACAGTCTCTTGCTAGAGCACATGTAGCTCACAATCATGACAATAGGAGCCGGCAGACATAACTTTGCAGCATACTGGAGTCCATTGAACCAACATAACTTGAACAGGTGGCCCTTACCATATTTAGTACAGACTGTGGAAATCCCCTATAGAGATTGAGTGGATCCATAAAGCTCTGTGTCCTAGGGGCCAGGATTCTGACCCACCAAGGGACGTGGTCTGCTGTTTGGCTAGTTTCTCCCTGAAAGAGGAGATCTTACGCAAGGCCAGGAACTGGGACCATATTATATACATATAGATGTGGAGGTCTAGATATATCAAGATCCTTCCAGCATTACACGCTGTAACAGAGGAGGCAATTGTGACCCCTGCTACAAGTTCTCCATCCAGGGAGACACCATATATTTGGTGGTTTCCCTTCTGCTTCTCAGCCTCACACTCTGGCCATACAGCCCATCTGAACACTGCTGATAATCTTCAGGACTTTTATAAGACTTTGGGCATTCTGCAGGTACAGCTCCTTCCACTACATGCTACCGAGGTTTGACTTGAAACACAAAGCTTTTAGCTCACAACACCACAGTTCACAATGCTGCAGTTCCACTCCTTCTCCAGCTGGTCCATCTAAGGAGCCGATGTTGGGACGGAGCCTAGGCTCCTCACCACCCTTTTCTAGAAGTCGTATGGAGCACTGAACACTACCCTGATCATTTCTCAGTTTCAATATTAAGTTTCTTTAGGGTTTCATATATGGAGAGTTACAGGACTGCACCGGAAACCACAGTACTTTACCCATTGTTGCCAATTAGCGGCATAATGAGGGCACCTCACGCTTTCATGAATACTGCATTTGCTCCACCTGAATTAACCCAGTTTGTGGTCTGCAGACACCTTGGCCCTCATTTGTTTTTATGTATTTTATGTCTCCAGGTTATGTGGGGCTTCTTCCATACATATCCATATTTTTACAGTGTCTCCATGGCGAGCATCTCTGCCACCCACATTTTGAGTGGCGGGAAGATCAGTTACACCTACAATATGTTACAATCTACCACTAGGTGACACGGTAATCTGAAGATACGCAGATGAGAATATAGTTTTCTCTTTCTAGGCTTACACATACTGATGCTACAATTTGAATGTATGGTCTTGCTGGCTTAGCTGAGGTGGGGTATTTCCCAGGGGTTCAGTGGAAGGTAGGCTCTGTGAAATGTGTAACACAACTTTAAATTTTCCCAGGGTATAGACTTTTTTCCAACAGACTTCAGCTTGTATATGAGCAGTGTGAACAGAAAGCTTTTATGAAACTTTCAGGAAGTTTTTGCAAAGCTTTTGGCAAGCTTCAATCAGCTTTCTGCAAGCCACTGCTCACATATATGAGGTGCGGGAAATGCAGCGAATCCTGAGCGTTTCCTGCACTGCACTGAAATTGTACTCAGTTCATGCTATCTGCCACCAGTGTCAATGTTAAATTAATGACACCCCAAAACAGGTAGCAAAACACAATGGGACTGCAAGAATTAGATTGCATGGGTGTGAATTCCGCTGGGGGCAAAAAAAAAAAATATATATATATATGCCTGCATCTTTTTTTTGTGGTGTGATGAGAATTGAGCCCATAAAAAATGAATGGGCTCAAATCGCACTGCAAAGAATCGCATGTGATTTGTATAGGAATGTGGTACAATTCTTATCCGAATCACATGCGGTGTCCCTCACTGCACAAGTGTGAACCCAGACTAAGCCTTTAAAGCACCTTCAGCAACTTTTGGAAATGTTGCACACAGGTCTTAACGGGAATGCTTATGGCCACTTTAAACAAGCTGCTAGCAGGCTTTCAGCAAGCTTAAAGTAGTACTGAAACCTGCTAGAAGGTCGTTTAAAGTGGCAAATCAGTACACCAATCAGGATCGGTGTTCAACATTTACAAACTAGAGTGACACTTTAAAAGCTTTAACAAAGCTTAAAGGAGCTGTAATGATATCACGTGCAGGACACATGAAAACTTGCAAACATTTTGTCAAACGTACGCCATGACGGTCTCAGCTTTAAGGAGACAGCTACCCTGCAATGAACAAACCCCTCTTCCCCCCTCCGGGCAAGTTAGGAATTCCTGGGTCATTGGAAAAGGTTCCAAGAGGTCTGGCTATGTTTGCCAGGCCTGATCATAAACCAATAAATCAGATCCATTCAGAGACAGCACAAGATGCCTGAAGATAACAAAGGGTCGTAAACCCCCCTCAGGCAGCTGTGACCTTACCCAGAGACCCTTAATTTTAAAAGTAAAAATTTACCCAAATTTGATAACTCCATATAGGAATGTGACATCTTAATAAAAAGTATATATGAATGCAGAAATTCATTCCGAACAAAATTAATCCAAATGTCGATAAATCCGATCATACGGGAAACCACTGATAATTTTTCCTCTTTCCAAGGTAATGGAAAGTGACAAACCTGTTGTGTTTAGACTTATTTTAATGCACTGTGCATGCTGAGCTTGAATTCCTTAATGTTGGGTCTGCACGGTGATCCCATCCCAAGATATTATTTATATACTGCAAATTGCATATCAGGGAGGGTTGCTATTCCACAGTCCGGCCCAGACAGCCCACGGGCCCTCCTTACCCATGTGAGTGGTCAGGGGCATGTGGCCCCACCCCTAGGCTTCCAGAGAAAAAGGGAATAGACTGGACAGTGCTCAGTTCTCAACTTAACATCCAAGAACGAACATCCTAGAACCCATCACGGACATTTAACTGCAAGTAACTTTCTTCCTCTTCCATTCTGTCTTATCTCTTTGCTGCTGTATATTATGTCTCAAATTTGCTTTGTAACACCAATTTTTCTGTAAATATTTCATCTGCACCAATTTTGACCTTTTCGTTATTAAACCTTATTCTGAAAAGTGTTAATCTTGTCCCTAAAGCTATTAATGCAAGCTATAACGAACCTGTTCCTTTGAAGAGTGCTACTGTTTTAGGATAAATCATCTGAATATTCCTGTCTGTGGTGACAGCGTGTGTTACAGGTGATTCTAAAATCATAAGTGGTATTGCTAAAATCTGGATCTTCTGGCCGGCATCCAGAAGTGGTGGCACTGAAAGGGTTAATTGCTTGAATTAGCCCGGTAACAATTGCTCTCAGGCAACTGGCACCTAGATGGTGATCCCACAAGCTGGAAAATCTTTGTGCTGGAAGCAGCTGAGAGTGGGATTGTTACTTTAGTGACAAGTGCGGTGTGAGATCAGAGGGGTCATCGGTCACCAGTAAGTGAGAAGGGCAGTGATCTGATACCTGCGTTTGTCGCAGGAACCTCTGCCAATGCTTTGTAAAAGCTTGCTGTTCACTCTGCAATTATACAAGTTGAAAGCCATGTGGAACAGGCCATAGTGAATATGTGTCACAGAATTCAAAAAGTAAATGTGTGAAATTCTTCAAAACTGCAGTTGGTTCTTAAACTTCAGTTCAGATTAATAGTTGTAGGCTAGAAATAGTTGAAATCCAAAGTCGCAATGAATATACGATTTAAAATTTTGACCATAGATACTTTAAATGCTTCGGGTGTGTACCTGAGAAATTAATTATGGTGTTTCTATCGGTAGGTTTAGAAGAAAAAAAAATTGTGGAAATCGAAATAACTCTCACTAACATAGCCACATCCAGAAAAAAACATGGAACTTTTGGAAAAAGTAGGGTCAAATTCAATAAAGGCATGTGCAGAATTAAAAAAACTAACAAATTTATCAAATTCCAAACCGCAAAAATATTGTCCATGTATCATAACTAGGCCTGAAAATAATTTCAACACATCGATGAGGTAAAAAAGCATTTCCCTTGTAGACCTACAGTGAGGGAAAAAAGTATTTGATCCCCTGCAGATTTGCCCACTGACAAAGAAATAATCAGTCTATAATTTTAATTTAGTTTATTTTAACAGCGAGAGACAGCATAATAAAACAAAAAATAAACAAAAATATCCAGAAAACCGCATTTCAAAAACGGATTTGCATTTTGATAAGTGAAAAAAATATTTGATCTCCTATCAGCAAGATATCTGGCTCCCAGGTGTCTTCTATTCTGGTATTGAGCTGAGATTTGGAGCACTCCCTTAAAAGGGTGTGCTCCTAATCGCAGCTTGTTACCTGTATAAAAGACACCTATCCACAGAAGCAATCAGATTCCACTCTCTCCACCATGGCCAAGGCCAAAGAGCTGTCCAAGGATGTCAGGGACAAGATTGTAGACGTACACAAGGCTGCAATAGGCTACAAGACCACCGCCAAGCTGCTTGGTGTTAGGGTCACAACAGTTGGTGCGATTATTCACAAATGGAAGAAACACAAAATAACTGTCCATCTTCCTCAGTCTGGGGCTCCATGCAAGATTGCGCCTCATGGAGTTTCAATGATCATGGGAACACTGAGGAATCAGCCCAGAACTACACAGGAGAATCTTGTCAATGATCTCAAAGCAGCTTGGACCATAGTCACCAAGAAAACAATTGGTAACACACTACGCCATGAAGGACTAAAATCCTGCAGCGCCCGCAAGGTCCCCCTGCTCAAAAAAACATACATACAGGCCCATATGAAGTCTGCTAATGAACATCTGAACGATTCAGAGGAGAACTGGGTGAAAGTGTTGTGGTCAAATGAGACCAAAAACCAAGCTCTTTGGCATCAACTCAACTCGTTTGGAGGAGGAGGAATGCCCACCGTCAAACATGGAGTTGGAAACATTATGCTTTGGGGGTGTTTTTCTGCTAAGGGGACAGGATAACACCACCGCATCAAAGGGACGATAGACAGGGCAATGTACCGTCCGATCTTGGGTGAGAACCTCCTTCCCTCAGCCAGGGTATTGAAAATGGATCATGGATGGGTATTTCAGTATGACAATAACCAAAAGCACACGGCCAAGGCAACAAAGGAGTGGTTTAAGAAGAAGCACATTAAGGTCCTGGAGTGGCCTAGCCAGTCTCCAGACATAAACAGAAAATATATGGAGGAAGCTCAAGGTTTGAGTTACCAAATATCAGCCCCAAAATTTTAATGACTTGGGGAGGATCTGCAAAGAGGAGTGGGACAAAATCCCTTCTGAGATGTGTGCAACCTGGTAACCAACTACAAGAAATGTCTGACCTCTGATTGCCAACAAGAGTTTTGCCACCAAGTACTAAGTCATGTTTTGCAAAGGGGTCAAGTACGTATTTCACTCATTAAAATGCAAATCAATTTAGAACTTTTTTTTAAAATGTGTTTTTCTGGATATGTTTGTTGTTATTCTGTCTCTCACTGTTAAAATAAACCTACCATTAAAATTATAGACTGATCATTTCTTTGTCAGTGGGAATGGCAGGGAATAAGATGGATTCAACTTTCTCTGGACTAAAAGGTATGAATACCCAAGTTATCATCTATATGGGCTTCTCTTCAGAGTGAATTATTAGATCTATTTTGCAATAAGTTGCAGCATCATCACCATGCAATGTCTCTGATATGTGGCCAACAAGGACAGTAAAGGTGCAGGTAATAGTCATAACCAAAAGAAACTTGCAGTATAGCGCGCCATATTGCATAAAATTCATACGAACCTGTCTGTTGGTGTAAATGCACAGCTAAACAGTGGTACAGTGTTAATCTAAATGCAGAATTAAGTCATATCCACTTGGAATCCAAAAGGACAGCTTATTGATGTCCCACATCTGTGCACAAACACCACCAATATTTCAAGGGTACGCAGCAGGGGCGTATCATGAAATCAATGGTCCCGTGTGCAAGATCAAAAGTGGGCGTCCCCTCCATCCCCCCCCCCCCCCAAGTATGGAGAAAAAAAACTGTGGCACGCTTTGCGCACTGCGGCAAAAATTTGGCGTGGCTTATATATAGTGTATGTAGGGAAGGCCTCTGTTAGATTGGCCATAGACAGTTTTCAGTGGGCTGAATAAAAAGCAAACTGATTCTTCCATCCTCCTATTCCCCCAGGTCGTTCTGTCCCCTAGTGCAATGCCCCTAGGTCAGTCTGCCCCCCAGTACCAGGATTGGGCCCAGAGCTCAGCAATAAAAAAAATATACCCAGGGCTTTTTTTTTTCTCAGCGAATAGGTACAGATACTCACCCCCCCCCATATTGCACAGGCAAAGGTTCTGGGGCTAAGGAGTATGCATTGCACAGGCTACAGCGCTCGCAAGCGCGAATTGCGCAGAGCACAGGGTTTAGGAGTGTGTATTGCACAGGAGCGCGTGTCGCGCGCAGATAGCACAGGAGCGAGTGGCGCGCGCAGAGATCACAGGAGCGAGTGGCGCGCGCAGAGATCACAGGAGCGAGTGGCGCGCGCAGAGATCACAGGAGCGAGTGGCGCGCGCAGAGATCACAGGAGCGAGTGGCGCGCGCAGAGATCACAGGAGCGAGTGG
>BLSH010340153.1:641793-661655 GCA_018402905.1 Glandirana rugosa
TTGTTAGTTCTCTTGTGAAATGGTCTCACTTATGTCTCACAAGTCTACATTTGGTAACCACTTGGAGTTTTTGTCCTTCCGGTCTAATGTCAACGCTTTGTTATAGATGTTTTCGGAAGTGTCAAGACCTTGTTGTAGGATACCTGTCTACTCTGGTTATAGTTGAACATGGTCTCACTACCCTTTTCTTCTCATACCTCTTCCTTTCCTTGACGAGTACTAGGTTTCGTATGGTGGAGTAGCCACTTCGTACCACCACCATCACAGTACCGCACCCGTACGCACCGACGGTTACCTTGACCAAGAGAACATAAATAACTACTACGCTGAATATGAGCAGATAATATTGCCCGAAACACTTCAGAATTCATCCTGATGCTTTTGTCAGCAGTCACATCATCAATAAATACAAGAGAACCAGTTCCATTGGCAGCCACGCATGCCCACGCCATGACACTACCACCACCATGCTTCACCGATGAGGTGGTATGCTTTGGATCATGAGCAGTTCCTTTCCTTCTCCATACTCTTCTTTTCCCATCACTCTGGTACAAGTTGATATTGGTCTCATCTGTCCATAGGATGTTGTTCCAGAACTGTGAAGGCTTTTGTAGATATTGTTTCGCAACTGTAATCTGGCCTTCCTGTTTTTGAGGTTCACCAATGGTTTACATCTGAACACTCTGTATTCACTCTGGTAAAGTGTTCTCTTGATTGTTGACTTTGACACACATACACCTACCTCCTGGAGAGTGTTCTTGATCTGGCCAACTGTTGTGAAGGGTGTTTTCTTCACAGGGAAAGAATTCTTCGGTCATCCACCACAGTTGTTTTCTGTGGTCTTCCCGGTCTTTTGGTGTTGCTTAGCTCACCGATGCATTCTCTCTTTTTAAGGATGTTCCAAACAGTTGATTTAGCTACACCTAATGTTTTTGCTATCTCTCTGATGAGTTTGTTTTTTTCGGCCTAATGATGGCTTGCTTCACTGATAGTGACAGCTCTTTGGATCTCATATTGAGAGTTGACAGCAACAGTTTCCAAATGCAAATAGCACACTTGAAATGAACTCTGGACCTTTTATCTGCTCCTTGTAAATGGGATGAGGGAATAACACACACCTGGCCATGGAACAGCTGAGCAGCCAATTGTCCCATTACTTTTGGTCCCTTAAAACGTGGGAGGCACATTTACAAACTGTTGTAATTCCTACACCGTTCACCTGATTTGGATATAAATACCCTCAAATTAAAGCACATCTTGCTTGTTTCATTTCAAATCCATTGTGGTGGTGTATAGAGCCAAACATTACAATTGTGTTGATGTCCCAATATTTATGGACCTGACTGTGATATAGATATATATATATATATATATATATATATACACACACACATATACATATACACACACACACATACATACTATATTACCAAACGTATTGGTGCCTGCCTTTACACGTAAATAAACTTTCATGACATCCCAGTCTTAGTCTGTAGAGTTCAAAATTGAGTTGGAACTTTTCTGGGAAGGCTGTCCACAAGGTTTAGGAGTGTGTCTATGGGAATGTTTGATCATTCTTCCAGAAGCACATTAGTGAGGTCAGGCACTAATGTTGGACGAGAAGGCCTGGCTCGCAGTCTCCAGTCCAATTCATCCCAAAAGTGTTCTATTGGGTTGAGGTCAGGACTCTGTGCTGGCCAGCCAAACTCGCTCATCCAGGTACAATGAATATCTCCTAAAATGTACATTGTTTAGGATATTCACATTGGCAATAGCTGATGACGTCAACTGGACATGCACAGCAACACCCCACATTGCAGGGCATATAGTATGCCGCAAAATGCACAGTGCCTTACCAAAGGAGTGACATCATTATGGCTTCGGCCGGAGCCCACAAACCCAGAAGGAAGACCGGATGAAGGTGGAAGCGACGGGAGCCGTGCCAGTGCTACGCTGGAGAGCTCTGTTTGCAGGTAAGCCTGTCATAATGTGCAATGCATACTAGCACATTATGGCATAACGCTGCAGGGGGCCCAATTTTTTTCTTTTTTGGGGGGCACCTTACTAGTCCTTTAAAGTCCCATGTTTGAGGAAATTTGTTTTGGTTATTAAAAATGAATTAAATGGCGTTTTTGGTTTGTGGTGCTGAGATGCTAACACAAACAATTCTAATTTCTCATGCACTTTATTAACACACCCATTAAACATTTACGGGGAAAAGTGAATGAACCCAAGGACTAATTGCTTAAATGAAAGCTAATTGGAGTCAGTTGGACCTGGAGTCCAATTAATGAAATGAGTTTGGAGCAATGATTTAGAGCTACTTTAAGTGATAAAAGACACTCAAAACCTTTTAAGATTGCTGCTCATAAGAAGCCTCAGCTGACGTCAACCACGCCTCGCAAAAAGGAGCTCTCTGAAGATATACGATCAAGAGTAGTTGATTTTCATAGGGATGGAAAGGGATACCAAAGTGTTTAGGCATCAGTCAACAGTTAGACCCTTTTCACACTGAAGCGCCGCTAAAGCGCCGGTCATTTTTGCGTTGCTTTAGTGGCATTTTAGCTGCGCTTTTCTGGCGCTAGTGGGCCGGTTTAAGGTCACATGACAACTTGGCCTAAAAAAAAAAAAAAAAAAAAAAAAAAAAAAAAAAAAAAAAAAAAGCACTCATTGAAGTGAATGGGAGGCAGTTTTCAGGCACCATTTCTAGTTCTAAAATGCCTCAGTGTGAAAGGGGTCTTAGACAAAGGTCTATAAATGGAGACAGTTTAGTACTGTGGCTTCTCTTCCAAGAAGACTTCAAAGGTATAATGAAAAATCCTAAATGAGGTAAAGAACCACCCTTGAGTAACAGCTAAGGCTTGAAGACATCGCTGGAACTGACAAATATCCCTGTTCATGGGTCTACCATATGCAAGTCATGGAACAGGCAGGGTGTCCATGGCAGAACACCACAGAGGAAGCCGCTGCTCTCCAAAAAACATTGCTTCATGCCTACAGTTTGCCAGAGAGCACCTTGGCAAATCGCAACACTAGTGGTAAAGTGTTTTGTGGACTGATGAAAACAAAAGTTGAATTGGGCAGCACAGTGAGAAAAGGGCACAGCTTACCAACATCAAAACATCTCAACGGTGAACTATGGTGGAGGGAGCATCATGATTTAAGCTTTCATCACTGCCTTAGGGTCTGGACCACTTGCCATCAATGAGGGGAAAATAAATTCCCAAGTTTACTAAAACATCCTACAGGATAATGTCAGGGTGGCTCTGTCCGACAGCTGAAGCTTAGTAGAATTTGGGTAATGCAGCAGGATAATGACCCTTCGGCCTCATACACACCAGCGTATTAGCAAAACGTTGGGCCCGACGTCAGCCAAAAATCTGCGTTTTCGTCTGCGTTTTGCATCGGCGTTAATGAGCATTATTGAGCGTTAGTGAGCGTCTACGTCAATAGGCATTTAAAAAAAAAAAAATTCCTCTGCTATTTTTCAAACTGAAAATGCTGGCATCAAAAACGCCAAAACGTTACAGCCTCGGAACCCACGTTCGATTTACAGCTTAATAACGCAACGCCATCTACAGCTCAAAAACGTCTGTTTTTATGGGGCCATTGAACAACATGGAGAGCTGTAAAAAACGCTAAAAAACGTGCCATCAAAAAAAAAAAAAAAACACCCGTATGTATGAGGTCTAAGCATCAACGTAAATCCACCACAGACTGGCTTCAGAAAAAGCCTTTTGGAGTGGCCCAGTCAGAGTCCAACCTAACACCATAGAGCTGCTGTGTAATGACCTCAAGAGAGCAGTTCACACTAGACATCCTACAAATGTGTCTGAGGTGAAGTAGTTTTGTAAAGAGGAATGATCAAAAATTCCTCCTGAATGTTGTGTAGTTCTGATCCAGAGCTACTGGCTTGAAGTCGTTGCTGCCAAAATGAGGTTTGACCAGCTATTATCCCTAAGGATTCACTTACTTTTTCCTGCATCACTGTGAATGTTTAATGGGGGTGCTCAATAAAGACATAAGAATTGTTTGAGTTAGGTTAGCCATAGACAGTTAGAATCTCAGCCAGTTCAGCAGGGACTGGTCGAGATTTGAACCATGTATGGGTAAGGCTGAATGTACCAAGTTGAGTACAACCAGCCTGCCAAAATTTACATGCAATTTTCGCTAGCGACTGGTATAGCCACTAGAAATAATCACTGTCTTCTCCCGGTGAGGACGGCTTCCCCCGCCGGAAGATCACAATGGCTCCGCAGGAGGGATTCCCCTATCAAGACTGTCTGTGTTGGTGGGGGGAAATCAAGCAAATTTATTTCCTGCACCTCCGTCTATGGCCGGCCTTAGAATTAGAATTATGTTACCAGCTGAAGTACAGGGTATTTGTCTAAAGTTGTAACTTAAGCTGCCCATACATTATACAATTTTCTTGCTCAATTCCCTTTAGATTTACCTTCAACTATGTAGTGCAAGGGCTGGCCTGGCTGCATACAAATTGAAAGTGTTTAGGTGTGACCTCATATTATATGGTTTTGGTAAATCTAAAAGGAAAATTGTAGAAGAAAAAGCGCATAATGTATATGATATCTATTATATAGACACACACACACATACACACAAATTACAGTAGAAAACTAGTAAATTCCAAGAGGTTCACATACTTTTTATTGCATATATATTACACACAATCTATCTACACATACACACTTCTTTATAATACAGTGATACCTCGGTTCACAAACAAATCTGTTCGCGAACAGAAAGCTTTGGTTCACAAAAACAAGCCAAACCCATTTTCCATGCTTTTCCCTGCTCTGACACGTGGTCGCGACTTCCTGTACGTCACAGAGAGACACTAAATGTGTACAGTCATGTGAAAACACATAAAAAATACAATATTGGGAAGTTTTTTGGTGTGCTTTCTAGCACATACATACTGTACTGTACATACAGTATTGCTCCAAATATGCAGAGCAAGCATGGTGGTAAGAAGAAAGTGCAGAGCAGTAATGCAGGTGATAAGAATGTGCATATCGCAAATGCGGGTGACAAGAATGTGCAAGGTTAGTGTTCTCTCTCTTCATACTGTACTGTACTTTTTTCATAGCTTTGTGGTTCAAAAACAAAAAAAAAAAGTTCAGAATGGATTAACCTAATTTACATTGAACCCTATGGAAAAATTTGCCTCGGTTTGTGACCAATTCGGTCTGCGACCAGTCGTTTCACGAATTAAGTTTGTGAACCGAGGTACCGCTGTATTTATATAACATACTAATTAACAGCATGCTACTGTAAATGCATACAACATCTCTTATCAATTTCCCTTCCAGGCTAAAAAATTAAGTGTAAAATGAAATTTAATGCAGCCAAAATGATGAAAGACAATTTCTGAGAAGTGCTATGGGGTTACTGTGCTTTGTAACTTTGCTATAGTAGTTCTAGCTGGCATGTTGCTAGGAAAAGCTAAATTCCATCTAAAAATAGGTGACAAATTCCTCTTTGTGTAAAATAGTTTACATCTTTATACCACAATACCACGGAGTGCAAAAACGTGAACACTCCCACAGGGCACATGAAAGAGATAACAGATTTTCAAGAAAATAGTATGCATTCACTAAGCAATTTAGGTTTATGTAAAAATGCTGCCATGAATACTATGGCGCTTGTCTAGAGGTCAACGCAGCATTTGTACACTGTGGGTCTCCATGGAACTAGAAGACTTGACTTCAACGATTTATCTGCTATACAGTCTCAGGTGCATGTTCTTACGTACTATTCAAATTACTACATCTTTTTCTGCTTTGTTTTACTTACATGTGTTTTCCATACAGATCTTTCCAAAAACCATATTGCCAATCAAGCTGTAACAATAACTAAATATGACCCTATTTACACTAAATGATATTGGGAGTTCATGTGGTTTCCCGCTATCTGTTTCAGACCACATAAGTATAGTGCTGGGACTCTATGAAGCAGAAGATCAGCTATTCTGTGCAGGCTGACCATCCCAATGGCAGTGTAGCAATCAATTACCACACTTGGGATATTTGGACTAATTCTGAATATAAACAGGAAAAACGCTTAAACTTTTGCTTTACTTATATCAGGGTGGATAAAAAATCAATGATAAAAAAACAAAAACAAAAAAAACTGATTTTTTTGATTTTTATCAAATTTATTTTAATAAAATGCTTTGAGTAAAAGTTTATCTAAAAGATAGTTTTCTATTTAAAGTGGTTGTCGACTCGTGACAATCACTTTAACCTACAGGTAAGCCTATAATAGGGCTTACCTGTAGGTGCCCTGCATATCTCCCAAACCTGCACGGTTCAGGAGATATGCAGAGTACTAGAATTGCTGAAGTAATTTCGGCACATGCGCAATGAAGAAACGGTCTACGTGCCGTTTCTTCAATGTGATCGTACTGTAACTGGCGGCTCCCGCGTGCATGCACGGAAGTGAAATCACTCAACTCCGACCAATCACAGCGCCAAAGTCGGGGCCCCAGAAGGAAGAGGGGCTGAAGATGGACGCCGCCAACACAAGGCACAGCTCTGGATGTCGCAGGCTTAGTTTGCAGGTAAGTGGCACATAATGGGCTACTATGCGATGCATAGTAGCCCATTATGCATCTACTTTGCAGGGGAATGTAGAGGAAGTAAACCCCACCTGGGTTTACTTCCTCTTTAAGATACATAATTTAATTTATTCAGAATGAAATGGAGCTTAGTTATGTATCATGAGGCTGTATATTCTGCAATATTTACATTTTTTGGTAAACGTATTCAATGAATCCAAGCTCTGCAAGCTGAGATAAAATCCACTGCATTTATGCATTCACACAATTCCACAGTGACCATGAGATAAAACAAAGTTTAGGAATATTCCTTTATCCCATTGTTTTGCAAATCTTTGTACACTACAAACTGTATGATTGAATCGGTTCTGATATCGCTGTTTTACTAGTCTGACAGCTTATTATTCTAAATAGGAAACCTTCATTGCGTTTGCAAATATTAAAGATTCTAACTACCAGCAAGAATAAGTCCTTACATTTAAAGAGCACCTGTCATTTCAGATCTATCATGGCAGTGCTGGTTAGTGGGCATCCACTTATTTGCTGCCACCACGTCCTTCACCTTGTTGTGTCACTGGCGCATCACCAGCCGTCCCATTAAAGTGCAGGGCAGAGATTAGTTGCTCTTTATGGATGATTTAAATCAAGCCTTATTACTAGTGATTTATATAATGATTTAAATCAAATCCAACCTGATTTATATTTAATGAAAGTAAGTACCTACCTATCATAAAATTTGCTCTGTATTTTAACCAGTGTAAAAGTAAATGAAGCCCACATTTTGAACCAAATTAGAACTCAACATGAAGTTAAACTGGAACTTTAATAAAAAAAAAAAAAAAATGCAGCGAACAGGCGGTTCACATGCACAAGAGGCATAGGGAGAGGTTTACTAAAACTGGTGCACACAGAATCTAGTGCAGCTGCGCATAGTAACCAATCAGCTTCTAGGTTTTGGCCCATTCACATCTAGCGTTTTGGGATCTTGAGCAGAATTACTGCAATTCTGCCCATGATCCCAAATCGCACTGCAATAGTGGCAAAACGCATCATTGTCAATGGCCCCTAAACGCGGTGCAGATTTACAGCGATTGTCAATCGATAAATTGGGCTGCAATCAACGACAAACTGCATTGCGAGAAGCTAGTCACCCAAAAGAAGCTCCTGTGATGCAGTTTAGGTGTGTGATCACAGCATTTAGGTGCCACTGAAATTGAATGTCACCCAAACACTCATGGTGCATTTTGCCACTATCGCAGTGCAATTTGGGATTGCGGGCAGAATCAGAGCAAGATCCCAAAATGCCAGACGGGCATTCCGTTCAGGTCCGCCTGTCTGTTTTTCAGGCGGACCTGAACATACGCTCCATGCAGCCCTATGAAGCGGCAGATGTCATCGGAGACATGTCCACTGACATCCTCCGCTCTCCGATCCTGTCCATGTAATCCAGACGGATGGAAACCCTATTTTCCATCCGTCTGTAGAATCGGATCAGAGCGGATCGGATGAAAACGGAGAGGCGGATCCGTTTTCATCCGATCTCCATAGCGGAGAGCGGGGGCTCTGACAGATCTGTCTCTGCACAGTGAGCGGAGATGGATCTGTCATCCACCTGCTCAGCGGGGATCAGCGGATCGATCCCTGCTGAGCACAGCAGAGTCCACAAATGGACAAGCCCGTGTGAAAGGGGCCTTATTGCCAAAGCTTAATTGAACAAGTTGAAGTTAGAAGCTGATTGGTTTATATGTACAGCTGCACCAGATTCTGTGTGCACCAGTTTTATCAAATACCCCCCCCCCCCAATAGGCCTCTTCTGCATTAAAGTACCTTATCTGCCTGTTCTCTCTGTACACTGAGCTGGCTTGCCACCGTAAACCACAATTACATTCCTTCCTAGGTGCTGCACATGCTTGAAGCCAAAATTAATGGAAGCTATGGAACTTGGAAAGTGACATTCCGCTTCAAGGACCTGGGAGGGGATTTTCCAACGGGTGGACCTTCCATCCACCATGGGTTGCCTACTTCTGGAGGACACACAACCGCCACATCTGAGCTATGACAGGTGGCACCATTGGCTTGGGGCAGAATGTCAGATGTTGCCTGCCACTGCAGTTATTTTAGTGGCAGGCAACTTCTGAGGCGTTCTTTATGACAGGGGGGCAGATGCCCCCAGCCTAAATCTGATCAGCACAGCCACTTATAGGCTTTACCAGGGCTACATGACACAGAGTGACAATGCAGGAGGGTAAAAAATAGTTGTTAGCCATAACAGAAGGTGGCTGAGCAAGGACATTCATGGCAACATCATCAGGAATTATATTAACAAAAGCTACAGACTTAAAAATGTATAAAAATGACACCAACATGTTGATTTTAGCTATTGGGTTTACATCTACCATATCTCACAAGAGTGAGTACACATTTTTGTAAATATTTTATTATATCTTTTCATGTGACAACACTGAAGAAATGACACTTTGCTACAATGTAAAGTAGTGAGTGTACAGCTTATATAACAGTGTAAATTTGCTGTCCCCTCAAAATAACTCAACACACAGCCATTAATGTCTAAACTGCTGGCAACAAAAGTGAGTACACCCATAAGGCCACTTTCATACTGAGTCGCTTTACTGGCGTTTTTGCGCTAAAAATAGCGCCTGTAAACTGCCTCTGTCTCACCAGTGTGAAAGCCCAAGTGCTTTCACACTGGGGTGGTGTGCTTGCGAAATGGTAGAAAAAGTCCTGCAAGCAGCATCTATGGGGCAGTTTGGGAGCGGTGTATATATACACCGCTCCTTAAATGCCCCTGCCATTGAAATGAATGGCCACCACTTTCAAAGCGTTATAAAAGCACTTTGAAAGTAGCACTAAGCAGGTGCTTTTAACCCCTTCTAGTGGGTTAAAAGCGCCCCATTAGTGGCACCAAAGCGCCGGTAAAGTGCAGCTAAAACTAGCGGAGCTTTACCGCTACTGCGGCCCGCACCTCAGTGTGAAAGTGGCCTTGGTGAAAATGTCCAAATTGGGCCCAAAGTGATAATATTTTGTGTGGCCACCATTATTTTCCAGCACTGCCTTAACCCTCTTGGGCATGGAGTTCATCAGAGCTTCACAGGCTGCCACTGGTATCCTCTTCCACTCCTCCATCACAGAGCTGGTAGATATTAGGTTAGGGTTTAGGTCTGGAGACATGCTTGGCCAGTCCATCACCTTTACCCTCAGCTGCTTTAGCAAGGCAGTGGTCATCTTGGAGGTGTGTTTGGGGTCATTATGTTGGAATACTGCCCTGCGGCTGAGTCTCCGAAGGGAGGGGATCATGCTCTGCTTCAGTGTCACAGTACATGTTGGCATTCATGGTTCCATCAATGAACTGTAGCTGTCGGCAGTATTCATGCAGCCCCAGATCATGACACTCCCTTCACTGTAGGCAAGACACTTGTCTTTCTACTGCTCACCTGGTTGCCACCACACAGGCTTGACACCATCTGAACCAAATAAGTTTATCTTGGTCTCATCAGACCACAGGACATGGTTCTAGTAATCCATGTCTTTAGTCTGCTTGTCTTCAGCAAACTGTTTTCTGGCTTTCTTGTGCATCATCTTTAGAAGAGGTTTCTTTCTGGGACAAAAGCAATGCAGACCAATTTGATGCAGTGTGCGGCGTATGGTCTGAGCATTGACAGGCTGACTCCCCCCCACCCCTTCAACCTCTGCAGCAATGCTGGCAGCAGTCATACGTCTATTTCCCAAAGACAACCTCTGAATATGACTCAACTTCTTTGGTCAACCATGGCGAGGCCTGTTCTGAGTGGAGCCTGTTCCGTTTAAGTGCTGTATGGTCTTGGGCACCATGCTGCAGCTCAGTTTCAGGGTCTTGGAAATCTTCTTATAGCCTAGGCCATCTTTATGTAGAGCAACAATTCTTTTTTTCAGATCCTCAGAGAGTTCTTTGCCATGAGGTGCCATGTTGAACTTCCAGTGACCAGTATGAGTGAGAGCGATAACATCAAATTTAACACACCTGCTCCCAATTCACAACCGAGACCTTGTAACACTAATGAGTCACATGACACCGGGGAAGGAAAATGGCTAATTGGGCCCAATTTGGACATTTTCACTAAGGGGTGTACTCACTTTTGTTGCCAGCGGTTTAGACATTAATGGCTGTGTGTTGAGTTATTTTGAGGGGACAGCAAATTTACACTGTTATACAAGCTGTGCACTCACGACTTTACATTGTAGCAAAGCGTCATTTCTTCAGTGTTGTCACACTGACGTGCACTAAGCGGTCGTACAACCAAGCCTAACGTAGTGACCTGTTAAGAGTGTATAACGAGGAAGTTCAGGTGAATGATTTGTGAATTAGGAACGTAGGTTTCCCAGAACGGACACTTCTGGGCATTCCTGACTTCTGAGCATGCCTGTTTTGCACGTACAGCTTTGTTGAACCAACTTCTCTTACCACTTCTCTTTCCTTCCACTAAAGCCCCATGCACACGGTACAATGGTTGTATAACAGTCGTACAACCGCTTGTTGTACAACCAAAGTTTCTAGTCTGCTCATCCAACTTCAGTTGTACAACCGTTGTACGACAGCTGTTGTAATCGCGAGTACTAACGGTCGGATGATCGTACAAGCTGGTTGTACAACCGTTGTACCGTGTGTACGGGGCTTTAGTGGAAGGAAAGAGTAGTGGTAAGAGGATGTTGGAAGACCTGGTGAGTCCCTTTCACTCTCTCAGTATTCAAAGTGGAACTTCAGCCAAAAGGGGAAGTTCTGCTCTTCCTCTCCTGCCAAATTTAGAACTTTTTTTGGGGGGGGTTGAGGATGGTGCTGGATCCCTGGACAGGCAAGTATTTGTTTATTAAAAGTTATCAGCTACAGTTTTTGTAGCTGCTGATTCTTAATTTTTAAAGAAATAACTGAAGCTCTTTAACCACTTCAATACCAGGCACTTTCCGCCCTTCCTACCAAAACCAATTTTTGGCTTCCAGCGCTGCTGCATTTTGAATGACAATTGTGCGGTCATGCGGCACTGTACCCAAACAAGATTATCATTTTTTTCCCCACAAATAGAGCTTTCTTTTGGTGGTATTTAATCATCACTGGGGTTTTTATTTTTTGCTCTACAAAAAAAAAAAAAAAAAAAAAAAAAAAAACCCGAAAATTTTGAAAAAAAGTTTTTCTTTGTTTCTGTTACAAAACTTTGTAAATAAGCAAGTTTTCGCCTTCACTGATGGACACTGATGAGGCTGCACTGACTGGCACTGATGAGGCAGTACTGATGATGAGTCATTGATGGGCACTGATAGGAAGCTGCTTGCTATGGGGGCACTAATGCAGGCTTGATCCCACGCTGACTACATCCATAGACACAGGTAGCATGGCTCAGTCCCCCCCCAGCTCCATCGCTAATCATTTGATTGACAGCGCATCTGTCCTGTAAGGAGAGAAAAAAACAGAGAGCCGCTGCTCTCGGGCACAACGCTGGACCAAGATTGGGCTCAGGAATGTATACAGGGGGGCTGGGGGATACTGATCTCAGAAAGTTTTTTTACCATAATGCAGAGAAAGGCGGGGGGGGGGGGATAGTGATGTCAGAAAGTTTTTTTTTTTAACCTTAAAGCTCGGTTGCCACTAGACAAGTCGTACCCCATAATGTTCAATGAGTACTGTTCATATCTGTGCGACTTCGACTTTAATGCAACTTGTGACTTGACCTCAGGATTACACAGGCATTGCTTCAAGTCACATCAAAAACGCTGTAAAAAAAAAAATCACGCCAAACTCATGCGACTTTCAGGTCGCAATAGTGGAAACCTAGCCTAATGCAGAGAATGCAAGGAGGTAAAAAAAATGTAAAAACCACAGAAGCATCTAGCACTCTCAAAAAAATAAATTAATAAATAAATACATAAAAAAAAAGGACTGACTGATATCAGACGGGCATGCAGCAGTAGAATTTTCATTTTAAATATTCATTTCTAGAACATTGGTTTGATTAATGGGGTCAAATCAGCTTTCATTTTCAACAGTAGTGATGAGAAATTCCGAAAGCGGGAAAATTTTTCTTGAACAACCAAAGTTCTAACTGTGAATGCTGTTTTCATTCAGGAAAAATCTAAATGCATTGTAATGAAACCTGTTTTATAAATCTGGGATTCCATTCAAATAGCAGGTCTGGGTCAAATTTAAAAGGCTTTCAAGTGAGTTTAGTTGACGCAATGATGACAAGAAAGAATGCTCTGATAAATAATTTTCCTATGAACATTTGAAAGAAAATGTAACCTTGTATGTCTGGCATAAAGCAGAACTGAAATCCTACTGTAACCAACAGCAAGCAGGCAGGCTTTTATTACAGAAGGGATATGCAATGTCTGTTATGCAATAAAATGCCCCTACCTGCCTGCTTGTTGTCTTCTCCGGCGCTTTAAACGGAGCTGCGCATGAGCAGCTCAGCTTACAGTGCTGGGCCGGTCTCTGAGTGCCTGGAGGACTAGCCCCTGCACAGGCCCAGGAGTGATGTTATCTCCTGCCAGCCAATGAAGAAACTTGAAGACCGGCACTTAAGAGAAGATGCCAGTGAAAGACCATTGCAGAGGTAGGTATTCACCCTTTAGTTCTGCATTAAGAGGCTGCCTGTTTGTCACTTTTAGGGCTCAGACATGCAAAGAAATTTAAGCTCCCATTAAAGTGCCTAATGTGTAAAGGACATGTGACAAGATTTTTATGCGTGTCACATTAAAAACGCTTGCCAGGTGCCCCCTCTGTATTATTATCTCACTAGCAACACTTTCTAAAACGCATCTCAAACACACTGTACATGCCAAATTCCACATCAACGGAAGGGTTTGGGGAGCAAAAAAGCCTGGCAAACGACATATGTCGCAACGCTAATGAAAACATGGGAGTTGCAATGCATGAAAAAATGCCTGCGTTGAAGCTAGTGTAAACTTAGAGATGTGCTTGGGTGTCCTCTGAACTCCTCTCTATCTGAACACCAATTGTACTTTTTCTCTTCAATCAGTTACAGGTTGGGTCATTCCCAGTAAACAAAGGGGCAGGATGCTGGTGAGGTCAGTGGTCTTATATGGACCAATTACCATATTTAGCTAATGGCACTGACTGCACCAACATCCCGCCGCTTTGTTTACTATATCTATATAAGGGCACTGAAGTCACTAGAATCCGGACCCTTTGCTTATGTATGCTGCAGGGCTCAAGATGACCCGGCGGATTTCCACCTAAACAACCCACCCCCCCCTTTTACCCCTGCTTACTGTCCTGCCAAGATCCTCATGCCCTGCCACTGCTCGGTCCCACCCACCACAATGTTTGACATCATGAGGCCCCCAGCTGTTCCGGGTTCAGCAGGCAAACTTCCTATGATGCGCCACTAGGCCTGCCCTCCTCCTCTGTGAATGAAACAGTAAGGCCCCCTAGGATATGTGATGTACATATCCAAACTTGCTGAACAAAGAGCCAGTCAGTCAGTGAGATGAATTGTGCCCCATCGATCGTGTCATTAGGAAGAACTGTGCCCCAACATTGGTTCACTGGGCCCATTGTTTGTGCCATTGGGAGGAACTGTGCCCCATTTTTGGTGTCATTGGCAGGAATTTTCCCAGTCATTGGGAGGATCCGTGCCCAAACATTGGCGTCATTGGGCCCCATTGTTCGTGTCATTAGGAGGAACTGTACTTCATTCTATCAAGAATCATGCCCAATGGGAAAAATTGTGCCCCTTCGTTCATGTCAGTGGATGAAACAGTGCCAAATAAAAGCAAGTAAAGGGCTTCATCCGGCCCCCAGAACCCAAACCCTTTTTATCCCCCCCCCCCCCCCAAAAAAAATATACAGCAAGTCCCTTACATACGAATGTTAAAATTGCAAACTTTCAAAGTCGCAAACCTGACAGATTGGCGTACAAACACAAGCTGCAGCGATCTCCCTGCTGGGCTATTGTGTTCTGACAGGGTGACCCCCCCCCACCAAAACACATTGATCAGCGCTCGCAGCCTTTGTCTGCAAGCGCTGCTCTGTGTTGGACTTACGAACAAGCTGCCGGAACAGAACTCGTTCGTAAGTAGGGGACTTACTGTACAGGTAGCAGGCCAGAGGAGGGGTGGGCAGAGGACACTTGATTCTAGATTGATGATCCCCTTTTACCACTTGTCTACCACACCATAGCAAAATGACGGCTACAGTACTGTTGGGCAGTTATGGGAGGGTGTCAAATGATGTCCTCCAGTGATTGCGCCCGCTGCAGTGTGCTCTGTTATTACTGTATCCTTTGGACACACCTGATCACAGATCGGGGTAAAGAGCCAATCGGCAGCTCTTTACCACATGATCAGCTGTGTCCAATCACAGTTGATCACAATGTAAACACACTTGCCAGTTATCAGCATTCCTTTCCTCAGGTTGTGACAGCATGAGGAGAGGAGAGAGTCGGTATCTAGCTAGTGTGAAAAGGGACATCTGCACTGATAATCAGGGCAATGACCAATAGTGTCCTGATTAGAGATGCACTGAAATTTCGGCCGAATATGGTGTTATCCGCATTTTGCCGACAAAAAAAAAAAAAAAGTGGCGATAATAGCGCCGAAAACGCATGCAATTTTGCTGCGATTTTTACACAATTTTACCATGCTTATGGTTAGTTTTTCATAGGTCATGTGACTCAAAAACTGCATCAAAAAGGTAACATAGTTAAGTTATTGATTCATTCTTGCTGCGCTTTCAATGCATTTCAAGGGGGAGTTGCGTTCTTGGTGCGTTTTTTTTACTGACCAAAAATGCAGCAAGCAGGATTTTTAACACCACAATGGAAGCGCAATGGACCAGTGTGAAGACATGCATACAATTTAAAGGGATACATTTTTCTTGAGCTTTTCTTGCCCTAAAAGGTGCCAATAATGGCCGGCAATAAATGATATTAATTAAAAGTTGTATACAATTATATATGTATATAAAAAAACTGTCAATTTCGGTACCAACGTTTCCACTCAGTGCACCTCTACTTGATCATCAGTGTTGCCTATGAGTGACCAATGAAGGAGAAAAATTACCTGTTTGCAAAATTTTATAACAGAAACTAAGAAAAACTTTTTTTCTCAAAATTTTCAGTCATTTTTCATTTGTTTAGCATAAAAAAAAAAAAAAAAAAAAAAAAAAAAAAAAAAAGTGATTTTGATGTTCAAATAGGGAGGGGTTAAGAGGATGACCAATCTCATGTGTAGTCTCTATGGCAGTGATTGCGAACCTTGGAACCCCAGATGTTTTGGAACTACATTTCCCATAATGCTCATGTGCTCTGCAGTGTAGTTGAGCATCCTGGGAAATGTAGTTCCAAAACATCTGGGGTCCCAAGGTTTACCATCACTGCTCTATGGAATGGGCTCTCTGTGCAGGTGAAGCAGTAAGATGTTGCTCCCATCACTAACAATGGGACAGACAGGAGGCCTCTTTAGGCCCCTTTCACACTTGTGCGGCCTGAAAGTCGCGTGATTTTGCTGTGACTTTAAGCAATGCCTGTGTAAACTTGAGGTCTATGGACCTCAAAAACGCATTAAAGTGCAGGGACTACTTTGAAGTTGCACGGATATGAATGGTACTCATTGGAAATCATGGGGTAGGACAAGTCACACAAGTGTGAAAGGGGCCTTAGCGATCCTGCCGCTGGCAAATTATCTTTGGCTGGCAAGTGGCCCATCTGCCATCAGCCTAGGAAACAAATCACCGCCAACGTAGCATCACTCATCACAGCAGCACTACATAAGAAAATGAATACAGCTCTAGATACACAAAAGAAGATGCACACATGCAGCCCTAGTACAACACTACCTTCCCATAAGGAATGCATTAGGAGCCTTCCCTGCATTCATCACCCACATGGGCCCCAAGAATTTCTGTTGCCACAGTGCTACAAACTTCCCCACCTGTCACTCATTTTCTTCTCATTGTAAACAAATCTGACGAACAGAAACCGTGTGCCTGTGATAAGATGCTGCGCCTATGCAATGTCCCCCAGGGGGTGAAACCACAGCTTTCCCAGACCCTCTAATGCAGCCTTTCTCAACCTCTTCAACACAGAGGAACCATTGAAATAACTTTCTCGGCTTGGGGAACCCCTGCTAAAATACTATAACTACAACTCATGATACATTAGTGTTATATTCAGAGGGAAGAATACTCCTTAGGGCCCTTTCACACAGGTTTTCCAAAGTTCAGGTCCGTCTGACCGTTTTTTCAGGCAGACCTGAACGGACGCTCCATGCAGCCCTATGGAATGGCGGATGTCAGTGGAAGCATGTCCGCTGACATCCGCCTCTCTTTAATCCGATCCTGTCTGTGAAATCCAGACTGATGCAAACCCTATTTTCCATCTGTCTGTAGAATCGAGTCGGAGCAGATCGGATGAAAACAGACAGGCGCTCTGTTTTCCTGTAATCTCCATAGAGGAGAGCGGGGCTCTGACAGTTGGAACCGTCATCCATTGGCTCAGCGGGGATCAGCGGAGCGATTCCCACTGAGCAAACCGGAATCCTAAAACGGATAATCCCGTGTTAACATGCCCTGACACTTGTGATCATTGGGAAAAATAACCCCCTTACAGAAAGCTAAAAGATCAATGGTGTTGTCAGTGGGAACTTACCTGAGAGGCAGAAATTGCTCATTGCTCAAGGAACCCCGAGCAACCTCTGGAGCAGGGATTCTCAACCAAAGTTCCTCCAGGAGGTTGCTAGGGGTTCATTGAGCCATGGGCAATTTCTGCCTCTCAGATAAGTTCCCACTGATACCATTGATCTTTTTAGCTATCTGTAAGGAGGGAGTTCTTCCCAATGACCACAAGTGTAAGGGAACATTCTTTCCAATGACCATCACACTAACGCAGGGTTTCTAAACTAGGGTTCCTCCAGAGGTTGCTAGGGGTTCCTTGAGCAATGGTCAATTTCTACCTCTCAGATAAATTCCCAATGGCATCATTGATTTTAGCTATTTGAAAGGAGGTAATTCTTCCCAATGACCACAAGTGTAAGGAGCATTCTTCCCATTGGCTATCACACTAATGTATCATGAGTTGTAGATTTTTAATTTTAAGCAGGGGTTCCCCGAGAGCAAAAAGTTATTTCAAGGGTTCCTCAGTGTTGAAAAGGTTGACAAAGGCTGCACTAATGTATCAGGAGTTATAGGTTTCTAATTTTTAGCAGGGGTTCCCTGAGACCAGAGAACTATTTTAAGGGTTCCTCAGTGTTGAAAAGGTTGAGAAAGGCTGCTTTGGAGGAACCCTAGGGTTCCATGGCACCCTGGTTGAGAAACTCTAATCTAATGTAAGAGAATAAGAAAAACAAAAGTAAAAAACAAATAAAGTGTGCAATAAAAACAAATAAAGTGTGCAATAAAAACAAATAAAGTTTGCAATAAAAACAAATAAAGTTTGCAATAAAAACAAATAAAGTGCGGAACAAAAATAAAGTGTGCTATATAAAGTGCTGAATAAAAATCATTTAAAGTATCTAATAAAAAGCAAAGTGTGGAATAAAAAGCAAGTAAAGTGGAATAAAAAGCAAGTAAAGTGTGGAATAAAAAGCAAGTAAAGTGGAATAAAAAGCAAGTAAAGTGGAATAAAAAGCAAGTAAAGTGGAATAAAAAGCAAGTAAAGTGTGGAATAAAAAGCAAGTAAAGTGTGGAATAAAAAGCAAGTAAAGTGTGGAATAAAAAGCAAGTAAAGTGGGGAATAAAAAGCAAGTAAAGTGTGGAATAAAAAGCAAGTAAAGTGTGGAATAAAAAGCAAGTAAAGTGTGGAATAAAAAGCAAGTAAAGTGTGGAATAAAAAGCAAGTAAAGTGGAATAAAAAGCAAGTAAAGTGGAATAAAAAGCAAGTAAAGTGTGAAGCCTCCTCACCCAGGTGTGGGTCCTGCGTCAGCGGTGGGCAGCTTGCGCCTGTATAGCGCCTGGAGCCCCCTGAGCCCAGCACTGCGCGCTCAGCATCATCCTCGGGCCGCCCGCGCACTCCTCCCGGCTCATGCTCGGACCCTGAACTGAGGAGATGTCAGCCGCTATTCAGTCAGGAGCCGACGCTCCGACTACAAGTCCCGGCATCCCAGTGAGAGCCAAGGGGGGACACAGATTCGGTGAGCCCTCTTCCTCGAGCTGTGTTGGCAGTCAGGCCCCACCCCAAGCATGCATGAAGCCTGGGGGGGCTAGAGAAAAGGGAGAAGGGCCGTCTCTAGAAGTTTGCTGTTCTGCAACGTCAGCAGGAGACGAGTTGTGTGTTTGTGTTCCATGAGGCAGAGGAAGTGAGGAGAGTGAAATCACACTGATATACAACATGTAAACCACCCTGAGGAGCAGACATTAGCATGGTAGCAGCCTCAATTATCGCCTCACTCTGTGGTGTGAATGGAGCTTGTGTTGTGTCAGTAAGGCTCCCACTTTGGTGGGTACACAAACTTGCCTGTGGCAGCCCCTTCACCCTTAGACCGCCAGGAACTTCACTGTTATTCCACTCAGGAATGGACTAGAGTTGCCTCCTCATCCCTTTAAAACCGAACACATATGAATTACACAGGTTCTGTGGCTGATTAAGGTGGTAATTAAACTCACTTGGTGCCTTATCTGCATTCAATTAGCCTCAGAACCTGTGTAATTCATATGTGTTCAGGTTTAAAGGGATGATGTGGCAACCCTAGAATGGACTCAAATCAGGCTGGCAGATTACAGAGGATTTGCGGCCAATGAATGCGCCTGTAATACCGAGCGGCCGACTGCACCAGATTTGCAATACGTTGCACACAGGACATTTTGCTAGCTCTGCTAGACGCTTTTCCTCCTGGCAGCAGTCTGACACTTGTAAACACGTGTAACGCATTTAGGTGTGTCAAGCACTTGGGTGTTAATTTATTCATTGACCAGAATAATAATTTATACTGGCCGTTGAAATTAATTGACACTGAAGCGCTAAATGCGCCTAGCACTTAGGCCCCTTTCACACGGGCTTTCCGTTCAGGTCCTCCTGTCCGTTTTTGACGCTCCACGCATGTCAGCGAAGACATGTCCAGTCCACTGACATCCGATCCTGTCTGTGAAATCCAGACAGATGGGAGCCCTATTTTCCATCCGTCTGGAGAATTGGATCGGATGAAAACGGACAGGCGGTCTGGTTTCATCCAATCTCCATAGAGGAGATTGGGGGCTCTGACAGTTCCATCTCCGCTCAGTGAGCAGAGATGGATCTGTCATCCGACGGTTCAGCGGGATTCAGCGGAGCGATCCCCACTGAGC
>BLSH010340153.1:677435-693061 GCA_018402905.1 Glandirana rugosa
CAGTCGGTGAGTCGTATCACGGTAAGTCACTTACAAAACATAAAAGACTTACTTACGTTTCGTAAGAGACTAACTTGTTCCACCCCTAACACTGTAGTAACGGGGGCGAGAGGTGGAACAGGTTAGTCTCTTGTGAAACGTAAGTAAGTCTTCTTCGTTTCGTAAGACACGGTTGGAGGACACAAGTGTTTCATCCTCTCGTTGACGAACAGAACCCTGGGCCTACGTTTACCTCAAGATTAAACCACTAAAGGTCGAAGGTCGCGTAAACTGTCCATACCATATACGTAGCAATATAGCCATGTTCGACGTAATTATATTGATAACATCGGTACTGGGCTAGAGACGTCCGGATCATCACTGGAAGTCTCAACCCCGATCGACTGTAGGGAGAAGTGTCACACCCAATGATCCGTATCACCCACATCACGTTAATCTCATTAAACCTGCGGTCTGTGAAATTCTTACGTTTTTTTCTCAAAATAACAGAGAATTGTTTGACCTCCTCTCTTCCAACCCCGGTCTTGTGGGTGTCCGTCCACGTTTTTGTGAACCGTCCGAGGCTCTGTTTTAAGAGCGGGGGCAATGATGTCACAATCCCCACCTTGTTCAATCAGAGAATGCTTTGCATTCATTCAGAAAATACAAAACATTCACTGAATGGCACTATGCTGAGTGGCTGACCCCCTGTATTCACAATGCATCAGGCCAACCGCTCAGCACAGGGCCCAGAAGTAATTGAAGAACACTGAAGTAGCAGTGTCTAGTTCAGTAATTTCCAGCTTCCAGTAGCATCAGCAAGGTATGTCATATGCTGGACCAAGCTGGACCAATGTAACTATGTATACTATGCCAATGCCTGAAATTGGTGCCCGTTCACACCAGAATGCGGTGCGGGAAACCCACATTCCATGCCAGTTTTTTCACTGCATTCAAAATGCACTGCAGTTACAATCAGCAGCAGGTGTCAATGTTAATGCAATGACACCCCAAATGCAATTTGCAAATGCAGTGTGCTTGCCTGCACCGGAACGCATGGTACAGTAGTAAAATGCGACCCGGTTGTGCATTTTATAAAGTATTGCATGTACTACTTGTTGATGTGAACTGGCCTTTATCCTTTAAAAAAAACAATGATATAATTGCTGAACATAGAAATAGTAAGAGTACTTGATTTGACATTCCTTCTCTTGTCTCCTTTTTAGGTGGAAAGGGGAAAGGACTTTTGAGCACTTTTTTTCACCAAGAGAGTAAGAGTTATTACCAATGGGTTGGTTTACTAAAGGAGTAGAGGCTGTTTACTTAGTCAAGTAAATTTTAAATTATCTTATTGAATGCCGTAAAGCAGTGTTGATTTCAATACCCAATCATGTACAAGCACAAATCCTGTTTTTTTTTCATTTTCATTTTCTTTTCAAAGTTAAACTCAGGACCCTGCATTCACTATATCTGGTCTCCCACAGTACACAGAACATGGAAATGCAATTACTTTAGTAAATATAAACTGCTAAATACCTTTTCTCATAAGCAATTGTAACTTCTATCAGTGTCTGGCCAAGCACTGGTTAAAGCTTGTAGGAGTAGTTTTCATTCTCCTCTGACTGTCCTATGAGGCTGCATGACCCCTGACCCTCTGTCTGAATAGCGCAGATTGACCCTGTTTTGATCACATGCACCCTCCCCTATCAGCAGAGGGATTGGGGACAGTAAAAGAAGGGGAGAATCAGAGAAGACATGATCAAACAGCCTTTTTACACAATTAGCGCCTTAGATTCCACAGAGAGTATAGTATAACAAGCATGCTTTCCTGCATATTTTACTGTTGTGTGTTTAGAAACACTTCAATTTTCACTTAGCTTCACCTCATTCACAAATGTAAGTAAAAATTAACTTTGCTAAGTGAAAAGTCTATACATTTTTATTAAATCAACACACTAGATGAAGGAGAATCTTGGCTAGACGCCAATTCAGTATATGTAGTGTAATTTTTCTGTTTGTGATTTAGACCTAGAATGTTTTCCACCATATCTGGTTTACTGGATTTTGATGTCCAGCTGATAATATTGCAAAAAAGGGTACTTACATCGAAAGAACATTTCCTCTATATGATCCTTCCATTAAACCCATAGTGACAGAAATAAAGGGATAGTCATTACTGAAAAGGATAGTTATTCTAAAAAGGACAGTTTCCTGACTATAATGCTGGCTTAAATATGTACAAACCTAGAACAAGCTTGCAGATAAGAAAAGTCAAGAACAATCTCCTCCCAGAGTCTCATGTCTCCCCAAGTTAGAAAATCGCATGTAAAGGCAAAGAAAAATCAAGTTTTTTTTTTTTTTAAGGTTTTTTTTTTGAAAAAAGCTTACTTTCCTTTCCATTAATGACTTTTATTCACTTGCAATGTGCCTTTAAACGTGCCAGCAAATTTGTCTAATCCAGGAATAGTCAAGTTCCATAGCACAGCTCCCCCCCTTTTTGCACATCATAGCAGTCGGGGAGCTGAGGAGTGTGCCCGCGGCTCGGGCGGACCCGATGTCCGCCGGCGAGCCGCGATGAGCGGCTACAGGGAATAGAAGGGGAACCGCCGATGTAAACACGGCGGTTCCCCGCCCTGTCAGTGGGGCATGGGTGATCTACTGATCCCTGTCACTGGGATCAGTTAGATCTCTCATGCCCATGTTAGCCCAACCCCCCCACAGTAAGAACACACCCAGGGAACACAGTTAACCCCTAGCTCCCCCCCCAGGTTAACCCCTTCACTGCCAATGACATTTATACAGTAATCAGTGGACATTTAAATTTCTGATCGCTGAATAAATGTCATTGGTCCCAAAAAAGTGTCAAAAATGTCCGACATGTCCCCCCCAATATCGCATTACAGCTAAAAATCGCAGATCACCGCCATTACTAGTAAAAAATAAAAAAAAAAAAAAAACCCCAGAAATGAATTCTCATCATCCGTAAACGCGGCCACTTTTGCGCAAACCAATCAATAAACGCAGATTGCAATTTTTTTTATCGCAAATATGAGGAAGAATATAAATCGGCCAAAAACGGTGAAAAAAAATGTTTTTTTATATTTTTTTTTTGGATTTGAATTTTAGCAAAAAATAAGAAATTTGGGTTTTTTTGCAAAATGGTCGCTCTTCTTTTGTTTATAGCGGCGATCAGAAATGACGCAGAGGCGATCAAATACCACCAAAAGAAAGCTCTATTTGTGGGAAAAAAAGGACGCAAATTTTGTTTGGGTACAACGTCGCACGACCGCGCAATTGTCCGTTAAAGCGACGCAGTGCCGAATCGCAAAAAGTGCTCTGGTCCTAAAGCTGCAAACCTTCCGGGGCTGAAGTGGTTAAAGGATGCTTACTGTGTAAGCAGGATTTTAAGGAGGGGGTTCTTTTTATCAATAAAAATACAGGATTACAATATTAGTGTGCCCCCTTTTTTGCATGGATACAATATTTGGTGCCTGATGGAGTAACCATTGAGGCTAGTGGCCAGATTGGGAGAGATGACCATGCACAGTTACCAGGATGGAAGCCCCTATGTGATCAGATGAGACCATATCAAAGACGGTTATAAATCGAATTTGTGGTGAGTGCATAGCCATAAGGGGAAGGAGAGCATGCGGTGAAAAAGGTGGAGGATTATAGCTCGTAAAGAACATTTGTGAGGCTGTATACATCTTTCACTGGGAGCATGCTTACTATATAAAAAACTTTAACAACTTCCCGTCCGGCCTATTGACAAATGATAGCTGGGCGGGGGCTTCGTTATCCTGACTGGATGTCTATTGACGACCTCAGGATAACCCGCGATCGCGTGCTGGCGGGGGCGCGCATCGCGGCGATCGGTGGTGCCATGGGTCAGTCTGACCTACCGCATTACCGATTTAGGCAAAAGGCTTTCATCTGAAGCTTTTTACCATATGATCAGCCGTGACCAATCTCGGCTGATCACAGTGTAAACATGAAGAGACGTTTATCGGCTTTTCCTCTACTCAGGTCTGCAGACCTGAGTAGTGGAGAGCCGATCGGCTGCTCTCCTGATGGGGGGATATTCCCATATGTGATGCCTGCCAGTGCTATCCCTAACAGTGCTATATGCACCAGTGCCCACCAATACCATGTACCAGTGCCCACCAGTGCAACCTATCAGTGCCCACCTGTGCCACCTATCAGTGCCCACCAGTGCCACCTATCAGTGCCCAGCAGTGCCACCTATCAGTGCCCAGTGCCACCTACCAGTGTAGCCTATGAGTGCCCATCAGTGCCACATATCAGTGCCCATCAGTGCTGATTATCAGTGCCACCTATCAGTGCCCATCAGTGCTGCATATATGTGCCCCATCATCAGTGCCACTTTATCAGTGCCACCTCATCAGTGCCAGTCTATACTGCCTCATCAGTTCCCGTCAGCGTAGCCTCATCAGTGCCCATCAGTGTAGCCACATCAGTGCCCGTCAGTGAAGGAGAAAATGTACTTATACAACGTTTTGTGACAGAAACAAAGAAAAACCTTTTTTTTTTTTTTCAAAATTTTTGGTCTATTTTTATTTGTAGTGCAAAAAATAAAAACCACAGGGGTGATCAAATACCCCCAAAACAAAGCTCTATTTGTGGGAACAAAATGATAAAAACATTGATTGGGTACAGCGTCGCACGACCGCCCAATTATCATTCAAAGAGCAATAGCAATGAAAGCTGAAAATTGGTCTAGACAGGAAGTTTTTTAAGTGGCTGGTATTGAAGTGGTTTAGGACTGAATTTTCTTCCAGTTTAATATGTAAAGAAAAAGACCTAAGAAGCGCCGCTAACATCCTAATTAATTAATTTATTTAAAAATAAATTCTTCCAGTGTAGATCCATCATCAATCACAATGTGCGCCGCCACCGCTGAGCTGAAAAAAAAAAAAAAAAAAGGTCAGCTTGCACTGAAGACTCCCGCCATCTGACAGTTCTGAAATAACTATGGGGTGGTGCCACCCGGTGACGTCACCGGGTGATCCCGCCCCCTTGTGACTTCATGCCAGGGGCATGCTGGGTCAATGGTGTCACAAGGGGGCGGGAGGGTTATTTAAGAACTATCAGGCAACTGAGCAAGCAGATGGCAGGAGCCTTAGGTGTGAGCAGTCCTTTCTTTTTTCGGGTCGGCGAAGGCGATAGATCTACACTGGGGACATTTATTTTTATTTTTTAAGTAAAAGACTTGTAAAAAATTGTTTAACTGTCTTTTTTTACACTACCCATTTTTTGGGGGTGAATGAATAGGGGTACTATGTACCCCTACTCATTCGCATAGGAGGGCCAGGATCTGGGGCCCCCCTTCCAGATTCCGATAAGCCCCCACCCGCAGACCCCCACAACCACTGGCCAGAGTTGTGGGGAAGAGGCTCTGGTCCCATTAACATGCCCCCCCCTCTGCCCCAAAACACCCCCCCATGTTGAAGGCATGTGGTCTGGTATGGTTCGGGAGGGGGGCCTTTCCTAGCATATCAGGCTGCATGCTCGGATAAGGGTCTGGTATGGATTTTAGGGGGGGGTCCCCATGCCATTTTTAAAAAAAATATATATTTTTGACTCATCAGGTGTTAAAGATGTAGCAGCCACCCTCTCCTTAACAACCATGTTGTGTAGTGGTTGTTAGAGATGCAGGTGGCCGCCCGCTCCTTAACAAAGCCTATTTATTAATGTTAATAAAAAATAATTCATGTATTTTTGTAGAATTTGTTAGAGAATGCCAAAAAAACTTTTTGAAATACGATGTGCGGTATCTTACCACATACTTAGATGCGGTAAGATACTGCTTTGTGAATGGGGCCTAATATCCTTTATATATGTGTCAGGTTTTTCCATTTTTGGTTAAAATAATTAGGGACTTTTTTAATGCCTGTATGTAGCAAAATTATAAGAAAACATAGGCACATTTGTGACAAAGCTGAAAAATTTCTTCTGACATAACCTCCAATATGTTAAATATTTGACAAAAAAATTCTTTGTGACATATACGCTCTTTACATAGCAGATGACTGAATGTCTTTGTTCAGTGAAAACTTCAAAGAGTATGCCAAACATTCTGCATTAACAAAAGGAATTTGCCACCTATTTCTTATTGATTCCACGCTGATCAATTTTGTCAGACACATACCCATATAGTTTCCCCCCTGTCTAGCACAGGATGGATGGATTTCAAAATTAACCCATGCTTTAGTGCTGTTAGGTGATCAAGATAGAATGATGAATAATCACATGGTAAGATGGTTGATCCTCTGCTATTATGGCTACATCAGCTCTTTCAAAAGCTTTTACCGATCAGAGCTTTAGGGAAGAAGATTATTTCCTGTTGGATCAGACCATATGGGCCAATAAAACCTCACAGTGTATAGGCACTTTAAAGGGAACCTGTCCCTATGTAGACCAAAAAGAAAATAAGGCTCTCCTAATTACTGCCAAAATGCCCATTTATACAGAATATTTACAGAATTAATGCCAAACAAGAATGACAGCAGTGTCGAATAAATTACCCTAATGTGCAATATGAACAAAATACCTTTTGAAAGTTAATGTACAGTATCATCATTGACCTTATATACTCCTGTAGTGCTTAAATTAACTCCATTATAAATTGCTCTGACACCTAGATCTTTTTATTTATTTTTCTAAAATATTAGGAATTGGCATTGGTGGCTTAGTAGTTAGCTCTGTAAGTATGTGTCTCAGTTTGCATGGAGTATGTATTTTAACCCATGTTTACATGCAGAACAGACTGGCAGATGTAATAGAGGTTAAAGAGTCACTCAAACACAATGGAGATGAAAATCGGTGTGTAGTAAACTGATTAAGCCTGTTTACTAGAAATAAGGGACAATGCTGCAGTATGAAGCATACTTTGTTATAACAATATCACCAGTTCCTGAGTATATATATATATATATATATATATATATATATATGTGTAAAACATACACAGTACTCTATCTGGATCAATCTACACAAGATCTACAGTAAGATTAAATTCTAATCCCATTGTTTTATTTCATGTATCTCTGTCATTATTTTATGTTTAATCCTCTTCGTGGTGAGCAAGGGATATTTTATTTTCATTTTAGTTAAATCTAAGTCTGTTGTTTTCTAATTTTGGAATGGCTCTCTAATCTTTAAAGCAGACCTTCAGTCATTTTTTTATCTTTCCATCTCTTAAATCCTCTGCCCTTGTTGTTTTAACTTACTTTGGATAGTAAAACATTTTATTTCTTCCAGTAAATACATTGTACAGCCCACTTCATGTTTCTTGTCTGGTCATTAGCCTAGGTTAATGACATCATGCACAGCTCTCTCTCTCTCACTCTCATACTCTCAGAATTTGCCAGGAAGGGAGGGGGATGTGTCATAAGAGGGCCAATGAGAGCTGCAGGGCTGCAGAGCTGGAGGTGTGCCTCTGTGTGTCTGTCTAAATCCAGGAAGTGAACAGGCAGCAGCTTCAGCTGGCCAAAGTTAAAATGACTGCAGCCAGACTCAGTGGAGGGAGATTTCTGCAGCATACTTGGCAAGTACAGAATCACAGTATATATAAAAAAATATGCAAAGTGGTTGGAGGGTTGCTTCAGAATGTTTTTATTACAAATTATGTGAGCAGACTGCAGTTCCTCTTTAATGTTAGGAACATATCGCAAGGTCCGGACAGATTGGCAACAATACTCCTTTATGTGTTGCAGGAAAGCAGATATTCAAATGCACTCACAATAAAAATGTAGCTTCTTTCCTAATCAATAAACAGATTTTGGTGGATACTGATGGGTTCAGCCAGCCACCGACCTCTAATACTGCTTCATACAGACCTCAAGTTGAGCTATTTGGTGTTGAAGGTCTGGCTATTATCTTCATTTTTTGTACAAAGAAATCAACAAGTGTGTCAAATAATTGGTTATCCATAGTTGGGGCCACAACAGGATCTCTGACAGTACATTCTTCATTTGTTGCCACAAATATTCTAATAATTGGATGAACAAAGCTGCCAGTATTTAACCACTGTTGTTAGTTTTGAATAGATTTAGACTGTTAAGCACTTTCCGACTGCCTGCCCACATTTTACTGCAGGCGGCTCGTACAGGTACAATAACTTCCGGGTTCAGGGTGCGCGCACCACCCTGGCCAACTCCTGCTGTGATTGGACAAAGTGGGATTTTGTTGACAGGTTTCAGCCAATGATTCATGTCTGAGAACTGCTGATTGGCTGTGACCAATCACAGCTCAGTGGCCCTGTGATGACAAACAACACAGGGCTTTGTACAGACAGAACAATCTGTTTCTTCTTCCTGCAAGCAGGGAGTAAAAGCCGCCTACCCACAATAAAATAGGGGGAGATTTACTAAAACTGGAGCACTGGTGCAGCTGTGCATTTTAGCCAATATGTTTCTAACTTCAGCTTGTTCAATTAAGCTTTGACAATAAAACCTGGAAGCTGATTAGTTTCTATGCAGAGCTGTGCCAGATTTTGCACTCTCCAGTTTTAGTAAATAACCCTCTTAGTTTATGTATGTAAGGCAGTGGATGCAAAAGTGCAAGCAATAAATCTGTGAGTGAGTGGGGTTGTGGGGAAACAGGTAAGCAGTACAAATAAAAATGTATTGAAGCATGCACTCATAGTCCTTCAAAGAAGTCATACTTCAAGAAGATAGTATTTTAACTGGAATTAACGCGGTATTAAACTCAAAACTAAAGATGTATTGTATTACAGCTTACCAATCATTAAATGCGGTGGCTGCATTCATTTGGGAACATGCATAATGAAGTTTTTGTCTTCCTCTGGATCTTATGTGGGTTTAAGACTTTCTTTTTTTTTAGGGAAACTTGGGAAAAGTGGTTTTAAATGATCCTTTTTACAAACTGTTTTGTTTTTGATTTGAAATGGCTATTGTTTTGACTGCATATAGGTTCACTGCAAACCATTAAAAATGGATTGATTATAGCTAATTTATGTAAATCCCATTAGCCTGGTGATCTGGCCAGTAACACAACACCTGTACTATTGAGACACAGCTCTGGAGGAATGAGCATAGGAGGCACAACAGACAGCAGCATTGTCAGTCTCGGGGGAGGGATGTGTTAAATGTGCTAGCAGATTTAGAACAACTAACAAACTGAAGCCAACCTCCAGCTCACACTTTATATTCAGTTACAGCAAACCATTTTTAAGTATTTGCTTGGTATATGGGTGAAAGTTTGTACTGCTCAAATCATTCGCATGTTTTTTAATTAAAAATAAAAATCAGCCTTCATACCTGGCATGCAGACTAGCATGCCCAGTTGCAATGTTGCAGCAAATCTGTAGCACTGTGATTTGGTTGGTAGACTAGAAGTGTCTGCATATGCCTGCAAGAGCCTCCAAAGCTTTTCTGTTATGGCTAAATCTCATGCTCTTTGGGACTTCAGGACTTCCTCATAGTGGAGAGCTTGCTCACCTCTTTCTACCTCCTGCCCATCTCTATTGACTAAGAAGACTCACCATCATAGTGATGGGCCAATGGAAAAACAGAGCTTAGCAGTAAACTCTGGCACTACCCAGAAAAATCTTTTATGGTCATGAGGACCCAAGTTTTATTCATGACACTTTGGTACTTATATACTTTGGTAAAAAAAGATTTGGAGCTGAAGCAGGTTAAATGGTTTGTTACAAAGATAAAGAAACAATGGCGCACTGGCCTAAATGGTTTGTTACCTTGAGTATAGCATATAGAATTTACAGAAAGAGGTAAAAAATGGCATCTCACATATTTTACTAGGCACAAATTTTCTTCTAAAAAAAGTATCATTTTGGGTGAATTGTACATTTTTTAAGATTATAAACTGAATGTTATAGTTTTTATATTATTTGGAAATACAAAAATATATAGTTTACAAATAAATATTAATTATGGGGTGCATCAACTTCACTCACTAATAACAAAGCCCAGAACTGCCTTCTTGCTTGCTTATTGACTAAGGCAACACTGTCCCGTGTCTGCTACCAGAGAGGGAAGGGCTGTGTTATTGCTATCTTAATTCTGTTTTACAGCACAGCTATTATTTCATTTCCAAAAACTATAAAAATTAAGTTACATTTTTGATATTGAAAAAAAAAAAAAGAATACAGCAAAAGTAGGGAGCAAAAATGAATGATAGGTTAATATAAATTAAAACAAATCCCTTTGCCCCCCCCCCCCAACAAGAAAAAATGTATAAATGTATATAAATAGCACACAAGCAGATCTAAGCACATGAGGAGCAGAGTGGAGGGCTTGCTGATTGACAGCCAGCAGCTCTCCGCTCGGGGATCAGAGAGAACCGAGCCATCGGCGGTGTTTGATGGTTCGGTTCTCAGTGTACAGATGCCGGGGGACAGATGCATCCATCTAGGTAAGTATAATGGGGAAAAAGAACAAAAAACAAAACCCATACTTCTCTTTTAAAGATCAAAATTAATAAACATATTTTCTTTATGAAGGTATAAGCAGTAAGTATTTTTACCTTGTTGGAACAAATGGGGCCATGCATTATGAAGGCTTTGTACTCCTCTGGATATGATTTAGGTTTAAGACTTTTATTTGTCAAACTTGGGAAATGTGTCATTTTAAGCCTTAGTTAATTATGTTGCCGCAAAGCTCTTTTATGATTGGCTTACTAAAGAAGTGTGAAGGCAGCATTGCTGACATTTCCTTCGAAAAATACTACTTCCCTATTTATCATGCTGATTCAATGTACTTCCTAAGTAGTTCTAAAGTTCACTTCTTGTGTCCTATACTAAAACATACTACTTGGTATAATAAGCAAAATGATGAGCAGAATTGTGAAAGCAACAGTTTACATACTGTACCTCCTAGATTGTAAGCTCTAATCAGCAGGACTCTCTGATTCCTCCTGTACAGGCGGTCCCCGGGTTACAAACAATATAGGGACTGTAGGTTTGTTCATAAGTTGAATTTGTTTGTCGGAACAGGTACATTTTTTAAGTGTAGCTCCAGTCAAAAAAATTATTTTTAAGCATTTTGGATAGCATAGGGAAGGGGTAACACCCCTGTAATGTTTGTTTTGCTGTCTATGTTTCTGTTCAGAAGATTTCACCTCACTTCCTGTCCCAATAATAATTGGATTTTGAAAATTTTGGGTTGTTGTGGAAACAAACCTTGGTGATAAAGCATCCGTGGAGACCCCTTTTTCCCATAATAACTCTTACAGGAGTGAATTTCCCTTCCTAGGGGGAGATTTCCTCTCACTTCCTGTTGTCTTCCTCCATTTGTAAGTAGGAGTTGTTTGTAAGTCAGATGTTTGTAACTAGGGGACCACCTGTATTGAATGGCATTGTAACTGTACTGTCTGCCCTCATGTTGTAAAGCGCTCTGCAAACTGTTAACGTCATATAAATCCTGTATAATTATAATAATAATAATAGTAATATCTGAACGATTGTGCCTTTGACTGTAAAGAGTCAACTTATCTATAATGCACAGATTGCCTTTAACCTCCCTGGCGGTATGATTATGTCAGATTTTTGGTGCTGAAAACAGTACATTATTTTGCATAGAAATTTGGTGTTTTATATTGTAGGCCTGTAATTCTTAGGAATAACTCACTTAAATCTGTCCAAACAAGAGTCTAGTAGACACCCCGGGTATGATAAAGTTTGAAACATGAAATCATAAATTATAATATAATAAATAACTAAAAATAATTATCAAAAATATTAAAGTAATAGTAATAAAATGTATTTAATAATGTAATCAAACCAAAAACACTGAAATTTGCTCAGTTGCAGAATTGTCGCTGTCGTCACTTTCAGTGTCTGATGATAAATTCCCCCAAAAATCAGTATCACTCAATACTGCAAATGATTCTTATTTACTATCGCTGTTTTCTAGCTGATCAAAAAACGCTTTTGACGTAAAGGGACACTTTTTGGTTGCCATGGACATTCTCAAGTTTCCAGGCAGAAAGAATGACATATATAATATAAAAGTGCATGCAGGGCACTGGGCAAACCACTAGGGACAAAAGGGATATAAAATGATTTGATACAGTAATGTAACCTTACAGATTACAGTGTACTGTATGTGTTATGTGTGTTTCACTTTTTCAATTTGCCGCCGGTCTCCGCCCCCGTGCGACGCGACGCTCGCAGGGAACGGAGCCTGGCATGCAGAGGCATCGGGCGGAGGACACAGCCCGCAGACACGGCGGGGGACATCGCTGGATCCAGGGGACAAGGTAAGTAACGCTGCCTTGGATCCGGCGATGCAATCCCGAGTGTGGCTCGGGGTTAGCGCTAATGGTACTGAAATTCCACCCCGATCCACACTCGGAAATACCGCCAGGGAGATTAAATGATCCTTTTCACAATTTGTTTTGTTTTTGATTTGATACAGCTGTTATTTTGAATGCATATACAGTAGCTCACAAAAGTGAGTACACCCCTCACATTTTTGTAAATATTTTATTATACCTTTTCATGTGACAATACTGAAGAAATGACACTTTGCTACAATGTAAAGTAGTGAGTGTACAGCTTGTATAACAGTGTAAATTTGCTGTACCCTCGAAATAACTCAACACACAGCCATTAATGTCTAAACCGCTTTCAACAAAAGTGAGTACACCCCTAAGTGAAAATATCCAAATTTGGCCCAAAGTGTCAATATTTTCTGTGGTCGTCATTATTTTCCAGCATTGACTTTCTTGGGCATGGAGTTTACCAGAGCTTCACAGGTTGCCACTGGAGTCCTCTTCCACTACTCCATGACAACATCATGGAACTGGTGGATGTTAGAGACCTTGCGCTCCTCCACCTTCCATCTGGGGATGCCCCACAGGTGCTCAATAGGGTTTAGGTCTGGAGACATGCTTGGCCAGCCCATCACCTTTACCCTCAGCTTCTTTAGCAAGGCATTGGTCATCTTGGAGGTGTGTTTTGGGGTCGTTATCATGCAATACCCTGCGGCCCAGTCTCTGAAGGGAGGGGCTCATGCTCTGCTTCAGTATGTCACAGTACATGTTGGCATTCATGGTTCCCTCAATGAACTGAAGCTCCCCAGTGCTGGCAGCACTCATGCAGCCCCAGACCATAACACTCCCACCACCATGCTTGACTGTAGACAAGACACACTTATCTTTGTACCCTTCACCTGGTTGCCGCCACACACGCTTGACACCATCTGAACCAAATACGTTTATATTGGTCTCATCAGACCACAGGACATGGTTCCAGTAATCCATGTCTGCTTGTCTTCAGCAAACTGTTTGCAGGCTTTTTTGTGCAACATCTTTAGAAGAGGATTCCTTCTGGGATGACAGCCATGCAGACCAATTTGATGCAAGCATGCGGCGTATGGTCTGAGCACTGACAGGCTGACCCCCCACTCCTTCAACCTCTGCAGCAATGCTTGCAGCACTCCTACGTCTATTTCCCGAAGACAACCTCTGGATATGATGCTGAGCATGTGCACTCAACTTCTTAAGTCGACCATGGCAAGGCCTGTTCTGAGTGGAACCTGTCCTGTATGGTCTTGGCCGCCGTGCTTCAGCTCAGTTTCAGGGTTTTGGCAATCTTCTTATAGCCTAGACCATCTTTAAGTAGAGCAACAATTCTTTTTTTCAGATCCTCATAGAGCTCTTTGCCATGAGGTGCCATGTTGAACTTCCAGTGACCAGTATGAGAGATTGAGAATGATAACACCAAATTTAACACACCTGCTCCCCATTCACACCTGAGACCTTGTAACACTAACAAGTCAAATCACACCGGGGAGGGAAAATAGCTAATTGGGCGCAATTTGGAAATTTTCGCTTGTGTACTCACTTTTGTTGCCAGCGATATAGACATTAATGGCTGTGTGTTATTTTGAGGGGACAGCAAATTTACACTGTTATACAAGCTGTACACTCACTGCTTTACATGGTAGCAAAGTGTCATTTCTTCAGCATTGTCACATGAACATATAGTAAAATATTTTTAAAAATGTGAGGGGTGTACTCATTTCTGTGAGATACTGTAGGTCCACTGCAATATCTTTACAAATTAATACAATTATAGCTAATTTATGTAAATCCCATTACATTTAACATTGACTCTGCAAAACTATATTGTTGTCATATGTTTTCAGAGTAATGCTGTATTTTTTTCAGATTCAGATTCTTTAGCATCCAGAGACTACTTAAAAAGAAACTTAACATCTGGAATCAGTTCCACTTGGCATCATGTATCCTGCAAACGGATGTTTCACTTTACAAACATTATTCTGGTAAAGCCCTCCCCCTTTACAACTACAAACTGGGGATTAGCTAGTGTAGTGTCCTTTTTGCCTTCAAGCTCTGGAGCACTATCATGACCTGGAAATGTGTGCAGCATTTGTGCAAGGTTCTAAGCAGAGGCAGATTTCATTTGCACTCCAAAACTTCACAAAGTAAATAATACAGAAAAGTTTTTTTCATTTTGTTGTACAAAAATTACACGATAAAAAAAGCCACAGAGGGATATAAAGTGCTGAGTTATTATAACACCATTGTAAAGAGTAGCTGAACTTTTGTACAGTCAGAAAGAAAAAAGTTATAATCAAGCAAGTTGAGAAAGAATAGCTTTCTAAAGGCCAGTTGACAAGTGTGGCAGCCTTTGTCTTATTAGGAAAAGCCGTTGTTTAGGGAAGAAGTGAGAGGCTCACATCCCCAATATAGTATCCAAGACTACAAACCCCTCTAAATGGGACTTTTTAGGGCATCCACAACTTGAGAAATATATATATATATATATATATATATAAAGTATATGTTATTCAAGCAGTTTAAAATGGTTATCTGTCTTTCAATTGCATCTAATTATTTTGAACAATTTTTGTATGAAATATTTTAGACAGTCGACATCCAGTAGTATACAGAAGAATTTCTTCTTCAGGGGCAAATAATTGTCAAAAAACAGTTATCTATAATACAAAGACTGATATTAGAAACATAATATATTTTTGCACAATAACATTTAGGTAATAGTATAAATGTATCCACTAACTCGTTAAGGTGAGAGAAATAGAGCATGAAATTGCATCAATGGTTAAAAAGGGAAATGCTTATCCTTTGCTGCTGCGTGTCATAGAGGGCACAACAACACCCACTTCTCCAGACACTGAGGGATAAAGGGTCCCCACCACAATGGTGTCCAATATCAGATCTAATGAAAGGGGAATATATAAATACACATGTATCTATGTATACATATACATACATGTGTCTAAAAGGAATTCATATATGGGGAAACTTACTTAAATTTCCTAAGAGTATAAGTGGACACAGTGCTGTCCAGTCAGGCGTTCCGGGTTGACAACGCCAACAGCACAACGTCCAGCTCTATTCACAGCCATTTTTCCAAATTAAGTCACAGGCTTGTCACTCTTTTTTTGAGCAGAATGTAGGCATTCCACAAGCATTGCTCAAGTAGTTGCCTGAAGATCTTGTGGTACTTCTTTTGTTGTTTCCTCATTGCTGAGTAGAATGTCATTGCTTGGCCGGCTCTGTCGACACCTCCCCTTGTGTTATTGTAGTCAATCACTACTTGCGGATTCATGATGTCTTTCCCACCTTTCGTGCATACCATAACAGTGGAGATATTA
>BLSH010340189.1:30234-47253 GCA_018402905.1 Glandirana rugosa
CGTTTCATGGGGGTGGACACTATAACCGACGTTTCATGGGGGTGGACACTATAACCGATGTTTCATGGGGGTGGACAACTTTGCAGCCAATATCACAGGTGGGGGTACTTTGCAGCCAATATCACAGGTGGAGTAAATTGCAGCCAATATCACAGGTGGGGGTATTTTGCAGCCAATATCACATGTGGGGGTACTTTGCAGCCAGTAACACAGGTGGGGGTACTTTGCAGCCAATATCATAGGTGGGGGTGCTTTCCAGCCAATATCACAAGTGGGGGTACTTTGCAGCCAATATCACAGGTCGGGGTACTTTGCAGACAATATCACAGGTGGGGGTACTGTTAGGAAAAGATCTATGCTTTCTTTGGACTTGTGCGCGCGCCTGTGCACACCCATGTGCACGCGCTGCGTGCACACACCGGAAACGTCGCTAGACGGCTCTATTTAAACCCTCAATGCCCAGCAGCCGGTGCTGTCCGTTCTACAGCGTCTGAGTACCTGTGAGCCCCAGCTCTGTTCCTGTTGTCCAGTTCCTGTGATCCTTCCTGTTTCCTGTTTAGACCCGGCTTGATCTTACCTGCTGTTATCTGCCTGCACCGACCCCGGCTATGCTCGACCATCCGATTGTCTGACCCCTCTGTACTTCTGCTGCCAGCCCGGTTACGAACTTTGCTTGGACTTGGCCATTCTTCTGCCTGATCCCTTGTACCGCACCGCCAGCCAATTGCCGACCCAGCCTGTACCATCACTCTTCTGACCTACATGATTGCTTGAAATCTCACATCATCATCAGTGACCATCCAGCCCTCGTGCCATCCTGCACTTCCGGACCCCCTGTCTGCTCTATCAGGGGTCCTTGAATCAGGTGCACAAGAGTGGTTGTCCCCTGCACAAGCTAGACTCCACCACCAGGTGTGTGACAGGTACTTTGCAGCCAATATCACAGGTGGGGTACTTTGCAGCCAATATCACAGGTGGGGTACTTTGCAGCCAATACCACAGGTGGGGTACTTTGTAGCCAATATCACAGGTGGGGGTACTTGGCAGCCAATATCACAGGTGGGGTACAGTGCAGAGCCCCCCCCCCGAATTCGGGACAAGTCCCGTACTTACCCCATCTAATAGGCAGGCAGGCAGGAGTGTGCAGAGATCGGCTTGCGGACCAGTGGGCTATCAGTAAGCAGAGACCGGCTTGCAGACCAGCGGGCTGTCTGTGTGCAGAGCCTGCCCTTGCGGTGAGCGGGCTGGAGCCTGGAGTCCGGCTTCTCTCTGCATGGCCAGAAGTGATGCCGAGGCTCCTCAGAGATCAATCACTGCCGTCAATCGGACGGCGGTGATTGATTGACAGTACCAGGAGTAAATAGGCGGCTTGAGGCGCAGAGCAAACCACCGCAAGGCAGGAATAAACCCTGCCATTGAAGCGTGATGCCTGCAACAACGTCACGTTTCCCATAGTGCACTGTGTCCGGCGCCGGAACACAGTGCACTATGTTAACTTAAACAAACTTTTTTTTATTTTTGGGGGGGCGGTGCCCGGGCGCCCCCAATGGGCGGGTCGCCACTGCTGAACGTGAGCAGTTCTGCAAAGAAGAGTGGGCAAATATTACAAAGTCTAGATGTGCAAAGTTAATAGAGACATATCCCAACAGACTAAAGGCTGTAATTAAAGCAAAATGCGGTTAAACAAAATACTGACTCAAGGGGGTAATCCTTTTTCCAATTCAGTGATTCTGTCTGTGTTTGAATTTTGATTTTTTTTTCTGACATGTTGATGTTATATCTTTCACTTGGATGTTATAAGTTGCAATACAGCTGGATAAAACAAAAACTATGCATGTCTTCACTTTTAGGGAATCCAAACAGGTGGTGAAAATGGCAAGAATAGAGGCAGGGCAATCTACAAATGGAATGTAAGGCATACTGAGGCAGGAGGCGGCTACCAACAGCTGCAGGGGTGTATTGGGAGACAGAAAAATGGGAGCGTGGCTGCCAAATCCCAAGAAAACCTTACAATGCAAAAAGATAGCTATAAAATAAGATAAAGAAGTAAACACTAACTTCAAGGGGAACAATAAGACCAGCAGTATAAATCTCCTAAAACTCATGATTTATGATATACAATAAATACATGAATCCAGCCAGATTTGATTTGTCATTATTTCATTTTTCCCTCCCCACCCCTCCCCTCCCTTCTTTTGAGACAGATCATATGATACTCCTCTTTTTAAGGAGGGGAAAACAGAGAACAGCAGGATGAACCAGGTTTTTTGCAGAGTACAGAAAATGTATCACATAGCGAGTGTGAACAGCATGTAATACAACATTTATTGATAGTTTTAATGATGTGGGTTTAATGCCATTTTTACATAACCTAACACAAAATCAAAGCTTGTGCTGGTTGATTGGCTTAACCACTTGCCGTCCGCCCACCGTTAAATGACGGCAGAGCGGTGCGGCTCTTGTTCTGGGACGACATCATATGGAGCATGGAGTGGCGATCTTGGGCGCACCATGTTCCTGGGACGCGGCGCAACCCTGATCTCGGCAAAGAGCAGCGGCTGCGGCTCTTTGCCCATGTGATCGGCTGTGTCTAATCACAGTCAATCACATGTAAACAGGCAAGTGCCGTTTATCGTCTCTCCTCGCATCACATTGACAGAGAGCCGATCAGTGGCATCTCCTCATAGGGAAGATTTGTAAAGGTAATCAAGGCACTGATTATGAGTGCCCTGATTACAATGCAACCCCAGCAGTGCCCATTAGTGATGCCACTCTTTGCCCATCAGTGAGGCCAATCTGTACCCATCTGTTATGCCAATCAGTGCTGCCTTTCAGTGCCCATCAGTGCCTGCCCATCAGTCCCGCCCATCATTGCCCATCAGTGCCACCCATCATTGCCCATCAGTGCCGCCTAACAGTGCCACCCATCAGTGCCACCTATCAGTGCTCATCAGTGCTGCATATTAGTGCCTCCTCATCAGTGCCCTTCAGTACTGTCTCAACAGTGCTCATCAGTGCCGTCTCATCAGTGCCCATCAGTGCAGCCTATCAGTGCCCATCAGTGCAGCCTCATCAGCACACATCAATGAGGGAGGAAAATTACTTATTTACAAAATTCACTAACAGAAACTAAGGAAAACTTTTATTTGGTTGCTAGAAGCAGGGGTGGACATACCATTCGTGAAAGCAAGGGTTCTCTGAGATTAAAGCTTGCCATAGGCAACTCACTATTTTTTTGTTCAGCCAGCAGGCTGAACAAAAAAAAAAAGGAGCACATTCCTCCATCCACAAAAAGAAGGTGCATAGAGGAATCCCCACGCCAAGACATTGTATTCTGACAGCAGTTCCCACTGCTATCTGAATACTCTGATCAGTGCCTGCAGCTGTTGATTGAGAAAACATTTACAATATGTCTGTTAAACAGAAGTCGATCTAACGATCAACTTCTGTTGAACAGAGAGGGCCACACAACAAATTCAATTTTGTCGATCTCTGTTGAACCAGACGGATTTCGATGCCTGTCTATGGCCAGGTTCGGGGACCCAATTATATTAGATGCAGGTTTGCTGGGACCTGCTCACACTTATAGCAGCCACAACCTCCAGTGTTACTAAACCCAGAACCCTGCATTCACTATATCTGGTCTCCTACAGTAAACTGCTAAATACCTTTTCTCATCAGCAGTTAGAGCAGTCTTGTGATTTCTATCAGTGTCCAACCCAGCACTAGTTAAGGCTTGAAAGAGGAGTTTTTTGGCTGTCCTATAAGACTGCAAGATCCCTCACCCTCTGTTTGGACAGTGCTGATTGACCCTGTGCTGATCACATGCACCCTCCCAAGAAAAAAAACAAATCTCTAGCAATACACACCAAACTCAGCATGTGCAGCCTGATTCCATAGACCCTGTGTTATCAGGAAATTATCAGGGGACAGTGAAAGGAGGGGAGGATCAGAGAAGCCAGGATCAAACAGCCTTTTTACACAATGCAGAGGATTAACCCCTTAGCTTCCACAGTGAGTATACCCAGCTTGCCTTATTGCTTATACAGACTGATTTCACTGTTGTGGGTTTAGTAACACTTTAAACCCCCACTTGACCAGCACTGCTTGAAACATACAGATTGTCTCTCCCATTTCCTTCTAATATGAATTAGACTGAGATAGTTTAGGCCAGGGTTACATAGTTACGTAATTACATAGTCAGTGAGGCTGGACAAAGACACAAGTCCATCAAGTCCAACCCATGTGTGTGTGTTTTTTTTATGTCAGTATTACGTTGTATATCCCCCAATGTTGTGGTCCCTTAGGTGTGCATCTAATAGTTTTTTTTTAAATTATCTATACTACCAGCAGAAACCACTGTTTCTGGAAGAGAATTCCACATTCGCACTGCTCTTACCGTAAAGAAACCCCTACGCATCTTAAGGTTAAACCGCCTTTCTTTCATTCTCAGTGAATGGTCGCGTGTCTTCTTGAAAGGGGTTAGGCAACCTTAAAGAGGTAGAAATCTACCTGAACAACATGGGGGAAATTAAAGATTACCGGGTACAGTATCGCCTCCTCACACCTGATTCTAATTACTGTACTACTGTGTCACAATCACATGCATTGCACGGCAATCATGGGTTTAAAACTGGTGGAAAAGAAGGCAACATATCGCCTCCTCACCACCTGTCAGACACACTCAGATTGCTTTTCATGGGAGCCAGTAGTAGCTGCTGCACTTGTGAATGAGCCTTTACTTGCATTTGTCAGCGGCACCCCTAATGCTTGTTCACACATAATGTTGGGGGGGTGGCAAAACCCTGTGGTTGAGTCACACGCTCCCAGTCCCTACCCCCTTTAGCTGCTGAGGCAGCAGCCAAAGGTGTACACTTGCCACAACAGGAATTAAGCCGCCTGTCACTTTTAATGGATGCTACCACCTGCCAATCGCGCCCCATGCAATTAAATGAGGCCACTCTGCAAGAGCCCCAAAACTGCATGCTTCAGAGGCGTAACTAGAACCTTCAGGGCCCTGCTGCAAGAAACCATGAAGGGCCCCCCTGACCCTCAGCTGGGGCCCTTCCCTCTGAGCCCGGGGCCCTTCCCACTGATCAGGCTCAGGGACATGGCACAGGGTTACAAGTAACATACTGGTCTGGCTCATGCGTGCTCCCGCCATGCTATCACTGTCCAGGGGGGCACAACACTGCTGTCTGCTCCTTTTCCCGCACTACCGCACCATCATATCTCACTCTCCACCTCCCGCACCGCCCCCTCTGATGTACCCTTGCACCATGCTGGGTACTATGTATTTTGGCACAGGGGAGTCGCATGGGCCCCCTGGAGCATGGGGCCTGGTCACATTTGAGACCCATGAGACCCCTATTGGTACGCCCCTGCTTCTGCAGGATCCAAGAGGTTAAAACAGGTGGTGAGAAAGCAACACAATGCTGCCTGCTTTAACCCCTTATTTGCTGTACTGCACAAGGTTGCAGGGCATTTGCAGAGTGGCTTCATTTACTCAAATGGGTCATGCTTGGTAGGTGCTACACCCACCAACCATGACAGGGTGTATAACTCCTGCTGCGACACCCCTGGTCACTGCAGCTAAAAGGGGGTGCGGTTGGAGCGAGGGTGATAAACATGTCTTACTTGTGGGGTAGTACCACCCCTCAACCTGCAAATGTAAATGCACCCTTACTGTTCCGAGCTCTTATAAGGCTGTTTTCACACTGATGTGCTGCAATTTACCTGCACCGCGGGTGCAGTGCAGTGCATCTGCGACTTTCTTGGGTTAGCTGCACTTTGCCATAGACTTCTATTATATCCTGCAGGTGTGGTGCACTTTCTAAAAGCGCACCAAAACTCCTGCATTCAGAAAGTGCACCAAACCTGCAGGATATAATAGAAGTCTATGGCAAAGTTCACCAAACCTGCAAGAAAGCTTCCAGTACACTACACTGCCCCCGCAGTGTGGGTAAACTGCAGCACATCAGTGTGAAAGCAGCTCTATACTAGTGTAGCGCCCTCTACTTTGGTAGGTGCTTGGTGTGAGATTTTTGTGTAGGAGAGGCCAATTTAGTCAGGCCTGACTGCAGGCCTGATTGTTTTGATTGTGGGCTGGGAGTGGCTCAGGGTAGGGCTGGGTGATTCACAGGTGGTGTAATCAGGACCTCCCACTTTCCAGAAGCTTGTGGTGTTTTCTGGAAAGAGAGGTGGGAGGGGAGGTGTAGCCTCCTGGGGTATTCTGAGGAGCCCTGACCAATCCCCAACCTGGATTGGCTGGGGGCAGCCCAGGGTGAGCCCAGTCTGGGAGGAGAGTTCGGGTGGAAGTCTGTAGATGTGATAGTGTGGAGGCTGTCGCGGCCTAGGGGGAGCTCCCAGTCGAGGGGGGGTGACCTCGGGCCTGAAGTGCTCCAGTGCAGCAGGGAGGAGTGTGATCCTGGAGTGGAGGCACAAGGCAGAGCGTAAAGGACAGCAGGAGAGAGCACTATCGGAGAGAGATCTTCAGTGGAGGAACTACAAGTGTCAGGAGTCGGTGAGTGACACACTCTGGGAGACTGGAGGAGGCATGCCGGAGAAGATTGGTGTGAGAGACAGTTTGGGAAGGATGCAGAGGCCAGTGTGGAACTGTGGTGTCGCTGTGGCAGTGGAGGAGGCTGTTGCAGCTGGAAGAGCTGGCAGGGCCTGGAAGAGGATGGGCTGGGAGTTGTAGTCCATCGTACTAGCTAGCACACATGTACTTTGCTACACTTTGGGGGCCAGTGGTCCCTGCCTGTAATGGGTGGTTTAGAGGTCCTGCTTCAAATATAGCAGGCCTCACCATGTGCTAGCTAGGCTGGAACAAGGAGTATTGTGCAGCAAGTGTTAGTGCTGGAGTGAGGAACAAGGAGTGGAACATGCAGCAAGCGTCATTGCTGGAGTGAAGAAGGAGAAGTGTATATACTGCGATGTATATAAAGGTCCCAATTAAGCACTGTTGATCCTTGGGCATCCTATAATCATCCCTACCCATCCAAGTTCAATCCCCTAATAAAACCACAAAAACAAAGTAGCAGCCTGTTCTGTGACTCTGGATGTGAAGAAAAGGCATCACTGAGGGCAGTGTGATCAGGTGAACCACAACAATCAGCAACTCCCAAGGGGGCGTTGGCTGCACTATTATGCCCAGTATATTGCTTCACACTGACTCAAAGATCTCTTCTTTCCTGCTACTGGAGACCACTAGCCGGGATAAGAGGTGGAGTGCAGTTGGTATCACTCCTCATGGGACAGGAGCCACCACTACAGAGGAGACATTATGCGGCTCTTTCTCCCTACTTCACCTCCAACTTTACAAGTAGTCTCTATGCATTGCACTCTGTTTGATGCTCTGGAATGGCAGGTCAGCAAGCCCAGACCGAGAACTACCAGTCAACTCTCCGAGATCTACTGGTGGATCGCAATCTATTGGTTGCTGACCCCCGGTTTAGACCTACTGCTATCTATCTATCTATCTATCTATCTATCTATCTATCTATCTATCTATCTATCTATCTATCTATCTATCTATCTATCTATCTCTCTGTCTGTTTGTGTCTATCTGTCTACTCATCTATCCTTCCACAGGAAACAGGTGTTAGTAGTTGGGAAGTAGCTGATTGGGGGGAGGACTGCGGCGGTGAATGTTTTTGCACTGGGGTCTTTTGGTGACTTTATCCATAACTGGAAGGAATGTTAATAAATATACACATGTAACTCAGAGACTCACTCTTTCTATAAAGTGTAAAACCCTTATAATGAACTGTGTACAATATTTGACTTCTATTTAAGTATCATAATAGATGCATTCCTGAACTTCAACACAAGAGGGCAATGTTGTATAGGGTTTCAGCTCCCAGGATTTCAGAAATTGTTAAAATTAGTTTTCTTAAAATTGGAATTTTGCTTTTCATTAACCTCCAGGAGACCGTCAGGACTATCGCTCAAACAAGAAGCAATCTGAAAATATTCAGCATAAAGAGTTCACTGGCAGCTGTCTCTGATGTGTATATAAAGTCACCAAAGGCCATTTTCCAAATAATCTGTTTTACACATATGTAGCTTCTACTTAGCTGCAGAATTATATATATATACACACACACACATACTTTGTTTTGTTTGTTGTTGCATGACAAGGAGGACCTGTCATGCAACATTATTAACAAACTACCCTCAACATATGGGTATATTTATGTGGTGGATTTGCTGCATTTATAAATCACATTTTGTTATGACAGCAAACTTTAATATTTCAAAAATATGCCAACCGTATTGCAAAAAGCATGTAAATTGGGTGAATTTAGGCATCTGAATATACCTAAATTTGTCCACTTATAATTATGCCTCACAACTGTCAATGTTTTTATATGAAATGTTAAAGTAATACTGTATACAGTGGAACCTTGGATTACGAGCATAATCCATTCCAGAAGAATGCTTGTAGTCCAAAACACTCGTATATCAAAGCATGTTTCCCCATAGGAAACAATGGAAACTCAGTTAATTCTTTCCACAGTCACTGCTTGTCAATGCAGTACTGTATATGGAGAGAGATGCCTGGTGTATGCAATACCACATGTGACCAGAGGTGTGGTGGCGCTGGTGAGCCTCGGAATCATTCAGAAATGATCGGGAACTGTTTACACTTTGGTATTTCCGAATGCTTCTGGCTGTCTCCGAGGGCTCACCAGCGCCCCCGCACCACTGGCCACATGCGGTATTGCATGCACAGAGGCTAAATTCTGCTTGTTATGCGAGACAGCACTCGCACACTGAGTCAGAATTTTTAAAAAAACTGCTCGTATTGCGAAACGCTTGTTAACCGCGTTACTTGCAATCCGAAGTTTTACTGTATTTATACTGAGTTCCCCTGCTGTTCCAGGACACAACCGAAACCAAGAACAAAAAATTAAATTTATTGCAGCCTGCAGTCCTCGGATGTGCATTAGCTGCTTTAGTTTTTTTTTTAAGGCAAGAATATTTAAACAAATACAAATAATACAGTATCTGTTGGTCTTGCCAGAAATGCAGTGTTCTTGTCACTTCTTGTGAGCTGCACAGAAGAATATTCTTCTCTGCTATCATCTGTAAACACCAAATGCCCTGCATGTAATGTAGATGCAGAAATATAGACCTATTTTTAGTCTGTGTTAGGAGAGCAGCCTAGGGTGACAACCATGCAGGGCAGGGACAGGGTGTGGGCAGGAGGGACGGTTGCCCTAGGCGCAGTAGTTTACTGAAGGGATGAGGATGCCTTCCTTCTGTTAAAAGGTTGACAGCGGCAGTGATTTTGTTATGCAAGTGACTGTTGGGCATAGGATCCCCTAAGCTTGCACATCATGAACAGGGGAGGGGGGGAGGTTTGACATCTTTGCCCTGGACGCTGGATGACCTTGTCTCGGCATTGCAACCATGGCTGCCTCCATAAATCAGTGGATGAGTGACTTTGCCACCCAGAGACAGGGAGTGTGTTATTTGCTGGATTACCAGATTTTAGTGCAGCATTGGCAGACAACAGAGGAAGTTAGGCACTCCATGGATTTCTTGTAGGATCATCAGGTTTTTCTCTGTACAACATTTCTAAAGAAAAAAATAACATGAGAAACTGTGCCTGTATTGCAGAAATGTTTTTTATTGTGCATTTGAGGGACACAGGACTGTAGTAAATCTTGGACATGCAAGTTATACTGCCACCCACAGGAGGTTTGGGCACAGCAAAACGAAGAATATAAAGACATCCCCTGTATACCCTCACCTCCAACCACCATGCCTCGGTTTTTTGCTAGTGTCCTAGGAGGTTGGACATCTTTTCCTCACCTTTGCTGTGAAAAACTCTAATTATATTTGTTTTGTGTTTTCTGTCAAGATATCTAATACTCCATGGATATCCTTTTTTGTCAAGATATTTATTACTCTGTGGATATTTTTGAGCAAAACCTCAAACAAGCTGCTTGAGCTATCTGGATTAGCATAAGCTCAGGAACAGCTTTGGAGGCTGTACTTGGACCCCACTGGACCAAAGATTGTTAGGCTTTCCTGGAATGTAACCTTCGCTCTGCTTTTTTGGTGCTTTCCAGGCACAGTGTACTGTGTTAGTTACAAGGCACTTTCTACATGCAGAGATATTCTACAGCCGCTGCTGTGATCCAGTCTCTAATGCAGTGGTTCTCAACTCCGGTCCTCGGGACCCACTAACAGGCCAGATTTTAAGTATTACCTTGGGGAGATGCAGACTAGAATGCTGCAATCACTGAGCAGCAAATATCACCTGTGATGTATTTCAGTTATCCTGCAAACCTGGCCTGTTAGTGGGTCCCGAGGACAGGAGTTGAGAACCACTGCCCTAATGGGTCTCTTGGCCAATAAGTCTATAGATGTAGTGAACAGTGACATTGTTTGTCACCTTCAGCCATTGAACTCTGCATTGTGGAACGTTCCAGACCTTGTGTAATGTATCGGTTACCCACAGTGCATTTTTCTCTAAATTCAGAGTAGTGGCACAGCTGCTGGTGTGACCCAGTCTCTGTTGTCTCAACCCAGCCTCTGCTGTCTCAGTTTGGGATTTAATGCCCCGTACACACGGGACGACGATCGTATTCAACAGGTCGTACTCACAACCGTTGTATGCGATATCGATCGTTCATATGCGCGATTTGAACAGTCGAACATATGATGGTCGTACAAGGGAGTTGTATGAGCAGACTAGAAAACTTGGTCGTACCAAAAGCTCTCATACGACCGTTGTATCGTGTGTACAGAGCAGTTGGTACAACAAGTTGTATTGTGCAAAACACGCATGCTCCAAAGTCAGGAATGGCCGGATGCTAATTACATGCACCTGAACATTCTTTCCCCGGACGTACGATTGTGTAGTGCAGTCATTATGCTGCATACAACAGCCAACATATGATTCAACACGGTCGTACGTGCGATCGTCGTCCCGTGTGTACGAGGCTTGAGTGTTCAGACTGAAGCATAAGCCTATTTCCGTAGAAATACCTTTGAAAGATCTAACTGCATTTCACGTATGCGGTAATGTGCAACTCCTTTGGAGATTACCTTCCTACTGTATCTACGAACATCCATTTTTTTATGGAACTCCCTCATGTCAAGAGTTACAGGTGCTTCACCTAGTCTCTAATTATTATTTAGTTGGTTTATTCTTATTGACATGCCTTGTCTGTCCCAGCTTTTCTTCTCTAAAGTCAATGGTTTGGTTGAAAGACTTAGGTCTTTACCCCAATAACTTTCTTTTATTGACTGCCTTAACTACTGGTAAGTTACTTAGGTGGATGATTGATTGTCCTCTACAGTGTTAGGTGGGGATCCTTGTTCATTTAGGTATCAGTTTCCCCCTTATTGGATTATTTGCCCATATTTGAAATGCCAGGGTGTCATTTCCCTTGCAATATCCTTGGGATATTGCAAAGGAAATTACAGGCTTTCATTCAGACATTGATTCTAGTAAGATTCTACATGTGTTGGTTTTCATATTGGTTTTGCCGACCCCTCAGTTGGACTGCTTTTGGACATCCTAGATGTCCAAGATTTACTACAGTTCTGTGTGCCTCAAAGGAACGTTAAAGAAAATACAATTTTTGTACTTACCATAAAGGCTGTTGCTTGAAGTCCATTAAGGGACACAGGTCCTCCCCTCTGTCTTCTTGGCCTTATTCCCTGCTTGCTCACAAGACTGAAGCATGACGGTTGGATGTGGGGTTATAAAGGGGCTAGTTTAAATAGTTGCCGACCGGCCACCGCCGTTATATGGCGACAGGTTGGCACTGCTGCATGAATCGCAGTAGCTGTATGGGAACTCGCACAGCCGCAGTTGCGGGCGGGAGCATGCCGCCGGTGTGCTCTCGCACCCGCTGGAGAGTGCCTGCAGGTTGGGCAGACTCGATGTCCGCCGGCGACCCGCGATCACCTGCTACATTGTAAACACGGCGGATCTCCGTTCTAACAGTGGACATGTCACATATCTACTGTTCCCTATGATTGGGAACAGTTAGATCTGTCATGCCCCAGCCAGCCCAGCCCCCACACAGTTATAACACAGTGAGGGAGCACACTTAACCCCTTGATCGCCCCCTACAGTTTAACTTCTTCCCTGCCAGTGACATTTATACAGAATTAGTGGCTATTTAAAGCTCTGATTGATGTATAAATGTCATTGGTCCCAAAAAAGTGTCAAAAGTGTCCGATCTGTCCGCCGCAATATCGCAGTCCCGATAAAAATCGAGATCGCTACCATTACTAGTAAAAAAATAATAATAATAAAAATGCCATAAATCTATTCCCATAGTTTGTAGATGCGATAACTTTTGCGCAACCCAATCAATATACACCTATTGCAATTTTATTGACCAAAAATATGTAGAAGAATATATATCGGTAATGTAAAATTAGTTTTTTACAGGATATTTATTATAGCAAAAAGTAAAAAATATTGTTTTTTTAAAAAATTGTCGCTCTTTTTTGTTTACAGCGGAAAAAATAAAAACCGCAGAGGTGATCAAAGACCACCAAAAGAAAGCTCTATTTGTGGGAAAAAAAAGGACGTCAATTTTGTTTAGGTACAGCATCGCACGACTGTGCAATTGTCAGTTAAAGCGGCGCAGTGCCGAATCGCAAAAAGTGCTCTGGTCTGGAAGGGGGCTGAAGTGGTTAATGTTTTGCCAGTGTCCAAATGTCCTGTAGGCAGCAACCCATGTGTCCTGACTTACTGCAGTCCAGTGTCCCTCGATGAACCTCAAGAAACAGATTTTACAGTAAATACAAAAAGTTTATTTTTTTTTTTAATATGCCTAGAAATACACTTTTGCGAATCACACCCAATTTGAGGAACATTTACTGCATGGAAACTGAATTGGGCTCACAGTGGAACCATGTTGCCTTCAAATTAACCATTAGAGGAAATCTCAATCAGGGAGGAAATGTCCATTAGATATGTGTCTTTTCAAGATGGTTTCTCTTCATCTGAGGTTCATAGTTAACTGTTCTAAGAGATATATCAGTAGTTACTATATAACTCAACCTTGTCTTCTTTGTCAAGGCTGTGTGTCTTCCTTTCATCATTTGTAAGACATCACTCAACTTTTTGAGAGAATATGAAGACTTAGCAGGAAGAGAGGTCCTAAATAGAGTTGAGCGAACACCTGGATGTTCGGGTTCGGTGGGTTCGGCCGAACTTCGTGAAAAAGTTCGGGTTCGGTACCGAACTTGACCCAAACTTGACCCCGAACCCCATTGAAGTCAATGGGGACCCGAACTTTTTGGCACAAAAATGACTGTAAAAAAGTCCTGGAAAGTGCTAGAGGGCTGCAAAAGGAAGTAAAATGGGAGATGTGATGTTATTAGATCTGCAATCTGTCCATTAAGATCGTTCTGTAATGCAGGATGAGAGATCGTTTTGTAATCAGATCGTTATGTAATGCAGGATGAGAGATCGTTCTGTAATCAGATCTTTCTGTAATGCAGGATGAGATGTTATAGATCTACAATCTGTCCCTCAAAGCAGTAGTAGTAATCTCTACCTAGTTATTATCACTGCAATCTGTCCCTCACAATCTGTCCCTCACAGCGCCGGCAGCATCCTCTCCCTACACTAACCTAAGAGCATGTGACACGCAGCACTGTGACTCCAGCCTCATATAGAGGCTGGGTCACATGATGCACTAGCCAATCACAGCCATGCCATTAGTAGGCATGGCTGTGATGGCTTCTAGGGAAAACCAGTGAAACGCTAGGTTTAAAAGCCAATGATTTTAGAACAATAATCTGTCCCTTACAGCAACAGCAGGAACCTGATCCTATAGAACTAGGAGATGATTTTAGAACAATAATCTGTCCCTCTAAGCAGTAGACTCTACCTAGTCCAGTCAGATCGTTCTGTAATACAGGATGAGATGTTATTAGATCTGCAATCTGTCCCTCAAAGCAGTAGTAGTAGTAATCTCTACCTAGTCCACAATCAGATCGTTCTGTAATGCAGGATGAGATGTTCTATAATATCTGCAAACTGTCCCTCACAGCGCCAGCAGCATCCTCTCCCTAAACTAGCCTGAGAGCATGTGACATGCAGCACTACGTGACTCCAGCTTATACAGAGGCTGGGTCACATGATGCACTGGCCAATCACAGGCATGCCATAAGTAGGCATGGCTGTGATGGCTTCTAAGGGCAAACCAGTGAAACGCTTGTTGATTGGCTGCCCTGCAGCTATTCAACAGGCGGGATTAAATACCCGACCCAAACTTTTTTTCAAATGTTCGGGTTCGGGTCCGGGTCACGGACACCCCAAAGTTCGGTACGGACCCGAACTTTACAGTTCGGGTTCGCTCAACTCTAGTCCTAAATGTTGCATGAGGTTAGAAGGGTGTGGATGGGAGGTGCTGGACCCTTCGTTAATTCGGTTTCACAGCGTTGATTGAAGTTGTTGTAGAGTGTAATGGTTAGGCAGATCTTTGATACGAATGGCCCTTGGCAAGCAACTTGTGTTTGTTCTTTATATTTCGGGTAGCTACCCAAGGAAATAAGTTGTGAAAATAAAGCTAGTATGAAAAAAATAAAACTGTCGATTTCTTTGGTTGGTGCTGATAGTAGTTGTGTTTGATTATTTGGAATACACTGGATATTAGGGGAATGGGTGAATCTTTAATCCACTCTATTTTCCTGTTCACGAATAGGTGGTAGAAAACAGTCTTGCTGCAAAGCTGCTATTGAGCTTCTGGAAACAGCATAAACGGTAAGTATAATCCATATTTTTGTTATACACTATTTATTAGAAGCAACGCTAATGTAAGACCACAGGAAGCTAATGGAAGCCCAGGAGCAGTTAAAAGCCCTAGTATTTCATTAATTATCAACTGTTGTTTAGCAAGAAAAGCAATTTTAATAAAGAATAAAAAATATATATATTAAAGTACAATCCTTGTGTGTTGCTTTATTTATTTAACAAAAAAAAAATAACAAGCATGTTAATTCATTCACTGCATGAATGAAATTTTTTCATCATTTAGAGGAACATTTGACTCGGCTTGAGCTCTCTGCCTTCTCTACACCACTGAATTATATGCCTAGCTCACTGGATGCTAAATACTGACATCAGCATAATTGGGAGCATTCCCTATCAGCTGGCCTGTGAGATGAATGTGACAACACCTTTACCTTACACCAGTGGTTCTCAACTCCGGTCCTCGGGCCCCCCCAACAGGCCAGATTTTAAGTATTACCTTGGGGAGATGCAGACTAGAATACTGCAATCACTGAGCAGTAAAATTCTATCACCTGTGATGTATTTCAGTTATCCTGCAAACCTGGGCTGTTGGGGGGGGCCCGAGGACCGGAGTTGAGAACCACTGCCTTACACAAACATAAGTGACTACGGGAGGCAATGCTTTACAATGATGGCATTACAAAAGGCATTTTATTCATGTATTTTCTTACAGGCTTCAAGAATTCTTGATAAAAGATTTTTTGTAAATGAAATCGCATACTTTTATGTAGATTAAGGCTCGGTTCACACTACAGCGACTTGGGATCCGACTTGTGTCATAAGAAATCCCATTGAAGTGAATGAGAGCTGTCTTAATGTACGCTACTGAAGTTGCTCCAACTTCAAAAAAGGTTCCTGTACTACTTCAAGGCGACTTCTATCCGACTTGTGCCCATAGAATTCAATGGAATTCGCCTCCAAGTTGGATCCCCATCTATACTGAAGCGACTTTACAGGGAAAAAAAAAGAATTTACCTAGTTACTCCCCACGAATTACCCAGGCAACCCCCTCCCTCCCTTCTCTGATTGGCCACAGGCAAAGTCCCCTGGCATGGAGGTCGCTTTAAGTCGTGTTGTAAGTTGCGCTGAAGTCGCGTTGAAGTCGCATTCAAATTGCTTAGCAAAGTCGCGTCTGTAGTCGGATCGCCCCTGTGTGAACTGGCCCTAAAATAATATTATTTTCTGAAAGCTGTGCTCAGAGTTTGTAGTTTACAAGCATTAAAGCCCTTGGCATGGTCATCCCACGCATGCTTTGGTTTAGGGGGGCCAAGTGCGATGCTAAAAGATGTGGCTTGCATTGTTATAATAACATTACGACCTAAATATATTTATAATTTGCTACATAATAATTGCAGTTTTGTTGGCCTTTATAGAAACAAGAATAACAAGCAATTAGCTGTTGCAGTACTCTGCTGCAAGTGTCCTCTTTTCAAAGAGAAACACCAGCAAGTGACATATGAACTTCATGCTTATACCTTGGTTAAATATACATACTATATTGCCAAAAGTATTGGGATGCTGGCCTTTACATGCACATGAACTTTAATGGCATCCCAGTCTTAGTCCATAGGGTTCAATATTGAGTTGGCCCACCCTTTGCAGCTATAATAACTTCAATTCTTCTGGGAAGGCTGTCCACAAGGTTTAGGAGTGTGTCTATGGGAATGTTTGACCATTCTTCCAGAAGCGCACCGATGTTGAAAGGGAAGGCCTGGCTCGCAGTCTCCGCTCAAATTCATCCCAAAGGTGTTCTATCAGATTGAGGTCAGGACTCCTCCACCCCAAACTCCCTCATCCATGTATTTATGGACCTTGCTTTGTGCAATGGTGTGCAGTCATGTTGGAACAGGAAGGGGCCATCCCCAAACTGTTCCCACAAAGTTGGGAGCATGAAATTGTCCAAAATGTCTTGGTATGCTGACACCTTAAGAGTTCCCGTGTTTCGTTCCAGGTATTTATGTACCTACTCCCTCAAACCCCACCTCCTCAGGACTGGAGTTAGACTATCTTGTGGAAACCCTACTTAAACTCGCCTCTGACGCTCGGTCCGGAAGGGAAAGTTGTAGCCACGCGAAGACCTTCTTACCAGTTTGTAAGGGTATCTGTGTGAGGATTTGGAACACCTGTCGGAAGGGTCTTCTTAACTTCAATAATATCGACGTTTCCCACCCGGTTGAGTTATAACTTGGGATACCTGATTCTGACCCTACGGTAATTTCAAGTACACGTACATTTCC
>BLSH010340189.1:47263-58958 GCA_018402905.1 Glandirana rugosa
ACGCTCTTATTTCAATTCTAGATTTAGATTCTCTGTTCTCATGTATCCAGGTCATAATATACACTATATTACCAAAAGTATTGGGACGCCGGCCTTTACACACACATGAAGTTAAATGGCATCCCAGTTTTAGTCCATAGGGTTCAATATGTGCAGTCATGTTGGAACAGGAAGGGGCCATCCCCAAACTGTTCCCACAAAGTTGGGAGCATGAAATTGTCCAAAATGTCTTGGTATGCTGACACCTTAAGAGTTCCCTTTACTGGAACTAAGGGGCCAAGCCCAATCCCTGAAAAACAACCTCACACCATAACCCCCCCTTCACCAAACATTACACTTGGCGCAATGCAGTCAGGCAAGTACTGTTCTCCTGGCAACCGCCAAACCCAGACCCGTCCAGCCCGACAGAGAAGCGTGAGTTGTCACTGCAGAGAACACGTCTCCACCGCTCGAGAGTCCAGTGGTGGCGTGCTTTACACCAGTGGTTCTCAACCCTGTCCTCAAGTGCCCTCAACAGGCCATGTTTTGGGAATTTCTCTTAGATAAAATAGCTGTCCAAAATACCAAACCATTGACTCTGATTTAAAGCACCTGTGCAAGATAAAGGAAAACCTGCAAACATGGCCTGTTGGGGGTACTTGAGGACAGGGTTGAGAACCACTGCTTTACACCACTGCTTCCGATGCTTTGCATTGCACTTGATGATATAAGGCTTGGATGCAGCTGTTCGGCCATGGAAACCCATTCAATGAAGCTTTCTGTGCTAATATGAAGGCCAAACAAAGTTTGGAGGTCTGTAGCTATTGACCAGCATGCGCTGATGACCCCGCTCTATCATTTTACGTGGGCTACCACTTTGTGGCTGAGTTGCTGTGGTTCCCAGTTGCTTCCACTTTGTTACAATACCACTAACAGTTAACTGTGGAATATTTAGTAGCAAGGAAATTTCACAGATGAACTTATTGCACAGGCGGCAACCTATCACGGTACCATGCTTGAATTTACTGAGCTCCTGAGAGTGACCCATTCTTTCAAAAATGTTTGTACAAGCAGTGTGCAAACCTAGGTGCTTGATTTTAGACACTTGTGGCAATGGAGGTGATTGGAACACCTGAATCCAATGATCCCAATACCTTTGGCAATATAGCGTATGTAAAAAACTGAGTGGGAATATGATAACTGATGCCTAGATTAAATGAAGTAAAAATAAGGTGACGCCGTGGTCACATGACCAGTTAGGTTGTGACAAGGTCCATTGTAGATCTTTGTTTATGTTCAGTATAATTCATGAGAAAAACATAGTGGTCATGTGATCCCGTCCCACTATCAGTTCTTCAACAGGCTGTTGTGCTGCCAGAATGAAGGTTTCTTATTGGTAGAAATACAGTATGTACATGTGATTGGTTGGTCTACGTTGTAATCAGGCTGTATACTGTATGCTTGAAAAAAAAGAGTATATTTCCCAAAACATTGCAAATATCCACAATTTTTATGTACTTCAAAAGCTAAAATCTAACAAAAGTGTTTTACAGCAAGGACAGTTCTGGTCAGTATACCTACAGGGGTTGGACAAAAATTTGGAAACACCACATAATTTGCAGGTGTGGAAGTGACAACATGTTTCGTGTTGAAAGCGGAAGTGATGTAACATTCTTTTGCTTCCACTGTGTGATCCAAGACACCTAGCTAACAGGCGTTAGCTCCCTCTATTTCATTCTTATCTTTTCAGCCATCAGTCTTCCTGCTGATTGATGGAGCAGCATGAATTGTACTAGAGGCCAGTGCGCTCTCTCTTTCATTCTTAGCTAACAGGTGGGAAGCCTCACTTTTGTCATTTACTGCATGCGCTGCTAGTAATACAGAGTCATGCCAGAGCTTACTGAGTTTCAAAGAGGGCAAATTGTTGGTGCCCGCTTAGCTGGTGCCTCTGTGACTGAAGTTGCCAATTTATTTGCAGTGTAGCGAGGTACAGTATCAAAAGTTAGGACGCCATATACAGTTTCCGGGAAAACATCATCTGATAAGCATAAGCGTGGTCGACATGGTCAACTGACCAAGAGAGACAAAAGGACATTGCGTAGGATTGTAACCCGGATTTTTGCATGAAGAGTGATATCAGATTCCATTATCCACCATCCAAGACTTATATTTGTCAATTCCCAGGAGAATTCAGGCTGTCTTGGATGTCAAAGGCAGTCCACACCAAACACCATACAGGCGGTCCCCTAGTTACAAACATCCCACTTACATACAGCTCCTACTTACAAACGGAGGGAGACAACAGGAAGTGAGAGGAAATCTCCCCTAGGAAGGGAAATTCACTCCTGTAAGAGTTATCATGGGGAAAAAGGTGTCTCCACTGATGCTTTATCACCAAGGTTTGTTTCCACAATAACCCAAAATTTTCAAAATCCAATTATCATTGGGACAGAAAGTGAGGTGAAATCGTCTTAACAGAAACCTAGACAGCAAAACAAGCATTACAGGGGTGTTAACCCTTCCCTATGCTATCCAAAAAGCGTAAAAATAGTTTTTTTGGCTGAAGCTACTCTTTAAAAATGTACCTGTTCCCACTTACAAACAAATTCAGCTTAAGAACAAACCTACAGACCCTCTCTTGTTTGTAACTCGGGGACCGCCTGTATTAGGTAACAATTTCATTCTTTTACCATACTTGTTTCCATAGTTTTGCCCAACCTTTGTATTTCAGAGTATAGCATGTCTGAAATCCTAAAGACCTTAGTGCACCTTTGTATTGAACAATTTTAGACAATATGTAGGCAGGGATGTTCCTAGGGTCCAGGGTAGAAATCTGAAGCATTGCTGTGTTACAGGTTAAAGATGAACTTCAGAACAAAAAAGGACACTTGGGCTCCTTTCACACAGGCTTGTCTGTTTGGCAGACTCAAGCGGGGGATTGATCCTCTGATCCCCGCTGAGCAGGCGGATGACAGGTCTGTTTCTGCTCACTGCGCAGAGATGGACCTGTCAGAGTCCCGCTCTCCTCTATGGAGAGCTTATACTTAGCTTATCCCTTCTCTCTCCGACATTGGGTTGTGGGTGGGCCAGCAGCATTTTTACTTACAATGTAGAACTGCTGGTCCATCACTGTACGTGATGACGTCAGAGTGCCTGCAGCCAACAGAGCAGTGAAGAGAAGCGCCTTTAGGGGACCAGTCATGAAGCTGGGAGAAAGCATACATGAGCAAAGAATCTGGGAAGTATGGTTGCTGTTTATGTTTATCCTAGACAAAATGAGCGTTTAACCCTTACAGTGTGGAAAAGCCCCACTGGAAGGAAATTTATTTCCCCAGAGTTCAGCTTTAAAAAGAAACAGTCAACAACAGGAATTTGTAACAATCTGAATCTCTACTTGTAAAATATTTTCATAGTACAAATTTAGCTCCAAGGCTACCTTCTTTATGTATTATGTTATTAAAGTAGAAGCAAGGCCTCTAATTAAAACTAATATGTGCATCTGCACTTATCGTTTCCTTAGTCCCCCTGCAAAGTCCACAAATGCCTGTTGATCCTGTCAGTGAAGTCCACCTATTTCAGCTTCCTGTGATGTAGGGGGCATGGCTATCAGCATTGTCACAGCTGATTCAGCTTGTAGCTTATCAGTCCACCCCTGGCCCCACCTATTCTTGTCCACCGCTTTCTGGATTGACAGTGCTGACTTCCACTGTGAGCTGCAGTGTCTGGAAGGGGGAATGTGTGAGACACAAATGAAGGAGTGTTTGGCTCAGTCAGGGAAGATAAAGAAAGCTTTTTGTTTACTTGGGCATATGCATCACATTGTAACTGAATTTGTCACTTGTTGAGACTGTCATACAGGAGCCTTTAGCTGTACTTTGAGTTGCATTCTTACTTGCATACAGCAGTGTAGTGCAAGATTAAGCTGTACAGTGCTGAAGACAGTGCCTGTTTCTGGGCTCTGAATGAGGGTAATCCTGAGGGTAGAATGCATTAACCACTTGCCAACCGGCGATCGGCATCTGACGGCGGCAAAGTGGCTCTGTAAGGCAAACCGCCGTCATATGACGGCGGCCGCCAGATCGCGCACAGTGAGCGCGCGCGCGCCTCGGAGGCGCGCCCGCACGCTCACTGTGTCCGGGGAGGGCCAGGGAGCGGGTGCGGCGGCTTCGATTGCCGCCGGCCACCCGCGATGCCCCCCCGGAGTGAAGGAGCGGAGGTCCGTGTAAGTAAACACGGACCTCCGCTCTGTGTGAGGGGGAAGGGCTGTGATCACAGCCTTCCTGTACGTGAAGGCTGTGACCACTTCCCTTCCCCAGCTAGGCAAGCCCCCTACAGTTAGAACACGCCCAGGGAACATACTTAACCCTTAGAGCGCCCCCTGCAGGTTAACCCCTTCACTGCCAATGGCATTTACACAGTAATCAGTGCATTTTTATAGCACTGATCGCTGTATAAATGCCAATGGTCCCAAAAAAGTGTCAAAATGTTCCGACATGTCCGCTGAAATATCGCAGTACCGCTAAAAATCGCAGATCGCCGCCATTATTAGTAAAAAATAAAAAAAAATAAAAACCCCAAAAATGAATTCTCATCATCCGTAAACGCGACCACTTTTGCGCAAACCAATCAATAAACGCCGATTGCGATTTTTTTTATCGCAAATATGATGAAGAATATAAATCGGCCAAAAACGGTGAAAAAAAATGTTTTTTTATATTTTTTTTTTGGATTTGTATTTTAGCAAAAAGTAAGAAATTTGTTTTTTTTTTGCAAAATTGTCGCTCTTCTTTTGTTTATAGCGGCGATCAGAAATGACGCAGAGGGGATCAAATACCACCAAAAGAAAGCTCTGTTTGTGGGAAAAAAAGGACGCAAATGTCGTTTGGGTACAACGTCGCACGACCGCGCAATTGTCAGTTAAAGCGGCGCAGCGCCGAATCGCAAAAAGGGCTCCGGTCCTAAAGCTGGAAATCCTTCCGGTCCTTAAGCGGTTAAAGTAAAAACCTTCTTTGTCAAGCTTCCCCTCCACTACCCCCTTATACTTACCTAAGCCCCATCTCGATCCAGTCCTATGCCCAAGAGCAGCAGCTCTCTTTCTCTCCTCATTAGAAATGGAGGCAACAGTGGAACTCATTGGCTCCTGCTGCTGTCAATTACAGCCTGTGAGGAGAGAGGGAGGGGGGTAAAGCCACACTGTGTGTATTTATGGACACACACAGTGCAGCTCGGGATCAAACTCACATGGGATCAGAATTCCATAGTTAGTTTGGCTCAAGGCTCAATAATCAGCATAGGCTAGAGCCTGATGGACACTTCTGGTAGTTAGAGGTCCACTTGCATGACAGAAACTATCAGGGACTAAGACTAAGACACAAAGCTGATAAGCAACTCTAAGTCTCAGTGCCACACCACAGTGTCTGCTGGTGAGAAGCTTCAATCCAGGCTGGTAGGACAATGGCTGGAGGGTGTCCCCTTCACCGTTGATCTTGTCTTCAGGTCTTCAACACCATAACATACGCTGTATCGTGATCATCCTCAGGGTGCCCCTGCAAATTAACTTTGCTACAATATTTATCTAGAGCTATCTTTATTAATAATTATATACAGTATACCCAGGTATATGTGTACAATTCCACCAGCCTTCGTTTCTGTTATAAAATTTTGCAAATTAGTAATTTTTCTTCATAAATGTTGGCCAAAATTTATACTGCTACATATCTTTGGTTAAAAAAAACCCCAAATTAGTGTATATGATTTGGTCTTTGTGAAAGTTATAGAGTCTATAAGCTATGGTGCCATTCACTGAAAATTGATCACACCTGATGTACTGACAGCCTCATTTCTTGAGACCCTAACAAGCCAGGAAAGTACAAATACCCCTCAAATGACCTCTTTTTAGAAAGTAGACAGTCCAAAGTATTTAGTAAGAGGCATGGTGAGTTTTTTGAAGTTGTAATTTTTTCCTACAATTTTTTGCAAAATGAAGATTTTTTTGTCTTCACAAAGTTGACATATTAACAGGTTACTTCTCACACCTAGCATATGCATACCACAAATTACACTCCAAAACACATTCTACTACTCCTCCTGTGTATGGCGATACCACATGTGTGAGACTTTTACACAGCCTTACCACATACAGAGGCCCAACATGCAGGGAGCACCATCAGGCGTTCTAGGAACATAAATTACAAATCTCATTTCTTGACTACCTGTTGCACTTTTGAAGACCCTGGAGTACCAGGACAATGGAAACGCCCAAAAAATTACCCCATTTTGGGAAGTAAACACCCCATCGTATATTCTATGAGGCATAATGAGTCTTTTGAACATGTCATTTTTTCCACAAGTATTTGGAAAATGTGCAAAGAAAATGAAAACACATTTTTTTTTTTACATAAAGTTGTCCATGTATACAATATTTCTAACACACAGCATGTACCTAGCAAAAATTACATCCAAAAATATATTCTGCTTCTCCTTCTGAGTATGGCGATACCACATGTGTGAAACTTTTACACAGCCTGGCCACATACAGAGGCCCAACATGCAGGGAGCACCAACAGGTGTTCTAGGGGCATAAGTTTCAAATCTAATTTGACTACCTATTACACTAGTGTGAGGCACTGTAGTGGCACAGATGGGCACTGTAGTGGCACAGATGGGCACTGTAGTAGCACGGATGGGCAGTGTAGTGCCACTGATGGGCACTGTAGTAGCATGGATGTGTCACGGATGAGAACTAATGTGGTATGGATGAGCGTGAATGAGGCATAAATGAGCACTGATGGGGGTGGATGAGCCGTGGATGGGGATGACTGAGCATGGATGGGGATGGCTGAGTATGGATGGGGATGGCTGAGCATGGATAGGGATAGCTGAGCACGGATGTGAATGACTGAGCATGGATGGATAGCTCAGCATAGATTGATGGGTGAGCACGGATGCATGGATGCATGGCTGAGCATGGATGCGTGGCTGAGCATGGATGGGTGGCTGAGCAAGGATGGGTGGCTGACCAAGGATGGGTGGCTGAGCATGGATGGATGGCTGAGCATGGATGGGTGGCTGAGCATGGATGGGTAGCTGAGCAGGATGCATGGCTGAGCACGGATGGATGGCTAAGCATGGATGGATGGCTGAGCATGGATGGATGGGTGAGCATGGATGCATGGCTGAGCACGGATGGATGGGTGAGCACGGATGCATGGGTGAGCACAGATGGATGGGTGAGCACAGATGAGGATGAATGGGTGAGCACGGATGTGGATGGATGGGTGAGCATGGATGCATGGCTGAGCACGGATGGATGGGTGAGCACGGATGCATGGGTGAGCACGGATGGATGGGTGAGCACAGATGAGGATGGATGGGTGAGCACGGATGTGGATGGATGGGTGAGGACAGATGCATGCTGAGCATGGATGGGTGAGCACGGATGGATGGGTGAGCACGAATGCATGGGTGAGCACGGATGGATGGGTGAGCACAGATGAGGATGGATGGGTGAGCACGGATGAGGATGGATGGGTGAGCACAGATGAGTATGGATGGGTGAGCATGGATGAGGATGGATGGGTGAGCATGGATGAGGATGGATGGGTGAGCACGGATGAGAATTGATGGGTGAGCATAGATGAGGATGGATGGGTGAGCATAGGTGGATGAATGGATGATGCAGACTGCCACAGAGCAGTGCTGCGGGCTCCTCAGATCCTGCCCACAGCACTGCTGCACCCGATCTCTCCCCTCTCCTCTCACACTGCATTGAGCAGTGCGGAGACGGGAGAGACAAGCCGGACATCCACCGGCTTGTTTACATCTGATCACTCCATCATTTGACGGGGCAATCACATGGTATAGGGCCACTGCAAGTGGCTGTTTACCGCGATCCGTGTTGCGCTGGGTCTCTCGGACCCGGTGGTCATGGTTACTCCCGGATGGTGCTCCAGGGGGGTGCGCGGGAGCGGAATTCTGTGTGGACGTCATAGTACGCCCTCCTAGAATAATGAGGCTGCCTTGCGGCCCTCTTTTTACAATGGGCGGGTCAGTGGTTAATAATGCTTAAAGTGAAACAATAAAAATGAAACATTCCTTTAAATATCATGCCTGGGGGGGGGGGGGTCCCTTAGTCTGCCTGTAAAGTGGCACATCTGTGTGATGTTTAGAACAGTGCCGCAGCAAAATGACATTTCTAAAGGAAGAAAGAAATTTAAACTTGATGAAAAATCACTGAAAAAATTTGCGTGGGTCTGGTATGGATTTTAAGTGGAACCACGAGCCAAAATTTTAGTAGGGATACTCATTCACATGGGGGTTTTAGATTCTGATAAGCCCCCCCGCACACAGACCCAACAACCACAGCCCGTGGTTGTCAGGAAGAGGCTCTTGTCCCCATCAACATGGGGACAAGGTGCTTTGGGGTGGGGGCTGCCCCTCTGCCCCAAAGCACCCTCCCCATGTTGAGCGCATGTGCCCTGGTATGGTTCAGGGGGTGCTCGCTCATCCCTCCCTATCCTGACCTGCCAGGTTGCATTCTCAGATAAGGGTGTGGTATGGATTTTGGTGCAGGGTTCACCTTAAAATCCATACCAGACCCAAAGGGCCTGGTGTGGAGGGGGGACCCCCACGACATTTAAAAAAAAAAAATTGGCGCGGGGGGTTTCCCTTAAAATCCATACCAGACCCGAAGGGCCTGGTATGGATTTTGGGGGGGGGACCCAATGCCATTTTTTTTATTCTGTCATAGGGTTCCTCTTAACCACTTCAATACACTGTGTTATATATACTACACTGACTGCTCTATATAGTCTGATATTATATATAATATAATATATAATAGAAGTGTATTATATATACTATGGGGACTGCACTCTATAAAATTGTAATGACATGCCCCAGTCAAACAGGTGCAGAAAAATTGGGCCTTGGGTGTTGGTGGTGCTAGAACACTGTAACCCCTCGCAGTTACTCTTGTTGGGCGCAGAAACGGGCCCTGCTGTTGAAAATTATTTTAAACATTGTAATGACATGTCCCAGTCAAACAGGTGCAGAAAATTGGGCCTTGGCTGTTGGTGGTGCCAGAACACTGTAACCCCTCACAGTTTCTCTTGTTAGGTGCAGGAACGGGCCCTGCTGTTGAAAATTATTTTAAAAATTATAATGACATACCCCTGTTAAACAGGTGCAGAAAAATTGGGCCTTGGGTGTTGGTGGTGCCAGAACACTGTAACCCCTCACAGTTACTCTTGTTGGGCGCGGGAACGGGACCTGCTGTTGAAAATTATTTTTAAAAATTGTAGGGACTGCACTCTATAAAATTATAATGACATGCCCCAGTCAAACAGGTGCAGAAAAATTGGGACTTGTGTGTTGGTGGTGCCTAAACACTGTAACCCCTCACAGTTACTCTTGTTGGGCGCAGGATTAGGCCTTGCTGTAAACAATTATTTAAAAAATTGCAATTAAATGCCCCAGTCAAACAGGTGCAGAAAAATTGGGAGTGTCTGCCTCTCCTTGGAGGTCTTCTGGACAGGAAGAGGATTTTTTTTTTTTTTTTTTAACGCTGACTGCACTGTATTATATACTGTACACCACTGAATGCCCTGTCTATATCCGGTTCTACACCGCGTGCAGTATATTTACTGCGGCAGTGTGGACGTGTCCCGCGAATCGCTGTAAATAGATGGCGATCGCGTGCTTCCAGCGTGGCCGCAGCGGTCCCATTCGTTGCAGGACCATTCAGTCAACAGGAATTTGGCCTATTCCTGTTGATCGTCTGGCGAATGTAATTCCTTTCCCTGCCTGTAAAATGTAAACAAAGGCAGGGGAAAGGATGTCATCTCCCCTCCCTGCTTTCTTTTCCGTTGCAGAGAGGAGAGAGAGACATCAAAAACATGAGTTGCACCAACAGTACACTGACACCAATACACATAGGCACATTTAACCCTTTGATTGCCCCCTGATCGCCCCCCAGTTAACCCCTTCACCCCTGTAACCCCCTGTCACAGTGTCATATAGTGTAATTATCTTATTTTTACTGATCGCTGTACTTGTGACACTAAATCAGTGTTAGGGTAGGTTAGTAGAAGGTCTAGGTAGGTGTAAACCCCCCCCCCCAATGTTGGAGATACAACAACTTTCAGCTTAGCCTATTGACTGCAGTTCACAATTAGGACACTAAATGTCGCTAATGCTCAGTGATATGCTATGCATTTCTTTTATGATGTGTTGTATTTCCTGTACATTATGCTGTACTTGTTGGTTTCTTTTTCCTGCCTGTGTTAGTCTCCATGTGAGGTGACATCTTGTGGTTATGTTCCAATAAAGAAGCCAGTTCCTGTTACTCCACAACGTCTGATCTGAATGGACTCCGCTGCACCCAGCAATCATACTCTGCAACAGGTTATGGGCCCAGACTCCGGATAAAGTCTTATGACCTGGTCATAAGGCCCAGGCAGAACAAAGCCTCGAACGGGAGACAGTGTGGCTGATGCGGATATCGATATAAGGAAGTTTTCCAGTGACATCTCCTATAGAAAAGTAAGACTGTTCATATATAAAGGAGGGAAAAATGGCCGGAAACTCAGAGCTTAAACTCTCAGTGGCCAAGCTGAACAATGACAATTATCAGCTATGTAAGTTTAAAGTGGAAATGCTATTATCTAGAGATGTTTTGTGGGAGGTTACCACCACAGAGAGGCCACAGGATAATAATCAGGACTGGGACAAGAAAAACAGACAGGCACGGGCCACCATAAGCTTACTAGTGGAGGATGATCAGCTCATTCATATACGCCATGAGGACACAGCGAAAGGCATGTGGGATGTACTGAAAAGACTGCATGAAAGATCTGGTTTAAACAGCAAGCTGTTTCTGCTGTGGAAACTTTATAAAATGAGACTTAGCAGAGAACAGGACATGCAGGAGCATATAAATGCAATGCTGGAAATGATTGCACAACTCAGATCAATCGAGGAGAATATAACCGACAGTCACGCTGCAGCCATGTTGTTATGCAATTTGCCCGATACATATCCTGCACTGATCAATGCACTGGAGACACGACCTGAGACGGATCTGACGCTAGCATTTGTAAAAACCAGGCTCATAGATGAGTATCAGAGAAGAAAGGAATTAGTGCATGACTCCACAGAAACCAACACCAGAACCGCTCTTAAAGCTACAAACGCAAAGTTACACAGGAAAGAGACCAGAGTGTGTTTCAGATGCCACAAACAGGGACACATAAAGAAAGACTGTACTATATGGAAAGCAGAGCAAATGAGACAGCGTCCCTCTTATGCCAAACAAATAGTCAAAGCCACAATCAATGATCCATGGGAAGGAAACTGGAATGCCACATTTAAAGCGACAGGCAACCATAAATGTCAAGACTGGTGCATCGATTCGGGGGCAACCAGTCACATGACGAGTGATAGAAGTTTTTTCACAGAACTTAATCTGAACAACAAAGAAACTATTTATTTTGCAGATGGAAGCAAAATACATGCAGAAGGATATGGGCATGGAACCCTTGTATGCCCTGATGATGCGGGACACAATTTAGCCATACCAGTGTAAGATGTGCGGAGATCGGGATACGGGCGCAGTGACTGGCCCTCCCGATCATGTGACGGCTGTGTCCAATCCCAGCCGTCACATTGTAAACAGAGACGAGCGTCTCTGTGACAGTTCTCCCCCGCCGAGCTCAGT
>BLSH010340189.1:67407-80542 GCA_018402905.1 Glandirana rugosa
AGCAGGACAGGGACGTCGACTTTTTGTGGGGGTGTCGTACTACGACGGTGGTGGTACGAAGTGACAACCCTGACATAACCTGTCCACTACTCGTCACGGACCAAAAGAGGTGTGTATGGCGAATCTTAATTCCGGTTTTTCAAGATAGAACCAGAGTAGTCTGGTCTCTTAGAATAAAGAGTGGTAGAACCTCAGGAAGTCCACAAAAAATCGTTTGAAAGTACACAGAACGTGACTCCTCTCCGAAGTCAGCCCGGTGAGACGGTATTTCGGGGCTGACCACCTCCCGACGTCACTTCCTAGAGCTGGCCGTCCTGCCAAACTGAGCTATCGGGGGAGAAGAGCCTTGGTGAGAGAGGTAAAGAAGAACCCAAAGATCACTGTGGCTGAGCTCCAGAGATGCAGTCAGGAGATGGGAGAAAGTTGTCGAAAGTCAACCATCACTGCAGCCCTCCACCAGTCGGGGCTTTATGGCAGAGTGGCCCGACTGAAGCCTCTCCTCAGTGCAAGACACATGAAAGTTTGCTAAAAAACACCTGAAGGACTCCAAGATGGTGAGAAATAAGATTCTCTGGTCTGATGAGACCAAGATAGAACTTTTTGGCCTTAATTCTAAGCGGTATGTGTGGAGAAAACCAGGCACTGCTCATCACCTGTCCAATACAGTCCCAACAGTGAAGCATGGTGGTGGCAGCATCATGCTGTGGGGGTGTTTTTCAGCTGCAGGGACAGGACGACTGGTTGCAATCGAGGGAAAGATGAATGCGGACAGTTAACAACCCCCCCCAAATTACACCATTTTGGAAAGTAGACACCCCAAACTATTTTCTGAGAGGCATGTTGAGTCCATGGAATATTTTATGTGTTTGTCATATGGATATATGATCACCTGGGTATATACAACCCTATGTGCCAACATCCCATGGAATACACGTAAGACCAGGAATCCCCCCTTAAATTTTTTTTGGAACTTTTAGGGCACAGATAACAGTGTCAAACATATAAAATAAAATGAATACAATTTATTGCAAGTACAAAATTCAAGGTTTAAAATGATACAACCATACAGCAAGTATAGCCAAAGTTGTGATAGAAAGCAAGGTTATATATCAAGGCTGGATTTTCTTGCAGCTTTTTAAGAATTTCTTGTCAAATGGCCCGACATGTTTCAGGATACATAATTCCCTTCTTCAGGGGCATTCATTTGCAACATACAAGGTATATGCTGAAAAATATACACATACAGATTAATAGCTTTCCCCTCAAAAGGTGCATACATCTCCATGAACACAGAATCTCAAATTAATATATATCGCCATGTATTTATCCTATATATAGTTACAGAACAAGATTACCTTGTTAGGCCATGTTCCACATCTATCTGTGTAGATATTAACCCTGCAAAAAGCGCCACCAGCAAGAGACTGGTGCTCTTTCCCCCGTGAGGGTGAAGTGCCAAGAAGGTGGGTAGGCAGGCGTCCACTGCTCTACTGGACTCCCAAATTCGGACCGAAGGTGACCGGCCAAGGCAATGGGGAACCGTCGGCTCCTAGGCGAATGACCACCTTATATACCAATGGGTCTGTATGGAAAAATATATATGAACATATACTAGTGATGCAAAAAATTGATCGTCCCTTAATTAGACAAAAGGCTATCTGCAATGTTATATTACGGCTTTATGTGGTTCATTTGTATAACTAGGTTGTAGATATAAACAAGGGGCATATATATATAAAGGGGTGAACCACTCCGGTATCCCATTAAATTATTGGACCCAAAAAGGTAGCCTATCCAGAGATACCCATATCGCCGTTATCGCGCACATGATAAAGCTGAAATGAGCCCAGTGAGTAAGCCCCTTCGGCTAAGAGGCCTTGCTGTAAGAAGTGTATGTCTAGAACCGATGCTCCCCTTCTCTAGATAAGGGGGCCTTGCCTTGTCTGAAAGAATTTTTGGTTAGCAAAAAATCTTACCATGAGGGAAGAGTGGCGTGGAGCTAACAGTGTCCGTGGCGGCGTGTGTGATGGGACCTTCCTCGCTCTTGCTATAAATACCCGTGTCCGTGACCTAATGGAAAGACGGCAGTCTGGACGTCACAGGACGCGCCGGAAAAGGCTGGGACGGAGACCACCCACTTCCTCCCTACGCGCGTGCACCATTGCTGGCGCACAATGCACACGTCATACGCCAGAAGAAATATACCTGTGGCAGAAACACCACCAACAGCAAAGAGGGATATGCGCATGCGCTGTCCACAAAGGAACCGGCTTAAGAGCGCAAAGCACGGACCGGACTCAAAGGCGGGGCCATTTCTCACCCGCAATGAACCCCACAACATTGTCCCAGCCTGAGCCTCCGGCCCAAAAAGAAGTCCCCCCCCACACCCAGGACAACCCCCAAAGGGGAGACCAAAGGGGGGGGAGAGAGTGGGTCCTGCACGTCCAAGTCACCGGCGCATCAAAGTGGCCGAGGCGAAGGCCCGCACCATTGGTGTCGGACGCGACCCGGCCCAGCGGATGCTGCCCCCCCAGGTGAGGAAAAGAACCCCCAGAGGGGCCTTTGTGCGCCGGGTGGAGCCGAGGAACACCCGCCCACCCATGGCCTGCATGGGCATACCCACCCTAGAGGAGACAGAGGGAACAGGGACAAGATAATTCAAATTTACATATCCATATAACCATAAAATTGTTCACCGTCCTATAACCGCACATAACCGCATTTGTTGCCCACCCACCCCACAGACTATTGCCCATACCGTACATTCATTGAAATCACTCCTATATAGATGCCCCTATATGGGAAACTGTAAAGGCTGAGAAAGCTCTGTCTGACTTGATGCCCAATCCACTCCTTCCATTTCACCCAAGTGTGTTACTCCCTCCTGAGCTGAAACCCTCCAGGAAGGTCCTGAAGCTTAACTGGGTATTCAACCTTGGGGGGGTTGTGGCATCTAATCCGTCAATCCAGCGTGTTTCACGCTGGAGTAACAGCTTGTTCCAGTCTCCCCCCCGTGGGTTAGGATGTATACAATCCAATATGATAAAGCTGAATTTAGGGCACCGACCCCTGTCAACAGTCTTAACATGTCTACCTAATGGAAAGTCGACATGGGCCGCCTTCATGGTGGAAACATGGCGATAGGCTCTTTGCCAAAACTCAAGTTTTGTTTTGTCCACATAAAAGCTGTCACATTGGCAAGTTAGAAGGTAGACTACTCCAGGTGTTTTGCAATTAGCGAAATGTGCTGGTTTGTAAAGGGACCCATTAGGTAGAATAATGTTAGATGATGTATTCATATATTCACAGTATGGGCACCCTCCGCATGTGAAATAGGACACACTTTCACAGGGCCTCCAAAGATGTCACCACATTTTTGGAGACCCTAACCTTTACTGTTCATTGTTCGTTGTTATAAAAAAAAAAGCGTACCAAAAAAAAAAAAGTTATAAAAACCCAAAAAAAGTAAAAAAAAATAAAAACCAAAAGCAGTTGTATGTTTCTTTTTTTTCTAGCTCTATTTTCTCTCTATTGTTCTCTCTATTGTTGTTTATGCATATCTGTAATGTTTTGTTGCGGTTTATTATAGTGGGGTTTTTTTTTTGCAGGTATGCAATGTTTTTATGTAACATTTAATTATTTTTTTATTCTTAATAGGAATATTATTTTTTATGTGTTACTGTTTTTATTAATCTTTATTTGATTTTCAGGTACGCCAGCTGCAGCGCTGATTCATTTAGGGTGACAGCAATAGCGTTTGCTCCCACCATATATAAAGCAGCGACTCCAGTGCTGTTGGAGGTGATTTCACCACCACAGTTAAAAAAAGAGTAAATATACCGGAGCATATGGTCAGTGGGTGGAAATTGGGGTGGATTGCCCCTATGCTCCGGTATATTTTTTTTAAAAAGTGGCTATGCCCACCATTAGAAGTGAGAGGATGAAGGGAGGTTTTCCAATGGTGGGCATACCCACCGATTGATTCTTTTTTTCATTTAACCCACAGGCTGCATGAAAAAAAAAGAACATTACAATATATGCCCAGCAAGGACCAGCGTCGTACTAGTATGTTGCTGGTCTTCTCAGGCTCTCCTGTCCCACCGGGAAATGCGAGAATGCAGCTGGTGGTTCCGCCAGCTTACCATAGAGTTGATTGAAGACTAGAATGGCTCCAATCATCTTCATGGCCTAAGAAACCGAAGGCTACGAGCATTTTGTGACTTCGGTTTCACCAGATATAAACAGCTCCATTGGGGAAGTATCTTATCAAACCAATTTTGGTGTGGTCAGATGCTTTAAGGGCTGGGGAAAGATCTAGAGTTTAGTAGACCCCACATTTTAAAAAAATTATGTGCGACAATACCTATTTTTATCATAGGGGATATTTAAAATCCTTGTGATAAAAATAAAAATGATAAAAAAAAAGATGAAAGGGACAGTGTAAAAATAAAGCAAAAAGCAAAATGAATAATTAAAAAAAATGCACCCCTGCCCCCCCGTGCACGTGCGCAAAGGTGGACGCAGGCTTCAGTCTCGTGTTGTATGTACACAACAATTTCACCATGCATGTAAGGTATCACTGCGAATGTCAGATCGAGGGCAGTAATTCTAGCAGTAGACCTCCTCTGCAGATCTAAAGTGGTGACCTGTAAAGGCTTTTAAAGGCTTTTAAAAATGTATATAGTTTGTCACTGCTTCGTGGGTGTGCATCATTTTTAAAGCATGTTATGTTTGGTGTCTATGCACTCGGCATGAGATCACCTTTTATATTTCACCAAACATTTGGGCAAAATAGTATGTTTTTGTGCATTAAAATTCAAAAAAGTGTTTTTTTCCCCCAAAAATTGCGTTTGAAAAATCGCTGCGCAAATACTTTGTGAAAAAAAAATAATTGTAACACCCACTATTTAAATCTGTAGGGCCTCTGCTCTAAAAAATATATAATATTTGGGGGTTCAAAGTCATTTTCTAGCAAACAAATAGTATTTTAATCATGTAAACAAAAAGTGTCAGAAAATACTTGGTGGTTCAAGTAGTTGGAAGAGTGGGCGATGTTGGGCATAAAATGCCAGGACAGTTAACAACCCCCCAAATGACACCATTTTGGAAAGTAGACACCCCAAACTATTTTATGAGAGGCATGTTGAGTCCATGGAATATTTTATTTGTTTGTCATAAGTGATTGAAAAATGACAAAAAAAAAAATAAAAATTACACAAAGTTGTCACTGAAATGATATATTGCTCACCCATGCCATGGCTATATGTGGAATTGCACCCCAAAATACATTCTGTTGCTTCTCCTGAGTACGGGGATACCCCATGTGTGAGACTTTTTGTAAGTCTATCCGCGTACAGGACCCCGAAAACCAATCACCTCCATCAGGATTTCTAAGGGCGAAAATTTATGCCTTCACTCCTCACTACCTATCCAGGTTTCGGAGGCCATGAAATGCCCAGATAGCAAAAATAAAACCAAATGACCCCATTTTGGAAAGTAGACACCCCAAGCTATCTGCTGAGAGGCATGTTGAGTCCATTAAATATTTTATATTTTACCACAAGTTTCGGGGAAATGAGAATTTTTATTCATTTTTTTTTTTTTACACAAAGTTGTCACTGAAATTATATATTGTTCACACATGCCATGGGTATATGTGGAATTACACCCCAAAATTCATTCTGCTGCTTCTCATGAGTATGGGGATTTTTTGTCATTTTTCAATCACTTATGACAAAAAAATAAAATATTCCATGGACTCAACATGCCTCTCAGCAGATAGTTTGGGGTATCTACTTTCCAAAATGGGGTCATTTGGTTTTTTTTTGTAATGCCCCTCCATTTTAGCACCTCAGGAAATGAGATAGGCAGTCATAAAATAAAAGCTGCGGAAATACCAGAAAATGTACCCTAGTTTGTAGAAGCTATAACTTTTGCGCAAACCAATAAATATACGTTAATTGACATTTTTTTTACCCGAGACGTGTGGCTAAATGCATTTTGGCAAAAATGTATGACTAAAGTTTAGTTTATTGTATTTTTGTAATAACATAAATTTGAAAATATCATTTTTTTCCAAAATGTTCATTCTTTTTTTGTTTATATCGCAAAAAATAAAAAAGCGCAGCGGTGAACAAATACCACAAAACTTAAAGCGGCGCAGTGCCAAATTGAAAAAAGTGCTCTGGTCCTAAAGCTGGAAATCCTTCCGGGGCTGAAGTGGATATAGGCTACACTGAATGCAGAGTATATATATACAGTATATATATATATATATCAATTGTGACATTATGGAAGGCTAAGTGATCGATGTACGTTATGTTTCACCTTGCATGCGTTCATTTGCAGGAAACTAAGGTGGAATCCGGTCCGGGTTTTACCAGCCACCTTGGCAGGGTTGGTTTCCCGGACCAGATTTTGCAGTCCACTTGTGTCCACCAACAGGTGGTATAAATAAACAAGAGTAAAGCAAAGGTTTGCTCTGGCCTGGGACTCAGGATCCATCAAACCTGAGAGAGCTGCTAAACTGAAGTTTGCTTTATGACTGAAACAAAAGGTTTGCATTCTCAATATATGTTTTTATCTGGAAATTGGCGCTGCTCACTTTTTATTTCATATACCAGTCTTGTAGAAAAACAATGTTTGTGCAAATGTGCAAGTATGAACATAATGTGCTAGTATGCCAAAATAATTAATGTGCTAGATGTGCAGTATAAATTATCAGCAGTGTGTTGAAAGTATAAAGGATCCAAATAATAAAGGATTCAATCAAATTTGAGTGAAGTAAACAGTATATAATAACCTTGAAAAACTGATAAAAAGTCTGGTGTATATAATCACAGTTCTAATGTGTTGCAAATGGTAGTGCTGTGCCTGGTTATATAAAATGGTGGTAATGGTGCTATTAATGTGATAGTTCAAAAATTTCTTAAAACATTCCTTAAAAAAACTGGCCAGTAGTATCATATATAATTCAGACAACAATGGACTGATAATATAGTCTATCAGCATTAAATATTTCCTGTATTAATCATTTAATTCCTGTACAAAAACCATTGATGGGTTATAAACAGTTCATTATTGTAACATATTTATAGAGCCTCCCAGAAAAGTGCACTGTGCTTCAGTGTGTTAAATTCACATCTCCTGGATCTTTTTATCTCACAACAAAGGTCTCTCAAGGTGTTCAGGTGTAGGTCACACGTGCTCCCCACAAGGTCCCCTCCTTAACAGAGCACGCCACCCCTGCAGGGGTAAAGCGCATAAGTATAATCCCAATGGTGTTGTCTTGCCTCAGGGACGATCCGGTTTTGGTATACGCCTGTTATATAAAGGTTAATATAGTATACGGCATTGCAGTTCAAGAATTCATACATCCAATGGTCCGTCAATTGTCGGAGAGTCGGCTCTAGCGTGGTGAACGCACCTCTCCTGTAAAAAAGTCCTGTGTAGTTCCTGTACACTGAGGTTGCGTTACACCTCAGTGTACAGGAAGTACACAGGACTTTTTCACAGGAGAGGTGTGTTCACCACGCTAGAGCCAGGCGTGTCTGAGGAAGGAGGAGATGCTTTTACTTTTTCTGTACTGACTGGGGAGCAGGAGGAGCTGGAATCCAGTCCCCAGCTGGAGGGTAATGAACAAGAAATCATCTCTGACTCTAATAGTGAGAGTGGACAGAAAGATGATTGTTGTTCAGAATAACTAAAAGACGCCACACTCAATAGAGCCAGAGAATACATTAAAAGAATAGATGGGGAACCCGTTGAACCTAATATAGGGGTGTCTTTTCCCTACATGGCTCTTAAAAATAACTTGCTGTATCAGGTGGTAAAGCAAGGGGGGAGGAGGTAGAGCAGCTAGTGGTTCCAAAACCCTATCGTCGGATGGTATTAGATTTAGCCCATGGTCATATGATGGGTGGACATCTGGGTATAGAGAAGACCAAGTAGAGAATAACCTAGAGATTCTTTTGGCCCGGGTTATATGCAGATGTCAAAGAACATTGTGAGTCATGCCCAGAGTGTCAGTATTCTGTGTCATCGCCCCATTTTCGCAGTCCGTTGGTATCCTTACCAATAATTGAAGTGCCTTTTGAAAAAATTGGCATGGATCTGGTGGGACCAGTAGTAAAGTGTGCTCGGGGCCATCAGCACATACTGGTAATACTGGAATATGCCATGCGATATCCTGAAGCCATTCCCTTGCGTAATACCTCAGCTAAGGCTATTGCCAAAGAGCTTGTTCGGGTATTTAGTCGTGAGAGTATTCCAAAAGAGTTATTAACAGATCAAGGCACCCCATTTATGTCATGAGTCACTAAAGAATTGCGTAAGTTATTCAAAATCTCCCATCTCCGTACCTCTGTCTACCATCCGCAAACTGATGGTCTTGTGGAGAGATTTATCAAAACGCTCAAAAGCATGTTGAAAAAGTGGACAAAGATAGGAGAAATTGGGATTTCTTTCTGCCATACCTCATGTTTGCCATGCAAGAGGTATCTCAGGCATCTACAGGTTACTTCCCTTTTGAACTACTGTATGGTAGACATCCCAGAGGATTGCTAGATGTTGCAAAAGAAATGTGGGAGGGAGCGAACACGCCTTATAGAAGCACCATCGAGCATATCTCACTGATGTAAGATAGAATTGCTGCTGTCATGCCACTTGTACAGGAACATATGGCGCAAGCCCAGGAGGCCCAGAGAAGGGTTTATAATCGGGATGTCAGGACCCGGGTCTTTAGCCCTGGTGATAGAGTGCTGGTACTAGTCCCCACAGTTGAGAGTAAATTCCTAGCAAAGTGGCAAGGTCCCTTTGAAATTATGTAGAGAGTAGGGGAGGTAAACTACAAAGTTTACCAGCTAGTGAAAAGGAAACCAGAAAAAATATATCATGTTGATCCCTTGGAAGGACAGAGACTTTAGTGGCAATGCCAACCCCCCAAAAGGACATTTCCCCTGTGACTCCGGAAGTACTCATAACTGAAACCTTGTCAGTGGCCCAACAGAAGGATGTTAAGGAATTTGTAAGTAGGAATAGAGACTTTTTCTCTCACCTGCCCGGACTGACCACAATTATATAGCATGACCTAATTACGGAACCAGGTGTACGCATAAATGTAAAGCCATATAGAATACCCGAAGCTAAGCGGGAAGCAGTTGCAAATGAAATAAAGAACATGTTAGAGCTGGACATGATAGAGGAGTCCCACAGTGACTGGTCAAGTCCCACAGTTTTGGTCCCAAAACCAGATGGGACTATAAGGTTTTGTAATGACTTCAGAAAGTTGAACAGCGTGTCCAAATCCGATGCATACCCAATGCCTCGGGTCGACAAGCTTGTTGACAGATTGGGTAGGGCCTGGTATATAACTACTTTAGTTCTGACTAAAGGTTATTGGCAAATACTCCTAACGGAATATAAGAGGTTGACTTTTGGTTTGCATGGTGCTCCTGCCTCATTCCAGAGAATGATGGATAAGACCTTAAGACCACATCGCCAGTACGCAGCCACCTATTTGGACAATGTAGTCATCCACAGCCCAGATTGGGAATCCCATTTGCCCGGGTGCAGGCAGCAGTAGATTCTCTTAGGAAAGCAGGACTCGCTGCCAACCCCAGAAAGTGTGCCATAGGCTTGGAAGAGGCCAAATACCTTGGCTACATTATTGATTGGGGGCTTATCAAACCTCAGATCAATATGATTGAGGCAGTTCATAAATGGCCCCAACCTATAAATAAAAAGCAAGTCCATGCATTTCTTGGTATCACAGGGTACTACAGGCGTTTTATACCCAATGTTGCCACCATTGCAGCCCCACTGACAGATCTGACGAAGGGTAGAGGGTCGGTCATGATTAAGTGGAATCCTGAGGCAGGGAAGGCATTTCAAATGTTGAAGCAAGCCCTTTGTGCACAACCTGTGCTCGTGACTCCAGATTTCACAAAGGAGTCTGCGGTGCAGAGGGACGCCTCTGATGTGGGACTGGGTGCTGTACTGTCCCAAGTCAGAGACGGGGAGGAGCACACAGTGGCTTACCTTTGCAGAACGCTCAACAGGCATGAGAAAAATGATGCCATTGTTGAGAAGGAATGTTAAGCTATCAAATGGGCCTTAGATGCCATGAAATATTACCTGTTGGGAAGACCATTCAAACTGGTCACTGATCATGCCCCTTAAATGGATGTGCGATAACAAGGAGAAAAACAGCCAGGTGACAAGGTGGTTCCTTGCTCTTAAAGTATTTAAGTTCACAGTGGAACATAGAGTTGGGAAACTCCAAAATAATGCCAATGCCCTTTCTCATGTCCATGTCCCATGTCTGGTTGGGACAGTTGCTCAGCCACAGGGGCTTGAGGAGGGGGGGGGTTATGTGACATTATGAAAGGCAAGGTGATTGATGGACATTATGTTTCACCTCACATGTGTTAATTTGCAGGAATCTAAGGTGGAATCTGGTCCGGGTTTTACCAGCCACCTTGGCAGGGTTGGTTCCAAATGTAATAAAAGTTTCAGACCCACACAACGAATGATACAAATAATATAGAGCTGCTGGTTGTATAGACCATTCCAAAGTCCAAAAGCTGAGTAAAATAGATATTAAACCACACGCACATAAAGTGCAAAAATGATGTAAATTAATTATGTGAAATATTTCAACTGGTATAAATAAAGTGCAACTGTGCAATAGTGACATATGTGCAAAATTAAGCATAAGTGCAAAACCAGCAAAAACAGCAGCAAAAATGCAATCAATATGTGATAGTATTACATAACACAACCATAAGGTGCGAATTGATTCAATAGCCCATCAATTAATATGCGATAGTGTTACAAAACACATATATGTAAAGGTGCAAAATAAGGGTTCGATAGTCCATCAAATTGTATTGACAAAAAAATTGTGTTGATGGTAGATTCTCCAGTAGGAAACAGAGGGTGATTCAAAGATCCTCCACCAGAAACTACATATAGTCACATGCCCTACTTACCGGACTCCCCATTACAGAGATCAAAAGTGCATGGGAATTATGCAAAGGAAAGAACGGGCAACTGACATAATGAAGTACCGCTGGGATATTTATTTAACCACTTCACCCCCGGAAGGATTTCCCACTCTAGGACCAGAGCACTTTTTTGCGATTCGGCACTGCGTCGCTTTAACTGACAATTTCGCGGTTGTGCGATGTTGTACCCAAACGAAATTTGTGTCCTTTTTTTCCCACAAATAGAGCCTGAAGTGGAGTATATACTGTACACCACCGAATGCGTTGTCTATATAGTTTACACTGAATGCAGGGTGTCATGGATCTGCACTAGCAATTCAGGTCCTGTCTGTTTGCTTACCTCTCTGCTCTGTGTTTCAGCTTAGGGACCGAGCCCTCATACCTGAATGATTAAGTAATCTCCTACCAGCATGGCTCCGCCCACAGGAAAGAGTACTTAACTCTGTGTAGTGCAAGCCAAGCCTTGCCAGAGCAATAGTGTGTCTAGGCTCCCTGTGTGTGTGCCTGCCATGTGCTTCAGTTTGTTTCCATGTAACGATCCTTGGCCTGTTCTCTCGACTATTCCTGCCTGCCTGATACTCTGACCTGTGGTGTGCCTTCCTGACTTACTCTTAGCCCTGCCTGCTGCGTCCTATCCACCAGCCGTGAGCGTGAGCTGTGAGACCCTGGGGGCCGCGACCTGGAGTCAGCTGCAGAAAAGTCCATCCTCACCATCAGAGGTTCTGGTGAATACCTGCTGGCTCTTAGACTCTGCGCCCTGGGGAATCTTATGCTCTAGTTCTCAGTGCAATCTGTGTCAGTGCTCTAGTGGCCCCGTTTTCCTGAACCATCTAGAGCTCCATGTGAAGCGGTCAGCCGAGGGATTCACTACCTACGCGGTGCGCTCCTAATACCAATGGAGTGCATCTGTCACCTGCCCTCAGGTGACCTGACACAGAGTATATATATATATATATATATACACTAGGCTGTATATATACATATATTAATACACTGAAGTGGATTATATACTGTATACTGTACACTCGTACTGAGATTCGATTCTGCATCAAGGAGATATGCTCTATAATGCTTCTATATGGGGTGGCCTCTCCTTCCCACATCTCTTTTGCAACATTTAGCAGTCCCCTGGGATGTCTACCATACAAGAGTTCAAACTGGGAATAACCTGTAGATGCCTGCGGAACCTCTCGTATGGCAAACATGAGATATGGTAGCAAACAATCCCAATTTCTCTCATCTTTGTCGACCACCTTTTTCAGCATACTTTTGAGTGTTTTATTAAATCTCTCCACAAGTCCATCCATTTGGGGGTGGTAAACAGAGATACTGAGATGGGAGATTTTGTATAACTTCGTAACTCTGGACATGAACGGGGTGCTCTGATCCATTAAGATCTCTTTTGGGATCCCCACACAACTAAATACTCCTTGTCGATAGTCTTAGCGGAGGTGTTCCACAAGGGTATGGCTTCAGGATAGAGTGTCACGTAATCTAGTATTACTAGAATGTGCTGCTGGCCCCAGGCAGACTTTACTACAGTACTGGCCCCAACAGATCCATGCCAATTCTCTCAAACGGCACTTCAATTATGGGTAGTGTGACAAATAGACTCCGAAAATGGGGCAACGGCGCAGAGATTTGACACCAGGGGCGTTGCTAGGGGGTGGCTATTGGGGCTAAAGCCCCGAGTCTGGGGCCTATAGCCCCGAGTCTCTTACCGGGTGGGTGCAGTTCTGCAATTTGCAGGTATGTCCCGGTCCAGAATGCAGTAGGCAGGGGCAGACTGAGCCGTGGTAGCGCGGGCTCCGACTCTGCCCTCGCCTCCACCTAAAGTAATGGGAGGCTCTCTGGGTACCCTGATGTATGGGGAGGAACTCTGGGGACCCTGATATATGGGGAGGTTCTCTGGGGACCCTGATGTAAGGTGGGGCTCTCTGTGGACCCTGATGTAAGGAAGAGGCTCTCTGTGGACCCTGATGTAAGGAAAGGTCTCTCTGGGGATTCTGATGTAAGGAAAGGGATCTCTGGGGACCCTGATGTAAGGAAGGGGCTCTCATGTAAGGGAGGGGCTCTCTGGGGACCCTGATGCAAGGAAGGGGCTCTCTGGGGACCCTGATGTAAGGAAG
>BLSH010340189.1:84795-98851 GCA_018402905.1 Glandirana rugosa
TATTTCATATCACTACATTGATCCGTACCGTAGGTCCCATGGTGGTGAGGAATGTAGTATAATGAAGAATTGTGCACTATGGGGAATAGACTTCCTGGGTGTCATTTGGGCACACACACCAGCTGCCAAAGGGAACTAAGACTTTTTAAGAGCTGCTTTCCAACAGTTGCAATCCTGAGATTCAAGAGGCTCACAAAATGTACCCTGGGTGCTATGGCATTATTTCATCACTACAATTTGTTCTGATTGGTACAATGCTGATGTAGCATCCCCCTTACCCTCTGAAGGCAGTTAAGGACACCCATTCAGCTTGGTGGGCTAGCATTTCACCTTTCACCTCAATCCTGAGATTCAAGTGGCTCACGAAATGTACCCTGGATGCCATGCCTAGTTACATCACTATACTTTATTCTGCTCGGTGGAGTACTAAAGTAGCTTCCCCCTTACCTTTAGTTAAAGCGGAGTTCCACCCAACAGTGGAACTTCTGCTTTAAGGGAAGGTGACCCCTTGACATGCCATAATTGGCATATCATATTTTTTGGGGGCGGTGGGGACCGTGGACCCTGTTTTCACAGGGTCCCAGGTCCACTTCCTCCCCTGACGCCAAGAAGCCAGAAGGAAGTTCACCTTCCCTCCCTCCCGGCGATCTTTTGGGACACGTCACAGGACCCAGAAGATGCGCCGAGCCATTCACAAGCCACAGCGACTGAAGCCAAAGCCGGATGCCCACACTTGTGATGCCGGCGCCGCCGAAGGGAGGGGGAGACGAGCGAGCCCTTGGGCGGCCGCACCGCTGGAGCGAGCGACAGGTGAGTGGCCGATTGTTAAAAGTAAGCAGCTACACTTTTGGTAGCTGTTGACTTTTAACAGGGTGGGACTCCGCTTTAAAGTCTCCCAGGTAGCTCGGTGGGCTAGAATTTCTCCTAGACATGTGCGGTTCGTTTCGTTCCGAATTAATATTTGGACAAATTTTTCATTATTCAGAGATTTAGCTATATCCAAATACCCGAATTACAATATAAACATATTTTACCGAATGCTCCTAATAACAAAACGAAATTAGTTAGAATTTTGAAAATTCGGACTGAAATTTGAATCAAATTATACATCGAACTCCAGTCGAATGCTAACTGTACACATATTGCTGAAATCAAAGGCTGTGTATGTTATTAGAGTACCATTTCAAAATAATGCTGTTTTTGTTAAGCCAAAAGTGATTTAAAGAGCCATTGTAATCATTTGATGAAGATATTTCTTTTGTTTGTTCACTTTGCCACATTCGGATCAAAAAAAAAAAAATCTAAAGTTTTCGGTTTGACCGATTCAAAATTTATCGATTTGAATGTTTCAAATAAAAAAAAATCAGTAACTTCGAAGAACATTCGAAAAAGACATTAAAATGAATTCTGAATATGAATTCTAAATACGAATCCCGAATACGAATTGAATGAATCAACCAAATTCAACAATACTAAATAACTAGATTAACAAAACAAAACAAATTTTTTCGTCATGCATATGTCTAATTTCTCCTCAGGGCAGAATCCCTCTCTTTGTGGGGTGGAAAAAAACTGGGCACTATAACACAGTTTAACAGAGTTTATTCTAGCCAATAAAACCAGGAAGAGATGTAACCTCTACAATCACTGTTATTTGTATTTTTGTTTTCTTGAAAGAAAATCAATACCCCAGACAGCTCTCTTCGGGCTAGATCTTACCAATTGGCAACCAAAATACTGCTCAATAATCACACACATACTAATCGCTGCTCGCTTATCCATAACTAGACTTTGGAAACAACCAACTCCCCCTACACTGCAAAATGTTATCATAATATTGAATGATCATTTAGCAATGGAAACCCTGTATGCTAAAGCACATATGACAACAGAGACGCTTTATAAAAACTGGGAACCATGGCTAATGTTTCATAGAACAGCGATACTCCCATAACACCAAAACCATAAATTCTAACAAAAAACAAATCATACACTCCAAAAATAACGTCCTTATAATCTATTGCCAGAGGAGAGACTGTATGGGAGAACAATAGTATATGTTATAGAGTCTTAAATACCTTTTCTTGCTCGATAATACCCTACGGAACCCAGGACAATACAACAAGTCTTTACGTCTACAACAACCCAAAACGAAATCCGTAGGCCCTTCTCAAAACTTCCAGATAAGTATCTCCCACTCCCCCTTTACATTTCCCCTACGGTGCTCCTGGAGTACTACATAATGATAATCATAACCTCCAATTAGTAATAGAGTGACCGCCATACCCCCCCGAGACACAGAATTGCTCCAATAGGGGGGTGTCCAGGGTAAGGTACGGAGGTCTACAAATCAAACACACCAATCACAATACTTCTTATATTGTCCTGGTCTTAAATGTCACCAACTTACATCCATAAGTATAATTCTTAGTAATGCACATTATGTTCTAGTTATAATGATAGCACCTAGTGGATTATCTGCTTAATATACTTGTAACCTCTACAAACACTGTTATTTGTATTTTTGTTTTCTTGAAAGAAAATCAATAAAAAAACATATTTAAAAAAAAAAAAACCCAGGAAGAGAGGGATTGTGGCATAGGATATCCTGAAAATACAGACTCTGTATTATCATTCATAGTGAATACATAAAAAGGACCTTTAGGCCAGATGGACACTATGTACCATCCAGGCTGTTGAGCAGCTTCTATTCAGCTCACAAACTCCTTAGATGAGCCACCAGAACTTCTTATAATTTTCACCAACAGTAGCTCCTACCGTGTTCTCAGGGCACTTTTCAGCAGAAAAAGCATTACCACTGGTTCTCCAATCCAGGAAATTACCTTCCTGTTCCACTTTCCCTGGGTATACCCTCCAGGAGGACAGCAGGTAGCTTCTGACCCCAAGCTTGGGTCTCTCTGTAATACAGCGCGCCCTCCCCAGGCAGCCTGGGTGGCAAGAAAGCTTTTCAAGGTCACTCCCATATATTTATATCTCCCCCCCCCTTCCAGCATGCACCACTGGCAATAAACATCCTAGTGGTTGGCCAAGGAGACATGAATATTCAAACCTTAGATTATTGAATCTCCTTACATTATTGCCAGGAACACTCTCCAACAGCAGGAAAAAGCAAATAAATATACTGAGCTTAGGGGGAACCTCAGGAAAGCAGAGCTATAAAACCATGTTCAGGCTGACTAAAGCCCAGCAACACTACATTTAGGAAAGAGATGCTCCTGTTTAAAGAAGAGTCCCTACACTGAGATTGTTTTTTTAGTAGGTTACTATAATATGCTCACTTACCTGAAGGTACTGACAGAAAATAACATATACAGTAAGCCACATGTATATTTGTATCTCCCATTATGATAGGTTAGTTAGCTAGCTGTTACCTTTTGCTATCCATGCTCAGCTTCATCAATTAGAGTCAAACTGTGCAACATATAATCCATTCATGTCTATATGGCAAATATTTTGACATGCTTCAGACACTATGCTTTTGCACAATTATCCTCAGCAGATTAAGCATAAATAATCTCTTTTACACAATGCAAATGCTTAGTATGCCACAAGAATGCCTAGAAGATCATCACAAGAAAAGAGATCAATGTGATTGTGGTATATTAAATCCATTGTATTTAGGTATTAATGCAAATAGCACTAGTTTTCTAGGGGAAGCCTTTTCCTTAAGATGATTGTGAAGGTAATATGAGAGTTAGCAGAGATATTATAGCTGAACTCCAGGCAGATATAAAGGGTCCAAAGTAATGCTGCTTTGTCGTTATAAATACATAATTAAATGTATTTTTTAATGCAAACAGTTTAAGTACCCTGTGGCATACTTGGGGGTGGGGCAAATTCTGTACTGACTCTATATGGGATTGAGGGGGGGGGCTGTATGTACTAAGGACACTACATGGGATGTTGGGTGCATGGTCTATTCTTTGGACCCTGTATGGGATGGGGGGACTGTCTATACTGAAGACTCTATATGACATGGGGAGGGATTGTTTATACTGAGGTCTCGATATGGGATTTGGGGAGGGGGGGGTGGCTGTTTGTACTGAGGACTCTATATGGGGTTGGGGTGGTCCATACTGAGGGCTCTGTATGGGATGTGAGGGAGGTACAGTCTGTACAGAGGACTCTCTATGGAATGGGGGGTATGGGGGACTGTCTAAATTGAGGACTCTGTATGGGATGGGGGGTATAGGGAGGTCTGTACTGAGGACACTTTATGGGATGGGGGTATGGAGGACTGTCTGTACTGAGGACTTTGTATGGGATGGGGGGTGTCTGGACCGAGGACTCTTTATAGGATGGGATGGGGTGTCTGTACTGAGATCTCTGTAAAACACTGCAAGTAAGCAATTAAAATACTTGACTTTTCTGTGCTTTTACCTGCAGTTTTTTAGTTGGTGACTGGGTCTCTTTAACCAACTCAGTACCTCCTTGTTACACATCTTCCTTTCCAGGCAAGTATTTAGTGCTGTCATAGTTTCACTGACAATTACACGGTCATGCAATAGCCCATTAAAATGAATTTTATATAAAAAAAAATGAATAGAAAATGTTTTCTTTATGTGTTATTTAAGCACCGGGGGTTTTACTATGTAAAAAGAAAAAGACCAAAAATGTGGGGTTGCTTACATTTACCTTTCATTTCTAATATATTTTCATTTATAACAGCCTTTTTCAACCAGGGTGCCTTGAGGTTTCTTCAGTGGTGCCATGGCAAAAGCCTAAAAATTGCCTAAAATGTATACAAGCCAGCAGGTGGATCAAGCCTGCCTTTTAATTACACATAGCCACAGGTTTTTATTGTTTCATCCTTGTTTGACCCTCCCCTGCCCCTCTCCATCAACACTGGGGTCACATTAGCTGAGTGATGGAGAGAAACTGAGGGAGAAGAGAAACACTGGGATACTAGTCAGTACCAGTGTGGAAAAGTGTATTTGCTTAGGAAGAAATAATTACTTCTAATGTTGGGTGTCCTACATGTGTTGATGCTGCATCATTATGTAAAACTATTAGAATTGTTTTTTAAATTTTAGAATTTATCATTTTAAAGGGTGACTTGAGACTGTGCACAATTTTAAATGTTGCCTTGACTGAAAAAAAGTTTGAGAAACATTGATCTATAATATATTTTTCTTTCTAATACATAATGATTAGAGTTGCTTCCTTGCAAAGAAAACTTTAGGTTGGCATTGTATTAAAACAGAAGTATTTAGGCAAAAAATGGGCATGGCCATGTTTTGGTGAATCCCCCAAATGAATAAGTTTCCTTAACACAATGCACATCAATGCACAAAGTAATGCATATCAACAGGCTTTGTGTTAAAACTCAACAAGACTGTGAACCCAGTCCAATAACATTACCCCTGTCCTCAGTCACTGGTGGTCAGTGGCATTGTAAACCCAATTCTCCCCCCCCCGCCAATCATTGATAGTCAGTGACACCTTAACATCCTCATCTCTAAATAAAAACGGTCCCACAATCACTTTTCATCAATGGATGAATGGGGGGGGCTGAATGTTTGCAAAAACAGGCAATGTTTACACTTGTGATTGCTCTGATTGGCTCACAGCGATCACAAGGCACAGAGACACTTTGATTGGCGCGGTCAGGAAGGCACTAGTCATAGTACAGATGTAGCCTCAAGACATACACAGTTGCGTTTGCCTGTGAATAACCATTTGCGAACGCACATGTGCACTCGCCCCTTGCTAATGTTCACGCCAATTGACTATTTAAACTGGAGAAGTTCTATTAGCCAGTGCTGTCTGACCTACAGTTATTACCCGTGCTCCTGTATCTGTTCCTGTGCTGACTTCTGTCATTGACTTGGCTTACCCTGACCTTGCTTGAACGCTACCTGCCCTGACCTTGGCCTGTCTCTGGATTTGCTCTGCCTTCTGCTTATTTGCCTGATTCAACATTGCTGACTTCTGCGTGTAGCCTGACCATTCTCTGCCTGCTGTTTATGCCTGCATCTGACCGTCTGTTGCTGACCTGCCTCATCTGAGCTTGCATCCACTTATCCTACTTTGCATGCTACCTGGTCCCTGGTGGTCCTGCACCTGTTCCCTGCCATCTGCCTGTCAAGCACCTGCTGCCTGCTGTCTTCCCAATCCAGGGTCTGCTGTCTCTGCTGCCATCTGTCTGTTCCAGCGATCTGACCCGCCTCTGGAGACGCAGCTGCTACCCACTGCCATGGATAACGGACATCTTACAGTCACTCATACCTCGCTGTGCTCTCACGGCCACTGTCGCAACATCAATGGTCTCAGAGCTGGGGGCTGTACGAGAGGCCTCCCTCTACACGTCAGGCTCTGCCACAAGGTTGAAAGGCTCTGTGCATTTTGCCTGTGATCTGCACTGTCTAATGACAGCCCCATCAGAGGTACTATGTGCACCTGGCGCATGCACATGACGTAAATGCAAAGGCACTTAAAAACATCAAGTCAGTGTAGCCTCTGCCTCAACCATCAGTTTACAGCTACAATAGTAATAGTAATAATGATAATAATAATAATAAAATAAAAGTAGCTAAAAAAATGTAAAAGGAGCTTCCCTCTCAGGAGCTATTTAAAGCTCATTGCACCTTTATAAAACAGCCTGTGCACAGACATGTTGGGTTACTAAGAAAAAATGGTATAAAAGCTGCAGGGCAACAGGATGCACAAACAGAGCACACATAGATAGAATAGAAGTGAATCAAATATATCAGAATGACCAACATACAACATACAATAGGGGCAAAGCTCAAGCAAGACAAGCCCAGACACAAAGAACAAGGAAAAGTTGCAAAAGGTAAGAAAAAGGTATCAAGATACATGGTAATAAGGTAGCATTGCTCAAGGTAGGGCTTGATCTGACAATGATATGACAAGCAAGTGGGGAGGAAGACTACAAATAACGCAAGTATGACTAAGTGGGGCAGAGAGGAGGCGCAAGACAGAGAAAAGAGACATAGCCCTGACAAAGAGAAACCAAGAGAACAGTACATAGGAAGGATAATCCAGAAGGCTGAGAAAACATAATAAGAGCTAGGAGGATTGGAACCAGATCTTCGCAGTATGGTACTCTCTGATTGGTACTTAATAAGCCACCAAATGTAAAAATTAACATAAGCTATCATTAACATTTATAAATGTACATGTAGACATTCCAATTTTATGGAAATGCCTGGCATAATTTATACTATGAAAGATTGTCTGGGAATTAATTAAATAAGTGTGCGCCTCTATATCATCAACATTACCTCTAAAAGTTCATAACCTGCTGTGATGAAAAGTTCGGCAGCTAAAAAAATGTAATAGACACTTTTAAATGTTTTTTCAGATTTCACACCCTGTTACTATGTATTATTGTGAGGTCTCACTTTCTGAAAAACCCACTACAAACAACTGAGCACTATATGGAGGGGAGAACATATATTCAGTTTTTGTTTACTTGATGCTAAAGTTATCTACTTGTAAACCTAACGATCTAATCAACATCAGGAGTTTACCATTATACTTGCCAACATCCCAATATATAATATAATACATGAATATTCCCCCTTCAAGTTAGACTTTAAAAATGGCTCAAAAAATGGTGCTTAGCTGAAAATACATAAACTATTACTATAATTTACATGAAATGAATTCATTTGTACATGTTGTAATGTGCTTTAAAAAATCCACATCCGTGGGATTGATACAAAAGGGTGCAGTACACATATACTTATTTATGCATAGTTTTGCACATGCAGAGATCACATGTACATTATCTAACAAAAGTGAGTACATCCCTCAGATTTTTGTAAATATTTTCTTATATCTTTTCATGTGACAACACTGAAGAAATTATACTTTGCTACAATGTAAAGTAGTGAGTGTACAGCTTGTATAACAGTGTAAATTTGCTGTCCCCTCAAAATAACTCAACACGCAGCCATTAATGTCTAAACTGCTGGCAAAAAAATGAGTACACCCCTAAGTGAAAATGTCCAAATTGGGCCAATTGGCCATTTTCCCTGTCTGGTGTCATGTGACTCCTTAGTGTCACAAGGTCTCAGGTGTGAATGAAGAGCAGGTGTGTTAAATTTGGTGTTATTCTGTCATACTGGTTACTGGAAGTTCAACATGGCACCTCATGGCAAAGAACTCTCTGAGGATCTGAAAAAAAGAATTGCTGCTTTACATAAAGATGGCTATAAGAAGATTGCCAATACCCTGAAACTGAGCTGCAGCAGACCATACAGTGGTTTAACAGGACAGGATCCACTCAGAACAGGCCTTGCTTAAAAAGACAGGCCTTAGGCTCTTTATTGTCCTTGGATACTGAAAAATCACTCCGATTTGCCAAAGCAAAATTCCTTCTCCACAGTAACTCTGCCTCTTCAATGTTTGCCAAAAAATTAAATCAACAAGTTAACCCCACCCATGTCTATAAGCTTAGAAACCAGCACGGTGATCTTGTTACTCACCCTCAAGAGGGCCTTAGTATATTTTCGGATTTCTATTAAGATCTTCTATCTAAACCCCACCCACACCCTAGCATTACGGCTAAAAAGTTGCTCGACAATATCAATATTGCCTCCCTTTTGCCTTCCCAAATTGAACTTCTTAAGGCTCCCTGTACGGAAACTGAAATCTCCGAAATTATACAATCCCTTAAAATCTCCACTGCCCCCCGGCCCAGACGGCTTTTCCACATCATATTATAAAAAATTTACGAATATCCTAACCCCTTGGCTCACCAAACTGTGCAACTATGTACTTCAAGGAATTTCTCTAATGATATGTTATTAGCAAATCTTTCCCTTATCCCCAAACCCCAAAAGGATCACACAATCCCACAGAATTTTAGACCAATTTCAGTCCTAAACAATGATATAAAAATTTTTGCACGTTTTCTAGCTAATAGGCTCGCCACCGTAATTACATTACTGGTTCACCCGGTTTCATACCGGGTCATAGCGGGATTATTGATAATACCAGATTAATAACAAATATTATACAGGACGCTAACATGCACTTACACCCAACATGCCTTATCAGTTTAGACATTCATAAGGCCTTCGACAATGTCAGCTGGCAATATCTAAATTACATCCCCAAATTTGGGTTACCCAACAATTTTATTCATGGCTTCAGGGCCTTATACCATTTCCCTCAAATTAGAATCAAAATCCCAGGATGTCACTCAAAAATGTTTCCCCTGATTTGAGGCACTAGGCAGGGATTTCCCCTTTCCCCTCTCCTTTTTGCTCTCGCAATTGAGCCACTTGCACAAGCCCTTAGAGACCACCCCAGCATTAGTGGCTGCACTAAAGCTTCTAATAAGTTTAAACTTAGCCTTTATGCAAATGATGTAATGATGTTTATCACTGACCCTCTAGTTTCTATCCCATATCTTATTTCAACATTAGAACTCTTCCAAAATATTTCGGGATTGGGAGTCAATCTAGATAAATGCTCAGCTATGGCCATCAACATCCAATCTGACATGCATAATACATTAAAATCAAAATTCCTCTTTAAGTGGAACTCTTCTCTATTTAAGTATTTAGGTATCTATATAAACCCATGATATCATACACTATTCCAAGTCAACTATTCCCCACTTTTCAAAAACATAATATCCCTCCTTAAAATCTGGACTAATTATCACATATCGTTCTTAGGCATTGTGTTGGAACGGACGATATCCCATGGATCACATTCGAATCAACGACAATTCTCCCATACAGCTTAGAAGGACTTTTATGGTCCAAACTCACGAACTCTGAAAAAACTTCATACAATAAATTAGTGGCTCACTCTCTTCAGCTGTGGTTGAGATATAGAGATCCTCTTGCACTTTCCTCGGCCAATGCCCCCCTAGCCTCCTTCATAGGAAACCCACTTTCCCCTCAAGCATTCAATAATCCTGAAGCCTTTAAACTTTGGAAACATCTCAAAATCACCAACTTAAGATCACTAACTAATGATGGAATATTTGCCTCCTTCGATTTTCTGAGAGATAGATTTCAGCTTCCTCCCACCGAACTCCCAAACTACATGAAAATCAAGGAATTTTATTCATCCCATTACCCTTTAACTGGCCCCAGTGATGCAACCCCATTTGAACAAATTTGCATTTCCTCCTCCAGAGTCAAACGACAGATATCTATTCTATACAAACACTTTAATAATACCTCCCAGCCTGATAAACTAAAATATATGTTACAATGGGAACAAGAGCCCAACCACAACTTCTCTATTAAAGACTGGATTTCTATGATTAATAACCTCCGCAAAAGTTGTTGCTCTTCTTCTATTCGAGAATCTTCCATGATCAGCACTTTGTATCCAAATAGCTCTCCTAATTGCTTTAGGGGATGCCCAGAACAAGGTACCCCCTTGCATATTTTTTGGAAATGTGACCACCTTAGCCAAATATGGAAACATACCTCGGAGATTGTCAACAAACTAACAAACAAAGATATCACCCTTACACCCCAAATCTGCCTTTTGTTTATGAAAATCCCCACTACCCCTATGCTCTACAGTAGACTACTACACACCCTATGTAGTGCTATCATCTGGATGATCGCCTTTCACTGGCCCACAATGGTAATCTCTTGGTAACAAGTCCTGTCCAGAATGTCTATGATTAAACTTACCGAATATGTACATCACTCACTTGACAATATCCATAAACATAAACAAAAATGGTCACTTTGGGATTCCTTGTTCTCCTAAATTGCGTCTCTATTAGCTCAATCCATTACTTTAACTTTTTTTTTTTTTCTGTATCTGGTTTTATTAAGCCCCTAAGCTGTTATACCCACCTATCTAATTTAACAATGTACGCTCCCTCTATGACCAAATCTGACCACTTGGATACCTTTATGATTCCATACGAAACTGTTGAAAGACCAACACTTTAATGTATTCAGATGCTTCTGTCACACAACTATTTTTATATGTTCCATTTATGCACTTGATGGTTACAGCCTGTATGTTCTCTTTATTTTCAACCTTCCAATAAAACAGTTTGTAAACAAAAAGAACAGGCCTTGCCATGGTCGACCAAAGAATTTGAGTGCACGTGCTCAGCGTGATATCCAGAGGATAAATAGACGTATGAATGCTGCCAGCATTGCTGCAGAGGTTGAAGGGGTGGGGGTCAGCCTGTCAGTGCTCAGACCATACACCGCACACTGCATCAAATTGGTCTGCATAACTATCAGCCCAGAAGGAAGCTTCTTCTAAAGATGATGCACAAGAAAGCCTGCAAACAGTTTGCTAGACTAAAGACATGGATTACGGAAACCATGTTCTGTGGTCTGATGAGACCAAGATAAACTTATTTGGTTCAGATGATGCCAAGCGTGTGTGGCGGGAACCAGGTGAGGAGTACAAAGACAAGTGTGTCTTGCCTACAGTCAAGCATAGTGGTGGGAGTGTCATGGTCTGGGGCTGCCAGCACTGGGGAGCTACAGTTTATTGAGGGAACCATGAATGCCAACGTACTGTGACATACTGAAGCAGAGCATGATCTCCTCCCTTCGGAGACTGGGCCACAGGGCAGTATTCCAACATGATAACGACCCCAAACACACCTCCAAGTCGACCACTGCCTTGCTAAAGCAGCTGAGGGTAAAAGTGATGGACTGGCCAAGCATGTCTCTAGACCTAAACCCTATGGAGCATCTGTGGGGTATCCTCAAACAGAAGATGGAGGAGCGCAAGGTCTCTAACATCCACCAGTTTCATGATGTCGCCATTGAGGAGTGGAAGAGGACTCCAGTAGCAATCTGTGAAGCTCTGGTGAACTCCATGCCCCAGAGGGTTAAGGCAGTGTTGGAAAATAATGGTGGCCACACAAAATATTGACACTTTGGGCCCAATTTGGACATTTACACTTAGGGGTGTACTCACTTTTGTTGCCAGCAGTTTAGACATTAATGGCTGTGTGTTGAGTTATTTTGATGCGACAGCAAATTTACACTGTTATACAAGCTGTACACTCAATAATTTACATTGTAGCAAAATTTCATTTCTTCAGTGTTGTCACATAAAAAGATATAATAAAATATTTACAAAAATGTGAGGGGTGTACTCACTTTTGTGAGATACTGTATGTATCCAACATGTTTCAGAGACAAATAGCTCTGACATGTTTCAGAGACAAATAGCTCCTTCCTTAGGGTTAACTCTGCAAGCGGTATAGTATGATCTACACAGTAACATCAAAGTATATTAGAACATACATAAATGGCATAAAAATATATACAAGGTCCAAGAATTGCAAATTACTGTATACTCACAGAACAGTACCCAAAGAAGAAAATAGTCTTTCATAAAATCAAAACAGGGAAGACACAAATGCCACTACTTCTGTTGAAATTCTCACCCCATCAAGAGGAAGGGGGAGAAAGGTGGAGATTTCTCAACCTGCAGACGCAATCAGAGATGCACTGAGACCACCTGGCGCCAGAAAAAAGGAAAGGGGAAATGTGGACATGATTCTTAGTAGATCTTAAAGTTATATCTAAAGGTTGTGAATTAGGACTATATAATAAGATATTGTTAAAGCACATACCTCCACTAAATATGTTGTACCTAATACAAGAAATACAGATGGACTATACTGTTCTGGTTACCATAAACATGGGGATCTATAATATAGATGGTAAAAGACTGTGGGTAATATAAGATATTTTTTTATTTTTTTTTGCCCAGAAGGTATTAAGACCAATTATTATTATAGCAAACAAAATATGTAATAAGTAAAAAAAGGAAAGAAAAAGTATATTCTGAATTAATCCAAATACGTATGAAAGTATAATAGTTAGCTAGGTCACATAAGGTGCTTAATGAAGGTCTTAAAGCTTATCGGTACTTGACAAAGCCAGCCCAGTCTGCTTACCTGAATCGCAAGGGATCCCAGGATAAAATGAAGTCTCAAGCAGTATATTTGCAAGATGGAGAGCACAATGAGCAGCCAATAATGTGCGGTTTAAATAGGGATGATGTGTTGAGAATTTCAACAGGAGCAGTGGTATTTGTGTCTACCCGGTTATGATTTTATGAGAGATACTCTTCTCTTTTCTGGGTACTGTTCTGTGAGCATAATACACAATTCTTTGACCTTGTATATATATTTTTTATGCCATTTATTTATGTATATACCTTGATGTTACTGTAGATCATACTATACCACTTGCAGAGTTAACTCTGAAGAAGGAGCTATTTGTCTCTGAAACGCGTTGTATACACTCATGTGACCTCTGCATGTACAGAACTATGTATAAATATGTATGTGTACAAATACGAATATGTGTACTGTACCTTTTTGTATCAATCCCACTGTTTTTTTTTAATGCATTACAACATGTACAAATCAATACATTTTATGTGAATTCAAATAAACGTTTATATATTTTAAGCTAAGTACCATTTTTTAAGCAATTAATTGCAGGGGGAATATTTGTGTATTATGTTAAAGGTCTAATCAAGTCCATTTAAATGTGTCTTATTCATCTCTTATTCACCCTTAAAGTGGAACTAAACCCTCCTATCGTTCTCAGCCAAGGAAGCTGCCATCTTGGCCTCTGTTTGATCTTCAACTGCCATAATGCTCTACATGAGATCAGTTATGACACCAGCCATTTGATGGTTTGACAGTTTGGTTGAGAGAACATCAAATGTTACAGTTACATTCCTAGCACATGCTAGGAATATAACTGCTTTTTGAAAATGTTAAATCGATTGGTTTAGTTACACTTTATCCACTTCAGCTCCAGAAGGTTTTACCCCCCTTCCTGACCAGGCCATTTTTTGCACTTCGTTGCTTTAACTGACAAATGCGCGGTTGTGCGACGCTGCACCTAAATAAAATTGATGTCCTTTTTTTCTCACAAATAGAGCTTTCTTTTGGTGATATTTGATGACCTCTGCAGTGTTTATTCTTTGTGCTATAAACAAAAAAAGACCGACAATTAAAAAAAAAAAAAAAAAAAACAATATTTTTTACTTTCTGCTATAAAACACATCCAATAAGAAAATCTAATTT
>BLSH010340189.1:143516-154881 GCA_018402905.1 Glandirana rugosa
TTTTGTATTTCTTTCCCTCTGAAATTATTTACCAAACCAACAAAAAAAGTAATATATCATCTTTTATTTTAGAGGTCACTAATAATTTGTAGCGGTTTTTTGTTTACATATAGACAGAGTTTTTTTACTTTACTTCAAGTAAAACCATGTCGTAATGTATTGACACATTAACAGTCTGATAGAGTCAAGACGTTTGTCTTATTTACCGGACTATTACTTCTCCCACCTTGTACGGTCATAACTTCACCAATTCTTTGAATCTTTTACCAGGGACCTCACATGGAGTAACAAAAAATATATTAGTGCCATTTCAGTTTAGCCGTGGATATTTAATATAATAGAAGAATAATGATCTTGCATTGTTTACTCAGAAACCAGAGTGTAATGGTTGTTACAATTCTGTTTCTTGAAAGAATAGAAATAATGGTCTTTCCAATAAACCGTTTTCACTCCAGGGACCATTTTCTAAGTTTCTTAACCACTTCAATACTGGCATGTTCCACCCTCTTCATTATCAGGCCATTTATTCTGTTTGCAGAACTGAGATAGTCTGACAATTACACAGTTATGTAATGCTGTACCAAAATGAACTTCATTTCATTTTTTTGAGACAGATATACATTTGTTTTTTGGCGATGTTTAATAATCACTGGAGATTTTATTTTCTACTATATAATGAAAAAAACAACCAAACCATTTATTAAAGTCTCCCTTTCTTTATGTTTTAACCCCCCCCCCCCCAAACAACCCAAAATGACCCCTTTTTGGAAAGTAGACACCCCAAGATGAGGTGATTTCCTCTTTTTTTTTTTTTGAAGAAATATGTCAGTATTGAGGGAGTTAAAACACAGAGCTTGGTAATATTGCACTAGATACCTTAAATGTATAGGTGATATGCCAAAGGATCAGGAGGTGAAGAAGTTACTGTACAGGTCACATATAGTTGACATGTTATAGTTAATATATAGGTCAGATCATAAGCAGTGTTGGGCTGATACAGTATCTCACAAAAGTGAGTACATCCCTAACATTTTTGTAAATATTGTATATATTTTATATATTTTATAGATTTTATATCTTTTCATGTGACAACACTGAAGAAATGACATTTTGCTACAATGTAAAGTAGTGAGTGTACAGCTTGTATAACAGTGTAAATTTGCTGTCCCCTCAAAATAACTCAACACACGGCCATTAATGTCTAAACCGCTGGCAACAAAAGTGAGCACACCCTTAAGTGAAAATGTCCAAATTGGGCCCAATTTGCCATTTTCCCTCGCCGGTGTCATGTGACTCGTTAGTGTTACAAGGTCTCAGGTGTGAATGGGGAGCAGGTGTGTTAAATTTGGTGTTATCACTCTCACTCTCTCATACTGGTCACTGGAAGTTCAACATGGCACCTTATGGCAAAGAACTCTCTAAGGATCTAAAAAAAAGAATTGTCGCTCTACATAAAGATGATCTAGGCTATAAGAAGATTGCCAAGACCCTGAAACGGAGCTGCAGCATGGTGGTCAAGGCCATACAGCAGTTTAACAGGATAGGTTAAACTCAGTATAGGCCTCGCCGTGGTCGACCAAAGAAGTTGAGTGCACGTGCACCTGCAGAGGTTGAAGGGGTGGGGGGTCAGCCTGTCAGTGTTCAGACCATATGCTGCAAACTAGATCAGATTGGTTTGCATGGCTGTTGTTCCAGAAGGAAGCCTCTTCTAAAGATGATGCGCAAGACAGCCCGCAAACAGTTTGCTGAAGACAAGCAGACTAAGGACATGGATTACTGGAACCATGTCCTGTGGCCTGATGAGACCAAGATAAACGTATTTGGTTCAGATGGTGTCAAGCATGTGTGGAGCCAACCAGGTGAGGAGTACAAAGACAAGTGTGTCTTGCTACAGTCAAGCATGGTGGTGGGAGTGACATAGTCTGGGGCTGCATGAGTGCTTCCAGCACTGGGGAGCTACAGTTCATTGAGGGAACTATGAATGCCAGCATGTACTGTGACATACTGAAGCAGAGCTTGATTCCCTCCCTTTGGAGACTGGGCCACAGGGCAGTATTCCAACATGATAATGATCCCAAGCACATCTCCAAGACGACCACTGCCTTGCTAAAGAAGCTGAGGTTAAGGTGATGGACTGGCCAAGCATGTCTCCAGACCTAAACCCTATTGAGCATCTGTGGGGCATCCTCAAACGGAAGGTGGAGTAGCACAAGTTCTCTAACATCCACCAGCTCCGTGATGTTGTCATGGAGGAGTGGAAGAGGACTCCAGTGGCAACCTGTGAAGCTCTGGTGAACTCCATGCCCAAGAGGGTTGGCCACACAAAATATTGACACTTTGGGCCCAATTTGTACATTTTCACTTAGGGGTGTACTCACTTTTGTTGGCAGTGGTTTAGACATTAATGGCTGTGTGTTGAGTTATTTTGAGGGGACAGAAAATGTACACTGTTATACAAGCTGTACGCTCACTACTTTACATTGTAGCAGTGTTGTTACATGACAAGATATAACAAAGTATTTACAAAAATGTGAGGGGTGTACTCACTTTTGTGAGATACTGTATATACAGGAGAGGAGTAAATGACAGTTGGGGGTGGGTTTTTATATTGTTGGCATCCTACTTCTTGCTGGAAGGTGGTCGGTTTGTGAGTGCAAACAATGCTTCCTGATCACTGTCCTGTAAGCGAGATATGGCTGCCAGCTGCAGCTTGTGTTGATGCTCTGTAATGTTGTGATTGGTCACAGTAATCACATGGTAGAGAGCCATTCTTATTAGTTTTGCCTGTGATATGCTGTGTCCAATCACAATATTATCATAGGACTGTGCATGAGCAGGTGCGCACAACAGTGCAGTTCCCAGAGGACATACTGGTATGTCCTACCAGAACAACAGGGAAAGCAGACCGGCTGTATATATACAGTGGCCAGTCTGCAAGAAGTTAAAGCAGACCTTGCAAAAAATGCTTTTACTTTAGATTTCCCCATGCAAAAATTAGGTTGTCACACGTTAGCCTGCAGTTTCCTGCTTTGTGTACTCTTACCTCCTTGCTGCAGTGTTTCTTTACCCTAATTCCTTTCACATGTGTGGTTTGGCTATGCTCACCTAAGGGCGTCATCTGCTATTCTGTGGACTTTTATTTCCTTCTCTTCCATCACTTCCTGGCTCGCCTCCTAGTTTGCTTGTTTATATAAGACATGCTCAGTGTAACCCACATTGCCTGAGCAACTGCACAGTTGCCCCCGTTTGCATGCCTCTTGTCTTTTCTGTGTCTAAATACCTGTGTACCGACCCTGGCTTCGTTTTCCGTCTGTGCTTGTTTGCTGCCCGCCCTGACTTTGGCTTGTCTTCTGGATCTACTTTCATCTGCTGCTTGTACTCTGCATGCGCGAGTGGTCTCCACATCATCAGCTGGGTGTACCTGGGGGTCGCGACCTAGTTCCAGCTTGCTGTAATTCCATCCCCACCATCAGGGGCTCTGGTGAAGAAGCAGGCTGGGGCTTAGACTCCATGCCCTGGGGAACCCTGAGTTGGCGATCTACAACAGCTCACTACCACAGACTCCTGACAGTTTGCTCAGGCCATGAGCTCCTCTAAGACACAGCAGCCTCTTCTGGATCAACTTCAGTGTTTGGCGCAGAGAGTCGACGTCCAGCAGGCCTATCAAGAATGGATTATACAGTGTCTGCAGGAACTTTCCTCCCATTTGGATCAGCTGCAGGTTGTGCCCACTTCCTCACCCTCAGTTCCTGCTCCTGTCTCAGCCTCTGCTGCTCCAGCTTCTGCAGCCCCAGAAGAGGAGAGTCCTTCAAAACTCCAGCTGCCTCCGCTGCCTCACTTTACCAGAGAAGAATCCTAAAGCTTGTTGGGGCTTCATCAATCAGTGCTCAATCCACTTTGAGCTAGCGGGCCATTCGTTTCCTACTGAACGTTCCAAGGTGGCGTACATGATTTCACTCTTTTCGGGAGAGGCTCTGGCTTGGGCCTCACCATTGTGGGAGCGTCAAGATCCTACTGTGTCCAGTCTCCCTGCCTTCCTACAAGCTTTCCGTACCACCTTTGATGTGCCTGGCAGAGCCTCATCCGATTCTGGAATCCAAAAGATATGTATATAGTATACTTGTTTCCTAGCACAGAAATTCTATTTTTGCATATTTTAACATCTGCCAAGAGCCTAGGCCTAGCTCCCTTACTACAAGTGCTTACAGGCAAACCTAGTTCCCCAAGCTTCCCACTGTGCTAAATAAAAGAGAGTATTGCTTTTGTTATTGCATTCTGCATTGTTATTGTCAGGAACCATGAATCAGACTGAGACAGAACTGCAGTAAAAATCACACTTTTTAATACAATGGTAAAATAGTACAAACACTGCAAACATAGTCAAAACATAGCCTGGGTTCGGTAACCAAAGTAGTCGGAACAAGCCAGTAAAACAGGAATCCGGAGATAAGCATAGTCTGAGGCAGCAAACAGGATCAGGAACCAGAAGGGAAGTCAGCCAGGCAAAGTTTTTAACAGGAAAACACAGCAGAGAGTATCCGGATATGTTGACCAAGGCAAAGGCACAGGAGATATGATCCAGGCAGTTTAAATAGTCAGCAGGGTTGGCTGACGAGCAGGAGATGATCACCAGGTGAGTCACTGTGGATTGATGAGTACTGGCAATTAACCGCTCTGAGCAGGGAGGGCTGAGCCCAGCCCTGACAGTACCCTCTCCTCAATGACCCCTCCCCCTCGGAGGGCCACCAGGTTTGAGGGGAAAATATCTCCTCCAGACCGTACCCTTTCCAATGAACCAGGAACTGTATACACCCAAAGAACCTACCGGAGTCAATGATAGATTGTATTTCATACTCCTCATGTTTCTCAACCTGAACTGGGTGAGTACATGGTACTGAGGTGGTGAAGCAGTTGCATACTAAAGGATTTAATAAGGAGACATGGAATACATTTGAAATATGCATATTATTAGGAAGGTCTAAAGCGTAAACCACTGGGTTGATCTTACGGAGAATACGGAAAGGCCCAATAAACCGTGGTGCCCATTTCAGTGAGGGAACACAGAGTTGGAGGTTGCGAGCCAGACCCTCTCCCCAACTTGGTAGGAAGGTGCAGGTAGGCGTCTGCAGTCAGCATGGAGTTTGTACCTATCATTGGAATGTCGTAAGGACTCTTGGACCTGTACCCAAGTGGAACGAAGACCACAGAGATGCTCATCTAATGCAGGAATGCTCTAAGGAGCAAATGAGTCAGGCAACATGGATGGTTGGAAACCATAATTCGCCACAAATAGAGAAATCAGGAAGCAGTAATAACGGCACTATTGTGAGCAAACTCCGTCCAAGGTAAGAGGTCTGACCAGTTGTTATGGTGTCAGAAATATAGCAATGTAGAAACTGCTCCAAGGACTATTGGTTCGTTCTGCGGCCCCATTGGACTGTGGGTGATACGCAGAAGAGAAGGAAAGCTGAATACCCAACTGTGCACAAAAGGCTCACCAAAACCTGGACACAAATTGGCTACCCCTGTCCAAGATGATAACCTTGGGTAGCCCATGTAAGCAAAAGGTCTCCCGAGCAAAAATGGAAACCAGTTCTTTGGATGTGGGCAACTTCTTAAGTGGAATACAATGTGACATTTTCAACACTGGTCAACCACCATAAGGATAACTATGTTGCCCTGGGAGTTGGGTAACTCCACAATAAAATCCATAGACAGGTGGGTCCAAGGCCTCTCTCTATTGGGTATGGGTTGCAGGAGGCCCACTGGGAGGTGTTGTGGTGTCTTACTCTGAGCACACACGGAACAAGCAGCTATGAAGGCGGCTACATCAGCGCGGAGACTAGGCCACCAGAATTGTTGGGAAATAGCCCAAATGAGTTGATTCTACCCTGGGTGGCCAGCAGCCTTGGGATAATGGTAAGTCTGGAGCACAGCAGTGTGGAGACTCTCAGGGACAAATCAGTGGTCACAAGGTTTCTCGAGAGGAGAATGGATCTGAGCGGCAAGAATTCTGTCACCCAAAGGTGAAGTGAGACTGGCACGAACCGTAGCCAGAATATGATCAGGAGGTATCACAGGAACAGGAACCGACTCCATCTTGTAAACAGAGGAAAACTGTCACGACAATGCATCAGCCCTTACATTCTTAGTACCAGGTAAGAATGAGCCTATGTAATTGAAGCTTGACAAAAAAGAGCCCATTTCACCCTTTTGGGAGAGAGGCGTTTAGCCTCAGACAAGAATGTGAGATTCTTATGGTCAGCCAAAATGAGAACCGGCACAGTGGTACTCTCGAGGAGATGCTTCCATTCTTTAAGGGCTAAAGTGATCGCTAACAAATCTCTGTCCCCAATCTCGTAATTGCATTCCACAGGAGACAATTTCTTGTAAAAGTAGCCACAAGGATGCATAGCTCTCTCAGAGATAGAACCTTGAGACAGAAGGGCACCAACTACAGTGTCGGATGCATCAACCTCAAGGATGAAGGGTAACGTAGGATCAGGGTGTGCCAGCACAGGGGCAGAAACAAAGGTATTAATGGAATCCGGAGCCCAATTCTGTGGGTTACCGTCCTTTCTGGTCATATCAGTCAGGGGTTTGACCAGAGACGAGAAGTTCTAGTAAAGTTCCGATAATAATTGGCAAAGCCAAGAAAATGTTGCAGTGGATGTAAACCCATGGGTCGGGGCCACTGTAGAACTGCTGAAAGTTTCTCTGCGTCCATCGAAAAACCATCAGTGGAATTGATATAACCCAGGAATTTAACCTGTTCACGATGGAACTCGCACTTCTCCAATTTACAATACAGGTTATTATCACTCAACCTCTAAAGCACACGGCAGACATCTGTGTGGTGGCTCCCTAGGGAATTGGAATAAATGAGGATATCATAGAGATAAACCACTACACATTGCTGCAACAAATCTCGGAGGACATCGTTGATGAATTCTTGAAAAACTGCTGGAGCGTTGCAAAGACTAAACGGCATTACGAGGTATTTGTAAAGGCCTGACCTGGTATTAAAAGCAGTTTATCATTTGTGAACCTCCTTCATCCTCACAAGATTGTATGCTCCTCTCAGATCAAGCTTTGTGAAAACCGTTGCTCCCTTGAGGCGGTCAAATAATTCCATAATCAACGTAATCGGATAAGCATTCTTAATCGTGCAGCAATTGAAACCCCTATAATTGATACAAGGTCTCAGTTGACCACTCTTTTTTTTCACAAAGAAGAAACCAGCACCAGCAGGAGACGAGGATTTGCAGATGAACCCTTGAGAAAGTGCGTTGGCAACATACTCCTCCATGGCTTTATCCTCCGAGACAGACAAAGGGTAAACCCGGCCATGAGGGGGTATGGCATCAGGTTGAAGGTCAATTGCGCAATCATACGACCAGTGTGGAGGCAAACTACTGGCTTGACTTTTGTCAAAGACATTGCTAAATTCGCGGTACTCCTCTGGCAAGGAGGAGAGTGAAGAGGTGCACAAGACCTTAGCTACTTTCTGAAAACATGTCTTACTGCCTTATGGCGACCAGGAAAGAACCTCAGCACAAAGCCAATCAAAAGTGGGGTTGTGCCTCTGTAACCAAAGATAACCAATAACCACGAGAAATGAGGTGAGGAAATTACTTTTTATCTCATGGTGAAGAGCCCCTACGGCCATGGTCAATGGAGCAGTCTCATGAGTCATATGGGCAGGCTGTAGAGGTCTCCCATCAATAGCCTCAATGGCAAGTGGAGTGGCACGAAGCTGCAGCGGAATCGAGTGCTTAGACACAAAGGCACCATCTATGAACAAGCCTGCAGCCCCAGAGTCGATCTAGAGCCTACATCTCGATGGATGACTCAGACCAAGAAAGGGTAACCGGAATCAGGGGCTTATCCTTCAGGATAACTGGGGACGTAACAACGCCATCTAAGGTCTGTCCCCTACAGGACCTTGGGTGCAAGCGTTTCCCAGACGGATAGGACAAGACTTCAAAAAGTGACCTGCCTGGCCACAATAAAGGCACAATCTCTCCCTCCTCCTAAAAGCCCTCTCATCTGCAAAGACACGTGTGAAGCATTCCGCAAGCGCCCCTTAAAGGAAGGTCTCTCTCAGAATCTGGAGTCAATGAGAATGGCAAACGTGATCAACTGCTCCATCTCAGTGCGTATGTCTTGGGCTGCTATCTCATCTTTGATGTAATCCAAGAGACCATGAGAAAAAGCAGTCACAAGGGTCTCATTTTTCCAAGCAACCTCTGCTCCCAGAGTACGGAATTCAATGGCGTAATCATCAACAGTTCTCGTACTGTGTTTTATGGACATGAGGCTCTTGGCAGCAGAAGCAGAGCACGAGGAAGCGTCAAATACCCTTTTAAAGGAAGCCACAAACTCTGGATAACTCAGGACGATGGGTTTTTGCGTCTCCCATAGAGGGTTTGCCCAAGCCAAGGCTCTCTCAGAAAGCAAAGAAATCACGAAGCCTACTTTGCTTCTGTCCATGGGAAACGCCTGGGGCAGCATCTCAAAGTATATCCTAACCTGGTTGAGAAACCCTTTGCATTGAACTGGATCGCCCCCAAATTGCTGGGGAAGCAGAACCAGACATACCTCTTATAGAGGTAATATTTGAGGCGGGTGCCTGCACAGAGACTGGAGCAGCAGCAGGGACGGCCTGCAACACAGGTTGTACCAGAACAGCCACAGTGGGAGGATCCGGGTGAGCAGTGTGAATCAGGAGTGTCTGTAATGCTATGGCAAACTGATCCAAGCAGTGATCCTATTCATCTAATCTGAAAAATGATTACCAGCAAGTGTATTGCCTGCATCTTCTGAATTCATGGTCTTCGCCTACTGTCAGGAACCATAAATCCAACTGAGACAGAAGTGCAGTAAAACTTTTCACACTTTTTAATAAAATGGTAAAATAGTACAAACACTGCAAATGTAGTCAAAACATAGCCAGGGTTCGGTAACCAGAGCGGGTAGTGGAACAAGCCACTAGAACAGGAATCCAGAGATAAGTGTAGTCAGAGGCAGCAAACAGGATCAAGAACCAGAAGAGAAGTTAGCCTAGCAAAGTCTTTAACCGGAAAACATGGTAGAGAGTAGCTGAATATGTTAACCAAGGCGAAGGCACAGGAGATATGATCCAGGCAGTTTAAATAGCTAGCAGGGCTGGCTGACGAGCAGGAAATGATCACCAGGTGAGTCACTGTGGAATGATGAGTACTGGCAATTAACCCGACAGCTGAACAACTTGAGCTCAGCCCATTCCTGACAGTTTTATTCTGCTTTATCTGTGTTCAAGATACAATACACACAGTTGTTTACTACTGAGTCTCGAGTTTAATTTCAGGGTGGACCTTAGGCTGGCCATACATGTTAGATTTTCTGTCCAATTTTCTTTAGATTTACAATAAACCATATAATATGAGGTCAAAACCAAACACTTTCAATTTTATCCAATTAGGCAGGCCCTTGAACTACTTAGTTAAAGGTAAATCTAAAGAAAAATTGGACAGAAAATTGGACAGAAAATCTAACATGTTTGGCCAGCCTAAAGTGTTGTAAATCATGAATTAATTAACAATGCTCTCACTTTCACAAATAAACAAATACAAATGAACTAAAGTACTTATAGTTCTAGTGAATTTGTGGTGGAATATTCTAAACTATATACAGTGTCCTTTCAAAAAATTCTGAGTGGATCTAACAACACCTTAGTAATTCCACACCAACAGTGACCAATAGTGTGTCCTCTTCACCAGCATGCAAGCACACAGCCCACTCATCTGAACTTTTTGGTCCCTATTACAGGCAGTCAAGTACAGCATTGGGTATCTGATTATTCTACTTACAGTAATCTGCTGTTCTAATTGTCAAAGGAACATCTCAGGACAGACCATCCTGCACCTTTAAGTTCTCATATCAGAACATGCTCAAAAGGGGAAGTAAAAGAGAAGCCTCTCATAGTGCAGTAAATCCAGGTTTATTTAAAATAAAGTTAAAATCACACTTACAATGAGTAGGTTGAATCACAACATTCAAAAAAACTAGGAACACTCCACCTGCGTTCCAAGATGGCATAAGTGACGTGTCATGCTGATCCCACCCAGCATGGTGATGAAGGATGGGATCAATGTGACACGTCACTTCCGCCATCTTGGAAAGCAGGTGGAGCACAAATCGGTGTTCCTAGTTTGTTTCGGATGCAATGATTCTATCTACTCATTGTAAGTGTGTTTTTAACTTTATTTAAATGGATTTACTGCACTATGGGAGGCTTCTCTTTTACCTACCCTTTTGAGTATGGTCTGGTATGAAAACTTAAAGGTGCAGGAGTGCCGCTACTGAAGGTTTGTCCTGAGATGTTCCTTTGATAATTAGAACAGAGGATTATTGCAAGTGGAATCATCAGATACCCAATACTGTTTTTTGACTGCCTGTAATAGGAGTCAAAAGGTTTCGGTGCCTGGGCTGTGTGCTTGCATGCTGGTGAATAAGACACACTATTAGTCACTGTCGGTGTGCAGTTACTACGGTGTTTGCGGATCCACTCAGAATTTTTTGAAAGGACACTGTATATAGTTTAGAATATTCTGACACAAATTCACTGGAACTGTAAGCACTTTAGTTCATTTGTATTAGTTTATTTGTGAAAGAGAGAGCGTGGTTAATTAATTCATAATTTAGAACTTCCAAGCTATGATTAGCTTTATAACAAGCAGCTCTCAAATGTATATGTTGTAAAATGTAGTACTTTGTTTGTATATATATTATTTGATCATTTTTCATGGTTGCGCAGGTGCAAGGTTTTTCAAAACCTATTTATTGCACATGACCCTAAAGTGTGGTGATATTTTTAACCCCTGGTGCTCAAAGTGGTGTAACTTGAGGTGTCAGAGGGGCCAAAGGTCATTATCCAAGTACAAGTAAGAACAGAGGACTCATTACTAGTGTTGAGCGAACCCGGACTGTAACGTTCGGGTCCGTACCGAACTTTCGGGTGTCCGGGGCACGGACCCGGACCCGGACATTTCAAAAATCGTTCGGGTTCGGTCCGGGGTTCTGCTATTTTACTCCACGTGTTGAGAAGCTGCAGGGCAGCCAATCAACAAGTGTTTCACTGGTTTGCCCTTAGAAGCCATCACAGCCATGCCTACTAATGGCATTGCTGTGATTGGCCAGTGCATCATGTGACCCAGCCTCTTTATAAGCTGGAGTCACAGTGCTGCAGTCACATGCTCCTTGGGTTAGTGTAGGGAAAGGTAGCTGACTGCGTGAGGGACAGATTTGAGACATTTTAAGACCTGATCCTGCATCCTGAGATAGATTACTTTACTACTGCTGTCTGTGCTGTTGCTCTGAGGAC
>BLSH010340189.1:169518-181887 GCA_018402905.1 Glandirana rugosa
GATCTCGCAAGACTTGCGTCAAGTGCGAAGAAGTTTCTCGTTTCGTCCACATTTACTCGGGATTCACAGGTAAAAAGCCGAAACGTAACTTTTGACACAGTCCTTCTATGTCAGGGACTGTTTTCAGAACAGCGAATAGATAAAACATCTTTGTCGACGATAATTGGACTGAAAATTAATTAGTTAACCACAATCTTTATCGAGTATACTTTTCGATTTGGGAGGGTTTAATACAAATTACGTGACTTTATTTAATCAAAGTGATGTTTTTCTAAATAGTAAATTAGTTCTGTCTTTCCATTTTAAAACCGTTTAAATTGTATGAATCCTTGCCAAACCGCATGGATGCAGTCCTTCAAGCTCATGGAAGTCATACAAGATATTAAATTTGGATCTCACAGCACCACTACTCAATTTGCTGACACATTTTTGTATTTGCAGTAAATTTGTTCAATTTCTGTATAGGCGACAAAACTTTTGTCTTGCCAAAATTTTACCTTTCTGTCTTGATTAAATGATAAATCTTTTTGTAGTGAAACTAATTTATTTCAGTGCATTAAACATAATTTGGGAGGGTTTAGCTTTTCATATGAGCTATTTCTAACACCAATTGATTAATTAAAAGTCAGGTTAATAGCAGCTGTTTCTACAAAATAGATAAGCGACAAGACTTTTGTCAGGGACTGTATCTTCCTGACACAGTTTTCAATGCAAAGCCGAAAAATGGACACTTAGGGCTCATTTACACCTGCTTTGCTCTTTGAAGAAGCGTGAACTGCGTTCAGAACGCTCTAGCAATAGACAGATGGCATGGAGGTGTTGTATTGCCTCCTTACCGCCTGCTTTAACCCCAAAAATACTGGACAACCACCTCACAACCACATGCATTGTGCGCAGCTGTAGTGCAAGCCCATTCACTTGAATGAGATGCGCTTGGTGAACAGTACCTCCAGCTGAGCGCAAAAGGGAGCGTAAGCAAAGCACATGGCATGTTTGTAAGCAAATGGGTACATACTTGGGGGGCACACCCTAATAACGGATTACATTAAAGATGGTGCTGCTATAAGACCACCAAACAAAGCAACATATTACAGCGCACGCATGCAATAATGACATTAATACCTGCAAGGCTATTTAAAAGTACCTGAACATCTTCAACCAAAATATGGGGCGTACGTCGCACTATATGGCCATAGAGTACTTAGCTCACTCCTACTTCACAGGCCCCCATCTTAGTGGGTCCTACACTAACGATAGAATGGGAGATTCTGTCTCATAACCATGGGAGCATACACTCCTCCTAATGGGAGATCTAGAGAACTCTTCCTATGTCTCAGGTGGACACTGATTAGAAGCAATTATGAATAGGTGGGATGCTCCAGCCCAAGAGATCTGGTCAGGATCTGCAATAGACAAATGGGTACATACTTGGGGGACACACCCTAATAATGTATTACATTAGAGATGGTGCTGCTATAAGACCACCAAACAAAGCAACATATTACAGCGCACACATACAATAATGACATTAAAACCTGCAAGGCTATGGTTAGTGTGGGACCCACTAAGATGGGGGCCTGTGAAGTAGGAGTGAGCTAAGCACTCTATGGCCATATAGTGCGACGGGCTCCCAATATTTTGGTTGAAGATGTCCAGGTTTAAATAGCCTTGCAGGTTTTAATGTCATTATTGCAAGTGTGCGCTGTAATATGTTGCTATGTTTGTAAGAAGGCATTCCAAGGGGTTTACTGTATTGTTTTTTTTATATATGTTTTTGACTATTATAGATTTGATTTCTTGGTTTTGCATTTTTAGGTAAAACATTATATATATATATATATATATATATATATATATTCTAAAGTGAGTGGATTGCACTGTTTGGTTGTGCTTGCCCTTTTGGAGTGGTACTCCCTAGAAGGTAAGGGTTAACACTGCTTGTCAGGTTTTCCTGGGCTTTTTGGGGAAGTACTGCTGGGGCAAACACATAAAAAGGAGGGAACTACCCCTCAGGGGAACCACGGTAAGTGAGATGATCGGAGGTATGGTACCAGGTCTCCCCACTCAAGGAGCAAAATGCTGCTAAAGATGTGAGCTACATCTTGCAGTTAATCACCCTCTGTGGGAACCCAGTCTGGCTTTCAGAGATATTGACTTATGCTACTGTTAAATGGACTTTGGAACTTAAGGACTTACAAACATTCCTTACATACATACATTCCTTAACAATTCACATACATTTTTAAGGTATGACTATTATTATTTTTATACAGGATTTATATAGCATCAGCAGTTTGCACAGCGCTTTACAATATAAAGGGAGATAATACAGCAACAATACAATTCAATACAAGAGGGTTAGGAGGGCCCTTCTCCTTGGAGCTTACAATCTACAGCCTTATAGGCATTCAGGGGCACCAAGAGAACAGCTATAGGGTACTTAACAGAACATGTACAGGAATGTTTATCAAAAATACTGTGTGAATTGTTTGTTACTTTTTGAAAAACTTCAGTAAAGAATGCTTATTGTTACTTGAGGACCAACTTAAAGAGGTACGATGCATTTGTGGCATATAACAAAGGGCAGGGCTTAAGGCTGGCCATAGACGGTTTGAATCTGCTGAACCAGCCAAGTTTTGAACCATGTGTGGGCAGACTGTATGTACCTAATTGATCAATCTATTGATCAACTTAGGTACAAACAGCCTGCTGGATTTACTTGCGATTATCCATAACAGCTGCTATAGCCGCTAGCAATAATCAATGTCTTCTCTGGAGATGGCTTCCCCCGCCCCCTGCCGGCAGAACACGATTGCTTGGCAGGAGGGATTCCTCTGGCAGTACTGTCTGTGTTGATGGAAGAAACCCATGGTTGCAGAAAAGACATTTGCACCGTTTATGAAGCTATTGGAGGAGGCTTTATTTCCTATATTGCTGTTGCTAATGACTACTATACTAGTGTCAAATGCATAATCAACCAGCCATTCAGGAAGCAGTGAATTGGCAAAGGTGATGGATGGCCTGGTAATGAAGGAGCTTTTGTGCTTAGGCCCCTTCCCTAGTGACTGTAACTCCAATACTGGGTTTGACCTCGTTCAAATAATATGTTTCATTGGCCGTCCCTCCCAAAAGTTTAGCAGCCACAGAAGAACACTCTGATACAGCATACCTATTCCAGAACCAACCATAGGTGGTTCAACATCAACTTTGCACACCAAGTCCACAGCCACCTCTCGCTTCATGCAGAAACCTATGCACAGATGGCATGTTTATATTTTTTCCCCAGTTTTAGAAATTCATAGCTGTCTGCATAATAAGTTATTTTTTATTAACACTAAACTACATAAAGGCTTGTGTAGCAAATATGCATGTCATTTTTTTTAAAGCATAACTCCACTTTTGTGTAAAACGTTTTCATTAATAAAAAAACCTCTCTGGGTTATTAATGTACATTGCAGGGAGTTTAGCAAACTTTGTAGCAGAATCCCACCTGTTTCTGTGCAGAAGAAAATGCTGTTTGTTTGACCATGTCATGTCCATACTGGTTCTGAATAGGAGGGTCTGGTTCATTATAATCACCTGGTGCACACCCAGTGTTCCCATGTCTGCATTCCTTTAGAAGTATTTAACCCTTAGGGAGTATCTCATCACAACGGAAATTCCTTTTGCAGTGGGCGCCTAAAACCTGACTTGTATCCTTGTGCAAACTTCTGGGAAAAACAGTAAGCCAATCGCACAAGCAGGCAATGACATTTCTAGGGGCGTTCTGTATACCGACATTGTATGGAAGCCTCCAGGTTCCCATATTGCATTGCATTTTACAGAAAATTACAGCACTGCAGTTTGAAATTAAAAAGTAATTTTCATTAACATTACATTATAATATGACTTGTGTTGCACTTGTATATTAGTGTTATTGTTATTACTATTCGGTACTTATATATGCTTTACAAAATTATATGTTATATAATTTATTTATTTATTTTTTTTGCTATATTTTTTCCAACAAAAGTGGAGTTACCCTTTAATTTAAAAAGAAAGAGCCTTGAAAAGCACAGAGGGTTTCATTATTAAAAGTGACAGGTGAGGTGAGGAACTGAATTGCTTCCCACAATATGCCCTGAATACCTCAATAAATTATATTGACAATTTTTTTTTATATAATTAATAGGTGTAGCGCTCAACTTCTTATAGTGACGAGATAAAAAATGTGAATATATATGCACCAAAAAAAAAAATGCTGCATATATATTCACATTTTGATTTCATCACTATGAAGGCCCGTACTCACGATGCAAAGATTGTATAACAACGGTCTTACAACAGCTTGTTGTACGATAATCCGAACATTAGTACGCGCGATTACAACAGCCGAAGTTTAACAGTCGTACAACAGAAGTTGGCTGAGCAGACTAGAAAACTTTTGTTGTACAACTGTTGTACCGTGTGTACAGGGAAGTTTGGCCAACAAAGCTGTACGTGCAAAACACGCATGCTCAGAAGTCAGGAACGCCCGGATGTGTCCGTTCGTGTAAACCTACGTTCCTAATTCACAAATCGCATTCACCTGAACTTCCTCTGTAGACGCTCGTAACATGTACCTAGGTTCGGCTTTGTTAAACGATTTCTTGACTCCTGTCAGTATGCTAGACACAACAGCCAATTTTGGCCAAAAGTTGAACGTGCGGTCGTAGGGCCGTTGCACCGTGTGTACGAGGCATAAGAAGTGGAGAAATATACTTTTTTATTATATAATTAGTCTTGAGGTATATGTGATATGCCTTTTGGTGTTAGCTAGTTCTACAAACATGTTATTGGTGGTGTTGGGTACCTGCACGGGGAAATACTATATATATTAATTTATTTTTTATAATGAACTTGTTAACAGAAAAAAAAGTTGCTCTCCTACTTTACTCTTCTTACTCTCTCCGCTCAGCAGGCATTGGAGAAGCTGTCACAATGTGGCGTTGAAAGAATTTTTCAACAGCAATTTCCTCTGTAAAGCTTTATGTTCACGGCTGCTACTGAGCCATGTAAAAGAGAAATGTCTTTTAATTTGCTCCCTGTTACAAGCATCTTTAGTTTCTCTTGCAGCCTTGAAGAAACAATAAGTTGAATCAGGAAGGCGAGCGGCAGGCTGCGTGTACAGTCTATAGTTTCACATGCATAAGCAGTTCCAGCGTGACGCGGAATTGGATAGGGAGCACCTGCAGCTGGGGCGATGAAATAATGGAATTACGAAGGAAATCTAGCAATAAAAAAACTGTCTTTAATAAAAGTGTAACTTTGCTGTGGATTTTTTCAGGAATAATTATGGTATTCCAAAATCTTTGATTATTTATTCGCTCTAGTCTAATGTGAAAAAAGGAAGACTGACTCATGACCTGTTTAGGGTCACTGATTCATTGATTTATTTACCTTTTGTAGGTAATTGTGGTTCTGGAAATGCCAGATAATGTCCTAATTTTTTAAATGGTTTGGGAAAACATAGACCCTTGTTCTCACTGGTTCAGGCACCACCCTCTCTCTGGGCCCAAAGCTGTCTTGCCCATGTATTGAAGCACAGCAGAGAACCACGTGATAGGAGGCTTCAGTCCCACCCGCTATACATTGCCATTTTAATTACAAAAGTAATTATGCTCCTGGGCCTGTTTTAATGCTCACAATCAAGAGAAGGGTGCACCGACCTAGTGCAATATCGTTAAAAATATTTAGAGGCTCTGAGGAAGAGGGTTTGCCCCGGAAATGCGTTAGCGTGGCCGCTATACACATTCTGGTCTTGATTTGGAGCATATCCCAGTGGTCCAGGAGTTGTTCTGTTCACTTTATGACTTTCATGTGCTTTTATATGTCCTATGTTTGTGAGTATATACCTTTTGTCATTTTATTCTTAATAAATATTTTTAATGATATTGCAGTAGGGCAGTGCGCCCTTCTCTTGTTTGTTTGTCTCTTAGTATCTTTGGATGCCCATGGTCCTGAGGAGGGCTGCAATATCTTGTGTGTGGAGGAATACTCACATCCATTCATCAGCTATTTAATTTCTACTATTTTACGAGATTTCTTCTGGGACAACATATCTGAGCGCAGGAGGATTGGTCTTTGTTTTAATGCTCACAATTACACATTTATAATATAGGTTTGGTGAAGAGAGATAACAAAATCAAAAGAAAAAAAGGTGGGAAATAAGATGTTCACTCTGCTAATAAGATGTTCGCTCCACTAATGTAGCGCCACCCCCATTGGGGCCATTTGGTATTGCTTGTCTTCTCAAACATGTATATGTCCCTTTAAATGAAAGTCCTTCTGTATTAACTAGACAGCAAAAGGGGTGCATAGGAGCGTCAATCAGCCAAATCCTGGGAAAACACCCCAAAATCGATTGAATTGAACATTCAGAAGATTGATATGTACAAATAACAATCAAACAGTGAATAACAGCAATGTACAAAGCAATGACAGACACTTAGCAATGGAATAATCAAAGTGACTCCAATCCAAAGATGGATCATGCTACTACTAAGCACTGCTACGCACACAGTGATGGAGATAAAGTCTGCTACTTCATATTACACTAGTCCGGTCCTGGCTACATCAGTAAACCAGGTGAAGCTCTGCAGACTTCCAACATCCAATTACGTGCAAACCAGTGTTAATTTTGTCAACTAAAACGTTTTCGTCATAGATTTTGTCTGCGGCATTTTTCAGTGACAAAAACGAAATTAAAAGTATAGTACATTTTCACCCACTGACGAAAACCAGATCCGTTTTCGTTAACGAACGAAAACGGGACGAAAATGTGAGGCAGGGACGTTTACCCTCATGAACTAACTTCCGGTTTTTCATGGAGCTCCACCTACGTCCGCAATCCGTTCCCAGCAAGCGAGTATCTCACCAAAATATATATAGAGGAATGTGGTCACTGGGAGGGGCACTGTCAATAAATTTCGCAGAGCACCTAAAGGCCTAAGGCCGGCCCTGGGAAGGGCCATACATGTAATATATTATAGAGAGACAACTTGGAGCTGACTGTGTGGGGTGAGAGAGAAAGTAAAATAAGAATACCCCCACAGATACATAAAACCTCCAATGACGGGCCAAGTCAAGCCAGTGCACCATCACAGCAAACTATTTGCACTGCTCTTTTAAGGCTCCATGCACACTGGACGCTCTCTGGGTGTCAGATTATGTGGCAGGAGGCGCTGCTTAGAAAACGTGCTTTTAGCAGCGTTTTGTAATCAACGTTTATGCACGTTTTTCGGCGTCAGCTTTTTGAGCTATTTTTTTTTTACTTCATTAGCTTCCATTGCCTACAAAAAGCACTGGACGCCGATAAACGGCCCTTTAGCACCGTTTATGAGCGTTTATCGTCCAGCGTTTTTTATGGTCAGAAGAACGACTCCTGAACGCCAATTCAGGGTGTTCAGATAACAGCCCATAACGCCACTGCTGTTAAATGACAATAAACATCCATGTGTGCATGGACACATAGGATAACATAGGGACGTTTATGGGCTGTTAAAAAAAACGCCCAAATGACCAAAAACAGACATTTATCAGCTTCAGTGTGCATGGAGCCTACATGTTTCAAATTACAAAAATGACTCTAAGGAACAGCAGGCCACTGAAGCCAGGAAGAAGGTCATAGCAAAATGGATTGTGTGCACCGGATTACCAGTCAGACTGGTCTACGGCTCTATGCTGCCTGTTTGGGGAGATGCTTTGCCTGGGTCTTTTGCGGCATTTTGAAAGAAACCCAAAGACTGGCTGCTTTGATGTGGGTGGTGCTTTTTCCACTTCCTGTTATTTTTTAATATTCTCCTATTCTTACACATCATCTTCAGAGTCAGACAGATCCTCATCTTGTAGGATGGGAAATGTGGATTTTCTTACGGCACAGGCATACTCCTCTGCCTTCTTAAGCAGCACCTCTATATTCTCATCTGCCACATCAACAAGGGTTTTCACAGACCGCAGAAGTGACAAAAAAAAAACAAGCAGCTGCTGCAAGCACTGGCGAGAACATGTCATCAGTTACTTGGATCTAAGAATGGATGAAGCAAAATGCTGGTTCACATTCTGTTTCATTTTCTGTGCAATTGTGAGTAGAGAGTAGATTGAAGAGGGCAGGGACATGGACATGCTATCACTCTGGAGGGTTTTAGTATGTTCCGCTTTGCAAAAGGAAGCAGTAGGTCATGCAATGATGTGAGCTTTTTCCATTTAACTAGGGAGCAGGCTGTGTCCCATCCTATGTTATTTGCGATTTGGCAGACCTACTTTTTCAGTTTGAGGAGTCTTTCGATCATGTTAAATGTTCTGGTAGTATTACTTGACCAGCGTGTGGGGCAGTCATTTAAGAGTAAGGCCACAATGCTCCAAAATCTTCAGTGTTGCAATGGAATGTAAGAATTGAAAACATTTACTATTGATGTTGCTTTCTCAAAGATTCTTTTAACACTTGCCGCTATGCACCAGACGAGAACACACACGGTGTCCGGTCCATCTTATGGGAATAAATAAAAAAAAAGGCTGCACTTGGAAATATAAAATCACATACTAATTAATTGATGTAAAAACAACAAGTATCAGGCGCATCAACAGGTGCATAGAGTCCCCATCCCTATAGTTAACCATCAAAGTCCAGAACAAAGTACATAATAGTCCAATAATGTGGATAAAAAAAGAGAAGAAATCCAGTATATACACCAAGGGCTGCTCTCATGTGAGGGTAAGCCAAAACCGCACCTGTAGACAAGAAACAAGAAGGAGGCGCTTCTAAGTGTAAACCGTAAGACATTTTATTAAAAAGACAGGATCCAATTAGACACCACTATTGACTCCCAGGGACTACAAATAGATGGCGGCACACCATCTTAGATAGCCTGATGAAAGAGCGGGACTGCCTTCACATCGCGGTCTGTACGCTCTGAAACGCGTCGCGGATTGATGACATCACCCCGCTGCTACCAGTGCAGCCAAGCCTCGTTCTGGAATCCCCCGGCTGCTGGAGACGATCGGTCTTACCATCCACAAAAGACTCCACGAACGGACGGTTCCACGAACGGACGGCCCCACTGACGATCCCATCCGCACGGATGACTAGCTGCTTACTAGGTCTTGGGGAACTGATGCCATGCTCTTCACCGGTTGAGCATTCTCCTGGTTCCATGTGCCCTACCCTTTTTTAGTAATGTGAGTAGCCAATTGGCTGATGTCTTTTTAATAAAATTTCTTACGGTTTACACTTAGAGGTGCCTCCTTATTGTTTCTAATTAATGGATGTGAGCATATAAAATAACCACATTAACCAATGTACATTGGTTAATGTGGTTATTTTATATGCTCACATTCAGTAATTTGCATGTGATTTTATATTTCCAAGCGCAGCCTTTTTTAAAAATGTGTTACTTTAGACCATATTGTGGGTTTGGGGTTGCTGCTCTTCATATTTTTAGCAATAGCGCGGTATATCCCCTTGATTTTTCATCCTATGGGAATAGCTTTACACAAGATACAAATAAAGTGGAAAAATAACAAAGATACACCAGTAGAGCAGTCAGCCCCAAGATCATTCATTTCATACCCATTTAATAATTGACTGTAGTGTCATCATTTAAAACGATAATAAAAATGGCTCACCGCAGATCATTAATTTTGGACTCAGTCTCACAGTCACTTTCTGTAATGGGGGAGTCTTCCTCCCTAGAGCTTGGTGGTTCTTCTGCTGCTGCTGTAGTTTGTTTAAATGCTGCCACCATATTACTCCTATCGTCTGTTATAACGCTTAGGATCTTCCTCTATGGTATGTCCCACTCGTGCAAGTATTTGTCCACAAAGTTATTTAATTAATTGTGCAGTATGTGGGTGCCTGAGTAGGCTTTGGGATACTTGTTCTCAACAACTGAAAAGAAGCATGCACTTGAAACTCAAATAAGCAATATTTTTGTAACAAAACTTGGTTTTACAGAGTGAAGATGTTATACTGTATAATGGCTAAATCTGTGTCTGTGCAGTTTATTCAAACCATAAATAATAACATATTAGGTGTTTTGTTTTTTTTTTACTCCAGGAGTGTATAATGAGTTATGAAATTGCTTAAATAATGCATTATTTAACTAAACACATTCCATTTTAATTGACTAAAATGTACTGGAGATTTAGTCGACTAAATACGACTAAATATAAAACAACAGCAGAAGACTAAAATGGGACAAAAATTAAAATGCCATTTTAGTCCTAAGATTTAAACTGGATACACACTATACAATTTTCTGTAGATTTTTTCCTTCAGATTTAACAAAAACATATAATATGAGGTCAAACCTTAAGATTTTCATTTTTTTTGCAATCAGCCAGGTCCTTGCACTACATGGTTTTGGTAAATCTAAAGGAAATCTGACAGCAATAGTTGTATAGTGTGTATGGGGTCTAAGACTAAAACTAAATCAAAATTTGCTGCCAAAATTAACACTGATGCAAACAAAAATCCAGGTTTTTTTTCCCATTTTCCTTGTCTATTTTTAGCAAAAAGGACTAGAAAATTCACTTGCAAAGTAAACAGCCTATTTGCATTTAGAAAATCAACACCTGTGTGCATAATTTGAGTTTCTCCTGTTGCAGCAAAGCAGTTAAGCTTAGCCTAGTACACGTGAAAAAGCCCCACGCCCCAATTGCTGGCTATTATATGTAAATGCAAAATATTCATTAACAATATTTCATGTCCACCAGACTTAAATATAACTTATTACTTTAAAATACACATAAAAGCTGCTGACATGTATAAAGTACATTAAAGTGCAAGTGCAACAATGAAGTCCATATATATTTCATAAAGTTCATAAGATTTCATAAAACTTCACAATCTTCTTAGTGCGTAACCATATTTCCATGTGCAAATAAAAGTGCCAAGTGCTGTTATGATTCAGTTCGTGCAATCCATACTCCCCTCTTGTGTGCCCTTACACTTACCAGATATCATGGACTTCCATGACAGAAGTCTCAAACGCTTATGCTGATGGCTGGGCTTTGTTGTCCTACAGGCTGGAACTCCAATTGCAGCCCAAGATGTCCTCAATGTGTATTCAGGAAGTTGGTAACAGATGGCAGGGAAAAGATATATAGTGTAATTCCGTTTTATTTATATTAAAAACAAGTAACATCCACTTACATCTAAAAACACGCTATAATGAATAGAAACCGCAAGTAGGTATCGACTTGCATCTCACCTAATGTCAACATTTTTGCTAAAATGATCCAGTTCTGATAGATACTACAAGTCTAAAGAATTAAGTACTAAGATGGAGAATTGTGGACTAGATTAGGTCATGTATACCTTCTTATGACACACACAGGAAGAGGATATGACATTAAACCATAATCATTCAATGGTAACTCAGATCAGGGATGTAAGGGAGGAGTTATGCTCTATATATATGTTTATCACCCCACACACCCCACACGGGGACATCCTTTAATAACGTCTCATGGGAGGGACGAAACGCGTCAAGTGACCACGGGTAGTGACATCATTTTTGGCTGGTGAGACGCAAATCGATACCTACTTCCGGTTTCCGCTATGATTGGCTGGTGCCGCGAATCCAGAAGTAACTCCCGTGGAAGATGTCGGCCCTGTACTCGGAGTGCCGACTCTCACTCAGGGCATCGTTCTAAGGTAAATATTTCATAATGAGCTAGTATGCAATGCATACTAGCTCCTTATGCCTTTCTCTTGCAGGGTTTTTTTAAAAAACATTTTTAAGGTTTACATCCTCTTTAAAGCAGAACTAAGCTCTGTCAATCAACATAAATTATTCTTGATCCTTATGCTGAGAGCATTAGTAAATAAAGTGTATATACAGTCAGGTCCATAAATATTGGGACATCAACACAATTCTATTCTTTTTGGCTCTAAACACCACCACAATGGATTTGAAATGAAACGAAACAAGATGTGCTTTAACTGCAGACTTTCAGCTTTAATTTGAGGGTATTTACATCCAAATCAGGTGAACGGTGTAGGAATTACAACAGTTTGTATATGTGCCTCCCACTTTTTAAGGGACCAAAAGTAATGGGACAATTGGCTGCTCAGCTGTTCCATGGCCAGGTGTGTGTTATTCCCTCATTATCCCATTTACAAGGAGCAGATAAAAGGTCCAGAGTTAATTTCAAGTGTGCTATTTGCATTTGGAATCTGTTGCTGTCAACTCTCAATATGAGATCCAAAGAGCTGTCACTATCAGTGAAGCAAGCCATCATTAGGCTGAAAAAACAAAACAAACCCATCAGAGAGATAGCAAAAACATTAGGTGTGGCCAAATCAACTGTTTGGAACATCCTTAAAAAGAAAGAACGCACTGAGGAGCT
>BLSH010340189.1:182054-201748 GCA_018402905.1 Glandirana rugosa
TTACTCAAGACTTCGTAAACCGACTTATACTCGTCTATTATAACGGGCTTTGTGAAGTCTTAAGTAGGACGACGAAAACAGTCGTCAGTATAGTAGTTATTTATGTTCTCTTGGTCAAGGTAACCGTCGATATGTACGGGTGCGGTACTGTGATGGTGGTGGTACGAAGTGACTACTCCACCATACGAAACCTAGTACTCGTCAAGGAAAGGAAGAGGTATGAGAAGAGAAGGGTAGTGAGACCATGTTTAACTAGAACCAGAGTAGACAGGTATTCTACAAGAAGGTCTTGACACTTCCGAAAAAATCTACAAACCGTTTGAGATTAGATCGGAAGGACAAAAACTCCGAGTGGTTACCAAATGTAGAACACCACTTGGGAGACATAAGTGAGACCACTCTCTTGTATTTATTGATGATATGACTGCTGACAAAAGCAGCAGGATGAATTCTGAAGTGTTTCGGGCAATATTATCTGCTCATATTCAGCCAAATGCTTCAGAACTCATTGAACGGCGCTTCGCAGTGCAGATTGACAATGACCCGAAGCATACAGGGAAAGCAACCAAAGAGTTTTTTAAGGGAAAGAAGTGGAATGTTATGCCATGGCCAATCAATCACCTGACCTGAATCCGATTGAGCATGCATTTCACTTGCTGAAGAAAAAACTGAAGGGAAAATGCCCCAAGAACAAGCAGGAACTGAAGACAGTTGCAGTAGAGGCCTGGCAGAGCATCACCAGGGATGAAACTCAGCATCTGGGGATGTCTATGAGTTCCAGACTTCAGGCTGTAATTGACTGCAAAGGATTTGCAACCAAGTATTAAAAAGTGAAAGTTTGATTTATGATTGTTAATCTGTCCCATTACTTTTGGTCCCTTAAAAAGTGGGAGGCACATATACAAACTGTTGTAATTCCTACACCGTTCACCTGATTTGGATGTAAATATCCTCAAATTAAGGATGAGCTCGGGCATGTTCGCAACCGCACATGCCCAAGCCCGCCAGGAAGCTGATTCTGCGCAGCGCTAATCATAGGCAGTGAGACATTTACTGGTCTCTTCAGCTGCGGATCAGGAAATGTCTCACTGCCTGTCATTAGCGCTGCGCAGTGCCAGCTCCCTGGCGGGCTCGGGCACGTGCAGTTGCGAACACGCCCAAGCCCATCCTTACTGGAGGAGGGGCATTCTCAGCATTGCACACCATCCTGCATGCATGTCTGAGCTAAGAGTGGATGGATTTCAAAGAGTAAATGCTACATAAGTCATCAAGATGGCCATGGCTAAAAATGCTAGGAGGGTGTTTTTCAAAATGATTTCTCAACAAAATAAAGCATGGAGACCTGGATGGATGAGTGAGTTTGCTTTGCATAGTAACAAATTAATGAAAAAGCATTTTCAGTTTGTGGTGCTCAGGTGCAGTTTAGTTTTTTTTTAATACATATTGGATAGAGTAGGGAAGGGTTAAAACCTGTTGTCAGTTCTTTTTTTTGCCACAAGATTTCCCTTCACTTCCTGTCCTATAAACTCAACAGGAAGTGAGAGGATATCTTTCCAATCAGAGAAATAACCTCTTAAAGTGTTTGTAAACCCATTTAATTAAGTCTATGACAGCCCCTCTATTAGAGCCTGGCATAGCACACTGTGTAAGTCTTTTATAAAAACGAGGCTTCTAAATACTTGTTTAAAGCTGTCTTCAGGCTGGTCACATGACTCGCGGCCGCTGTATACCTCCGATACATGGATACTGCAGGAGGGACCGAGATCTCCCTCTGACATCAGCTGGGGAGGTCACATGGCCGCTCAGCCCCTCCTGCATTAGCCCTGGAAACCATCTGGGACTCACGTGACTGGCCTGACGATCACTCCAAACAGTTATTTACAAGCCTAGTTCTTATTTATAATTTATTATTATTTATTATTAGTATTATTCTTTCTAGTAAAAGAATAATACAGTGTGGTATACCAGGCCATAATAGAGGGGCTGGCAGTGACCATTAAAACTTTTTTATTTTACTAATAGTGGCGGTGGGGGGCACAGACACAGCTGACAGGCAGGGAGGAGGAGATGAGGGGAAGAGAGAAGAACTGAGAGCAGGGCAGCGGATGACACAGGGATGTCGCAGACAACGATGATCAGGGCTCGGCAGCCCTGATTATCTTGGTCAGAGCAGAGAGGGGACACAGGAATTAACAGGTTCAGGCAGGTTTTTTTTTACAGTTCATAGGGAGGTAGATTACACGGCACAAGCACTGTACTGTTTAATCTGCTTTAAGGGACCAAGATATCTATTTTCTTTTTTGGGTTAACAAACACTTTAAGATTTCCCCTCTATTCCTGTCCTGGTGCCAACTCAAGCTTTTGGCTTTTTCCTCAATTGGGTTTAGGGCAACTAGAGTGATTGAATCACTAATCCCTAAGGTAAAAAACCCTCAGTAAGCAGCTAACCCCCATACCACCCTATAATAACATGAGCCCCATCTCGGTCTCTCCCTCCTCATTGGCTCAGACACAGCAGTGGGGATGGAGTGGGGGAGGGGCCGAGCTGGCTGTGATCTGTGTGTCTTATGGATGGACACACGAGTGGGGCTCGGGAGTGAGCACGCACGAGTGCCCCCATAGCAATCGGCTTGCTATGGGGGAACTTGTCGGGGGGGACGGGCCAGGTGCCACAGCAGGGGACCCAAGCAAAGGAGGATCGGGGTGCTCTGTGCAAAACCACTGCACAGAGCAGGTAAGTATGACATATTTGTTATATTTTAAAAATAAAAAACGTGCCTTTAGAATCACATAAAGCGTGTACTGCAATATGCATGGGTGAAGAATCCTTATTTTTAATATAGAATTGCTTAGAGGTGCATATACATGTACAGAGCGATTATTTTAGTTATGGGACAGAACACTCTGAATATTCAGAATACTCCTAACATATAGCAAAATTGCCCATCCATGCACTATATTGCCAAAAGTATTGGGACACCTGCCTTTACAGGCAATGAACTTTAATAGCATCCCAGTTTTAGTCCTTAGGGTTCAATGTTGAGTTGGCCCACCCTTTGCAGTTATAACAGCTTCAACTGTCCAATGAAGGCTGTCCACAAGGCTTAGGAGTGTGTCTATGGAAATGTTTGACCATTCTTCCAGAAGTGAATTTGTGAGGTCAGGCACTGAAGTCGGACGAGAAGGCCTGGCTCGCAGTTTCCACTTTAACTCATCCCAAAGGTGTTCTATCGGGTTAAGGTCAGGACTCTGCGCAGGCCAGTCACATTCCTCCACCCAAAACTCACTCATTCATGTCTTTATGGACCTTGCTTTGTGCACTGGTGTGCAGTCATGTTGGAACAGGAAGGGGCCATCCCCAAACTGTTCCCACAAAGTTGGGAGCATGAAATTGTCCAAAATGTCTTGGTATGCTGACGCCTTAAGTATTTCCTTCACTGGAACTAAGGGAACAAACCCAACCCCTGAAAAACAACCTCACACCATAATCCCCCCTTCTTCAAATGATTTGGAGGAGTGGCCCAATATTTTGGCAATATAGTGTGGATGAGCGAGTTTGGGGTGGAGGAACTTGACTGGCCTGTACAGAGTCCTGACCTCAACCTGATAGAACACCTTTGGCATCTTGTCCAACATCAATGCCTGACCTCACAAATGCGCTTCTGGAAGAATGGTCAAACATTCCCATAGAGTCACTCCTAAACCTTGTGGACAGCCTTCCCAGAAGGGCTGAAGCTGTTATAGCTGCAAAGGGTGGCCACTTCAATATTGAACCCTACGGACTAAGACAGGGATGCCATTAAAGTTCATGTGCGTGTAAAGGCAGGTGTCCCAATACTTTTGGCAATATAGTGTACATGTTTACCTATTGTGCTAATATAGATTCATATTTTTAATTGTGGGTATGACTTTTGCTGTATTAATATCATATAAAATAAGTAACTGTAATTACAAGTAATTTAGACATAAAAAGGCAAATTTAGCATATGGACTTTCAGTGTCACTAAACCCACATCATAAAAAAGTATCAGTAAATGGTATATTACACACTGTTCATACTCACTCAGTCACTATGAGATTCATTTTCTGTATTCTGCAAAAAAAACTGGTTGATCCTGCTGTTCTCTTAACCCCTCCCCCCTTCTGTCCAAGTCCTCAATCCCCAATGCAACTAGGGATTTTGCACATGCTCAGTTTACAATGAGTTTCTATGCTGAGCATTCCGCCCTATCTCATCTGAGCAGCCCATGTGACTATAGAGTCACACATGTGGGCGTATAAGCAGTGGTAAATGACAGCCCACTCCCTCCTTCCTCCCCCATGCCCACTAACCAGCTAAACACAGTGGGGGCAAGGTATTACATGTAGATTAATGGAGGCTTCACCTCCATCTTATTCTAAGACACAGGCTGGAGGGGCATGACACAGCCTGTGACAGGCAGATACCCACCTACACCAAAAAATCATAAACGTTTCATTTCAAATATGTATGTGTATGCCAATTTAAAACAGTTTATTGAAATTATTTATTTTTACTCTGTATTCCAAAGGCTGTTTTTTTTATTTTGAACATGTGACCAGCAACAGAGGACTAGAAGCTCCTCCTGCCACTGTTTCCCTGCAGACAGGCTGGGGAAAGAGCTGGGTCATGTAACAGCTGTATATCAATTAGGAAAAAGGTACTTCAATTTTTTTTTTAATTAAAATAATTACAGTGCCATCATCCACATACAGAAAGGGATGATGTTAATTAAACAGCATGTATTTAGTATCACTTTAGTATATGCGATGAGCTTTTTTTATGTAAAAATTTCCACTTCAATATATCTTTTGAACTCAAAGGAAAGTGTGCCTTTTTATTTTTGAGTGCGAAACACAAAACTTCATAACATATTCCATTGACTTCCTAGCTCGATTGAAAAAAAAAGAGTTTTCTTGCTTTGAATGCTGAAAATAGATTACATTCCTTGGCCATTGCTGAGAAAGGTTGTAGAGAATAGACGCACACTCTACTAGTATTCTAGTGATCTCCCTAATCTTAGATGCACTTTGTCAAAACGAGGTAACTGGTAGTTAAGAGAAATAGCCTAGATCAAAGAGGGGATTAATCACCAACTGAATTCACGCTGAATAAACCTGTCATTCAAGAAAATGATTTCCCCTGAACTTAGAGAAGGATTGAAGGTATTTGCATAACAGGGACCTTCGTACTCCAGCCAGGTTAAAAGGTTCCAAATTCATCCCGTGTTTAGCTCTTGCTATCCTTTCTTTTCAACGGCTACATACAATGGCCCTTAATCTGATAATACTGCTAACTATCTAAATGATGTCAGTACAGGCAATACCGCGAAAGTTTGCACGAGGGATAGATCAATTTCACTTTCACCATCTCCTAAATCAGATTTGTTCGAATTTAAAATGTAATCCTCAGGAGGAGAAAAAAAAAAAGTCCTTTAAAACCAGAGGATTATTATTAACATCCTAACTGACCTTTTTGTCTTAAAACCGTGACTACTGAGATGTTCTGACTGCAGATTTTACCTTGCATTACACTAAGGCCAAGGCTGTTGATGGATCTCAACTGGGTGTTAGCTTTTCAAGCGATACCCCACCTGACAGGGCCAATAATGTAACAAAAAGACATAGTTCATGGCTTTTCCCTGCCATTATTCTCATTTATCCATGGCAAGTCTTTCACCAGCCATGTAGAACACTTATGAAGTTATAAAGCGGCAGAAGAGCAACATACCCAAAGAGCAAATATATCTAAGCCTAAGGAAATGGCTGCATTAATTTTCTTTTTTTTTCAGGTTTTTACCTGATGAGCTTGCCCCTAAGGGTGGCAACACTCCTTCACATAGTTACATAGTTAATGAGGTTGAAAAAAGACACAAGTCCATCAAGTCCAACCTATGTGTGTGCTTTAATGTCAGTATTACATTTTATATCCCTCAATGTTGTGCTCCCTTAGGTGCCCATCTAATAGTTTTTGAAATTATCTATGCTGCCAGCTGAAACCACTGTTTGTGGAAGAGAATTCCACATCCTTACTGCCCTTACCGTAAAGAACCCTCTACGCAGCTTAAGGTTAAACCGCCTTTCCTCCATTTTTAATGAATGGCTGCGTGTCTTTGTGTGCTCCCTTGCGCGGAATAGTTTTGTCCCTATTGTGGGGTCACCAGTACAGTAATTGTACATTGAAATCATATTGTATCTATGGAGAAATAGTGTTGTCACGTTAGGACATGACTACAGAATACCTCCCCATTTCTGCTTCTCCATAACACATATGGGAAGTGTTTTGTAGTCCGCAGAGAGCTGGAAACAATGCTAACTGATAGCAATCAGCACAAAGAGTACAAAAGTCAACAGGTATATTTTGCAGCTATAAAACAAATATCAAAATATTATTTAAAGCGGAGTTCCGCCCACTAAAACATCTTTACATTTTTCAAGTCCTCTAATCAATCTGAATCACCTTTGGAGAAAAATAAATTATACTCACCCTAAGTGCCCTGTTGCTATGTGGTCCCTGTAATCTTCCACTTCCTGGTCTGTGGCACTCCGCATCACTTCCTGCCTCGCCTGGGCTCATGGAAGATGTGAGTCATCATATCCCATGAGTCAGTGGGCATCCGTGAGTTGAAAAATCGCGTCATTGAGCATGCGCAAGATCGGGGGGTGCATGCTGGTTTCCCAGCGTGCACCATATACAGGAAGAAAGTGTGATTGGGCTTCAGATGCCCACAATTAAAATGGGGATGCACAGGCCCGCGAAAATCGGCAAAGTAAGTACAAAAAACATATTTATACCAGTCGCAATGAAATATAGCAATACTTTTATTTAATTTAAGTAGATCGACTGAGGGGTTGCAAGAAAAAAAAATGTTTATGAGGGCCGAACTCCCCTTTAAATGGAATATTTAACAAACCAAAAAACAACTGGGGATGTTGTCCATTTTAGAGCTTAGGTTCGCTCTAAAGTTAGATGCTTGCTGGATATTAAAGTGGGAGTAAACTCCCTTGGTTGATTTTTTCCTATAGGTAAGCCTATAATAAGGCTTACCTATAGGTACAGTAAATATCTCCTAAATGTGCACTGGCACATTTGCTCTAAAGGAACGGCATTCCCGTGCCATTCCTTCAGAGTCCTGTGTCGTGAACAGCGGATCCCGCGCACATGTTCCAACCTGGATGGAAGACCAGGTGAAGATGGAAGCCCTGTCAGCAGTAACAGCACGACACTGGAGGGCTTTGTTTTTAGGTAAGTTGCACATAATATGCTAGTATGTGATGCATACTAGCACATTATAATTTTAAAAAAAGAGAAAAAAAAATAAAGTGCGGTTTACTACTGCTTTAAACAGTTCCCACCCGTCTGCCCACAGTACATTTGCCGCGGGCAGGCAGAAAGGCGCAGGCTGGATCACGTATATGTACGTCACCAGCCGATGGGCATGCAGTACTCCCGGTACCCGACCACTAAAAAATTTAATAAAAAAGGATTTATTTATTTTTTTTAACATACTGTCACCAGTCAGTATCCCTGATCACTGCCATGCCAGTCATATAATGACGCTGTACTGCACTGATGACAGCATGTAAAAAAATTGTGACAAAATATTGCAACTCCAAAAAACTTGCCATGACTCTTACTTAATACCTTGGACTATCTACTTTCCAAAAAGGGGTAATTTGGGGGGGGGGGGGGATTTGTACTCTTCTGTCATTTTAAGTGTCTCAAGAAATGAGATTTTCAAATATACTGTATATCCCATAGTTTGTAGACGCTATAACTTTGACACAAACCAATTAATATACACTTATTGGATTCTTTTCTTAACCAAAGACAGAAATTTATGGAGGATTTTATTGGATATGTTTTAGAACGGAAAGTAGAAAATATTGGGGTTTGTTTTTTTTTAATTTTCGCCCTTTTTTCAGTTATATAGCAAAAAAAAAAAAAACGTATAGTGTTGCATGATCGCCCATATGCCAGTTAAAGTAGCACTCTGCTGAATAGCAAAAAATGCCCTGGTCATGAAGGGGATAAAACCTTCTGGAGGTCAAGTAGTTAAAATAACACTATGTCATCCAATTATGCATTCATTAAAAATCATCAAATGTATTTAAACATAAACAAAATACATATGCACAGCTATTAGACTGCCAATAGGAGAAGGCCAACGCTGCCAACAAGTCAATGCTCAGCTGCTTTGCATAGAGAGAAGAGAGAGCAGAGGGGTGACCTCAGCAGTGTGCTGCTGCTCCATCAATATTCAGTTACAGGGTGGAGTATGTCCTGGGCCAGGATGTACGCTTAACTGTAGTATAGTCTGCCAAGAGGTCTGGGGTCAGGCTGTGCTGTGGGTAGTGGATGCTCATATCACAAGGGAGATTACAAATCCTGAAGCAGGTGAGGAAGCTCAAATATACAGTATGTATTTAAACTATGTATTTAGCTGTCTGTCTGATGTTCAGCATTAATATTCTCAATATTTCTAAAATTCTAAAACTATTTCAGGCAATGCTAAGCTACCTACCTTTGTAACTGTAAAAACATACATTCATTTGTGCATACAGTACAAAACATTGAGAATTTAAACAATGTACTGCAAACTTACAGTAGAGATCAGTGATAGACGGATAGGCAATTGTGATGTCTGCTGATGTACTAGGAGGATTTAGATTTAGTGGGAATTTCAGAGACTTGGTTTAACAAGGGGGAGGTGGTCCCTCTATCACAGTTTGGAATGGCGGCAAGCAGGGGAAGTGTAATTATAATGAGGTATTTTAATTATCCAGATATAGACTGGGCGGAAGGAACTGCACATTCATCTAAGGCTCGCCATTTCCTGAATGTCTTGCAGGACAATTTCATGGGTCAGATGGTAAATGCACCAACATGAAACAAAGTGTTAGTAGACCTACTGATTACTAATAATACAGACATAATAGCAGATGTGGAAGCATGGGACAATTTAGGAAACAGCGACTACAGGTCAATTTGTTTCAGTATAAATCACACAAGTAGGAAACACAAAGGTAATACAAAAACACTGAATTTCAAAATAGCCAACTTCCCTAAACTACGCTCTTTGCTAGAAGATATTAAATGGGACAAAATCCTAGGAACAAAAAACATGGAGGAAAAATGGGAGTGCTTTAAGAACATATTAAATATAGGTATTGGCCAGTGCATTCCAATGGGAAATAAATTCAAAAGCGCTAACAAAAGTCCTGGGTGGCTTAACTCCAATGCAAAATTGCATATAAAAGCAAAGGAAAAAGCCTTAACAAAATACAAGGCTGAGGGGTCATCATCAGCATTTCAACTTTACAAAGAATGCAATAAGAAATGTAAGAGTACAATCAGGGCGGCTAAGATAGAACACGAAAGGCACATAGCAGAGGAGAGTAAAAAGAACCCTAAGAAATTCTTTAAGTATATAAATAGTAAGAAAGGGAGGTCTGAACATATTGGCCCAATAAAGGATGAGGAAGGGAATCTGGTTTCAAAGGACGGAGAGATGGCAAAAGTTTTGAATTTATTCTTCTTCTCAGTCTTCACAAGGGAAACAGGGGGATTCAGTAACCAAGACTGTAATATTAACCTTCATAGCATGTCACAGGAAGCACTCTCATGGCTAACTGAGGACAAAATTAGTAATAGGCTTGATAAACTCAACATTAATAAGTCTCCAGGACCAGATGGCTTGCACCTGAGGGTACTTAAGGAACTCAGCCAAGTGATAGCCAGACCATTGTTCCTAATTTTTATGGACAGTCTACTGACTGGAATGGTAACAGCTGATTGGAGAAAAGCCAATGTAGCACCAATTTTTAAAAAAGGGCCAAAATACATCACTGGGAACTACAGGCCAGTTCAATCAGTAACATCAATAGTCTACAAGCTCTTGGAGGGGATGATAAGGGACTATATACAAGATTTTAGTAATCAGAACGGTATCATTAGAAGTAAACAGCATGGATTCATGTATGCATGGATTCATGAAGAATCGTTCTTGCCAGACCAATCTATTAACCTTCTATGAGGAAGTGCGCTGCCATCTAGATAAAGGAAGGCCGATAGATGCGGTGTTCCTGGATTCTGCAAAAGCATTCAATACAGTTCCCCATAAACATTTACTGTACAAACTAAGGTCTGTCGGCATAAATCAAAGGGTGAGCACATGGATTGAACACTTCACAAGGAGTCTATGGTACACCTTTAGACATATAGTGTACAGTCACTCCAGAAACATATACAGTATCTCACAAAAGTGAGTACACCCCTCACATTTTTGTAAATATTTTATTATATCTTTTCATGTGACAACACTGAAGAAATGACACTTTGCTACAATGTAAAGAAGTGAGCGTACAGCTTGTTTAACTGTAAATTTGCTGTCCACTCAAAATAACTCAACACACAGCCATTAATATCTAAATCACTGGCAACAAAAGTGTGTACATCCATAAGTACAAATGTCCAAATTGGGCCCAATTAGCCATTTTCTCTCCCCGGTGTCTTGTGACTCGTTAGTGTTTCAAGGTCTCAGGTGTGAATGGGGAGCAGGTGTGATAAATTTAAAGTTTTCGCTCTCACTCTCTCATACTGGTCACTGGAAGTTCAACGTGGCACCTCATGGCAAAGAACTCTCTGAGGATCTGAAAAAAATAATTATTGCTCTACATAAAGATGGCCTAGGCTATAAGAAGATTGCCAAGACCCTGAAACTGAGCTGCAGCACGGTGGCCAAGACCATACAGGGGTTTAACAGGACAGGTTCCACTCAGAACAGGCCTCTCCATGGTTGACCAAAGGAGTTGAGTGCACATTCTCAGCATCATATCCAGAGGCTGTCTTTGGAAAATAGATGTATGAGTGCTGCCAGTATTGCTGCAGAGGTTGCAGGGGTGGGGGGTCAGCCTGTCAGTGCTCAGACCATACGCCGCACGCTGCATCAAATTGGTCTGCATGGCTGTTGTCCCAGAAGGAAGCCTATTCTAAAGATGATGCGCAAGAAAGCCCACAGTTTGCTGAGGACAAGCAAACTAAGGACATGGATTACTGGAACCATGTCCTGTGGTCTGATGAGACCAAGATAAACGTATTTGGTTCAGATGGTGTCAAGCGTATGTGGCGGCAACCAGGTGAGGAGTACAAAGACAAGTCCATCTTGTGTACAGCCAAGCATGGTGGTGGGAGTGTCATGGTCTGGGGCTGCATGAGTGCTGTCAGCACTGGGAAGCTACAGTTCATTGAGGGAACCATGAATGCCAACATGTACTGTGACATACTGAAGCAGAGCATGACTCCCTCCCTTCGTAGACTGGGCCGCAGGGAAACATTCCAACATGATAACAACCCCAAACACACCTCCAAAATGACCAATGCCTTTCTAAAGAAGCTGAAGGTAAAGGTGATGGACTGGCCAAGCATGTCTTCAGACCTAAACCTTATTGAGTATCTGTGGGGCATCCCCAAACAGAAGGCGGAGGAGTGCAAGGTCTCCAACATCCACGAGCTCTGTGATGTCATCATGGAGGAGTGGAAGAGGACTCCAGTGGCAACCTGTGTAGCTCTGGTGAACTCCATGCCCAAGAAGTTTAAGGCAGTGCTGGAAAATAGTGGTGGCCACACAAAATATTGACACTTTGGGCCCAATTTGGACATTTTCACTCAGGGGTGTACTCACTTTTGTTGCGGTTTAGACATTAATGGCTGTATGTTGAGTTATTTTGAGGGGACAGCAAATTTACACTGTTATACAAGCTGTACACTCACTACTTTACATTGTAGCAAAGTGTAATTTCTTCAGTGTTGTCACATGAAAAGATATAACAAAATATTTACAAAAATGTCAGGGGTGTACTCACTTTTGAGAGATAATGTATATGGCAGCTGGCTTGACACTAGACTGTAGCATTATTACATGAGGATAGTATGGACATAGGTAAGCATACTACTACACAGTGCTGCTATGAAAGGGGGGACCTTTTGATGACGGGTACAGTATATCAAAGGGCAACTGTTCTCAAGTTATGTAAAAGAAGAAATATATACTGAGCCTTTAGAAGCCATGATTATTAAAAATGCATAGGGTACTGGCGATAGTGTACATATATCATCATCCACTTGACTGACCAGCTGTCAAACCAACTTGTTAAACTAATGTGTGCATGTCAATGCACCTGCTTAAACAGCAGTCTTCAAAGTCCCCTTGTCTCTCCTTAAACACCAACATACAGGTTTCATTGCGCTATCAATATTTCCTGATACAAATGAAAGCCTGACACCATTCAGGCCTTCAAAGGAAACTCTTAGGCATACTGAAGACTCAAAGCATCTTTCAAGTTAAATGTATGCAAAGAATCTTTATCAAAGAAAATTAATAAAATCCATATTGAGATAATTTTATAGAAAATGATTGAAGTTTTAACCCAAGAAAGGACTCTCTTATTTTCGTATAGCTTAGTATAAGAACTTGTCAATCACGATTAAGCGTTTTGGAATTGGAATCCCTTTGAAATGCAGCTGTTTCTTCTTTAATTGTGGAAGTGGACGTGGAAGAAAAGAAAGGTCTGGTTTTAAAGATGAGCAAGGAATACAAACTAGCTCGGGATTAGCTGTCGAGTTCAAAGGTCGCTAATTACACTAAGGAGTTCCCAGACACAGGGAGGACATTAAACAGGTCATGTACCAAACTGGGGAAACAGACCTTGTCTTCAAAAATGTATCTTAAAGTGACAGATTTTGAGACAAATCAAAAGCTTTTTCTGTGGGGTGACAGGGACAATGGATGAAAAAAAAAAGGTTTCTTTTATTTGTATTGTGCTGCAGACAGAAGAAAAGTAGAAGATCCTGAAGATGGCACCAGACAGTTGTTCCGACTGTGTACCGGAAACTAAGATGCCCCATGTGGGACAAAGTGTTTCATTGCATTCGCAATGCACATTGTGTTTTGATTAAAAAATGTGTGGGACCCATTGGGTTTGTTAGTAGTAAGGTCCAACTAGCTGTGTTTTAAATTAAATCTGTGGCTGAGAACAATCCATCAGAGCCTTCCGACACAGCTGGTAAATTTGTTGAAGAATGCCATTGTGAAAACGGTCTCAGAACTCTAGCAGGTTGCCATCTAAAAAAAAAACCTGGATAGACACCAAAGGCAAGAGCAGCTCACTACCTGCTGAATATCTAGATAATTACAATTCAAAGTTCATAAGGGTTTTCCTTTTATCACCTAGGATATGGCTATGCCACAATGAAAAAAATTATCTATTTCTAAGAAACCAAAGGTACACAATAATCAAATAAACTTACCTTGTTTCTGTGTTCTTTTAAGGAACATTTTACTAAAAAGACTATGCTGCTGTCTGTGATTTATTTATTAATGTCAAGCTATGGTTTGCTAGTCAAGTTGGTCATAGCACCATAAAATGTATTTAGTTACATGACTGTCGATCATTTAAGGGTCAGGAAGAATACATTTCATCTGGACCTCCTCCAATTCAAATTGGATTTTTGAATATTTAAATGACCAACACAACGGTAAGGACTGTGCGCCCATCACAGTGCTTTTAATTTGGTTGGTTTTTATTGTATTGCCTCCTTTACTACAATTTTATACCCACAAATAAAGAAGTGGTGATTTTATTGCACCAAGTGGAGCGTCCTTTCTTTTCTCCACGTCTATCTTGGGAGCCCCCATGGATTAGTCACACTGGAGTGTGTGGATGGAGGAAATGGGGTCTACCTATCCCATTAACTTGGCTGCAGGAAGGCGATAATTCCCATCCCGAACCATTGGTGGAGAGTGCCCGAGACCCTTTTGGTGGGAAAACCACACAAGCGCAACTGATTCCCCAGCTGTATGGCTGTGAGAGTCCAACTGATCTGGTAAGGAGCCACCCATTTTCTTACACATTCTGCAGTTTGGAGCACCTTTTTTCCCTGATTTTTGAAGAGCTTTTACACTTCACATGTCATGTTTACTGATCTGGATTCACCTATATTGAATGTTGGGATTTTTTGTGTCAATTCATTATTGACTTCTTGACACTATTATTGGACACTTGTCACGTGTTTTACCATATTTCCAATGACTTATTATGGACTTTAAATGAATATTTTGATATAGTTCATTTTATATCACTTATGTATGTTTAACACACTTTTGGGATTATTAATTTTAGTGCCACACCTTTTTGTTTTATAAGTTATCCAGCATTTGTGGTCTAATGCGGTGTGCTGCTCTTCTTTCCCATTTGCGCATTAGCTTCCTTTTTGCCTATTATCTGTGTAGTTCACACAGTCTTTGTGTGGACCGATTCTCATTTCAAACCAAAGTTCCCAGATGCTAAGAAAAAGATACCTGGAAGGTGGAAGCCATGCATAAATGGTTATCATGTTCAAGTCAAAATAGTTTTATATGCTCAATATTATACTCTATATACAGTCTGGTCCATAAATATTGGGACATCGACACAATTCTAATCTTTTTGGCTCTATACACCACCACAATGGATTTGAAATGAAACGAACAAGATGTGCTTTAACTGCAGACTTTCAGCTTTAATTTGAGGGTATTTACATCCAAATCAGGTGAATGGTGTAGGAATTACAACAGTTTGTATATGTGCCTCCCACTTTTTAAGGGACCAAAAGTAATGGGACAATTGGCTGCTCAGCTGTTCCATGGCTATGTGTGTTTTATTCTCTCATTTTCCCATTTACAAGGAGCAGATAAAAGGTCCAGAGTTCATCTCAAGTGTGCTATTTGCATTTGGAATCTGTTGCTGTCAACTCCCAATATGAGATCCAAAGAGCTATCACTATCAGTGAAGCAAGCCATCATTAGCCATCATTAGGCTGAAAAAAAAAACAAAACAAACCCATCAGAGAGATAGCAAAAACATTAGGTGTGGGTTATTATCTCTCTGATGGGTTTGTTTTGTTTTTTCAGCCTAATGATGGCTTGCTTCACTGATAGTGATAGCTCTTTGGATCTCATATTGGGAGTTGACAGCAACAGATTACAAATGCAAATAGCACACTTGAAATGAACTCTGGACCTTTTATCTGCTCCTTGTAAATGGGATAATGAGAGAATAAAACACACATAGCCATGGAACAGCTGAGCAGCCAATTGTCCCATTACTTTTGGTCCCTTAAAAAGTGGGAGGCACATATACAAACTGTTGTAATTCCTACACCGTTCACCTGATTTGGATGTAAATACCCTCAAATTAAAGCTGAAAGTCTGCAGTTAAAGCAAATCTTGTTCGTTTCATTTCAAATCCATTGTGGTGGTGTATAGAGCCAAAAAGATTAGAATTGTGTCAATGTCCCAATATTTATAGACCTGACTGTATAGCATTTTTATCAACTGATGGTCTTTATTCAACTAGCATTCTCCTTTAAACCCATTCAAACAAAATATTAATTTTCCGTTTTTCTAAAACAAGAAAAAAAATGAGATAACTAAAAAGACACCAACGTACAAGACAAAGTGTATTTTATTGGACAGTTTCTTCAGTTATTTACAAATGCAGCAGAGAACATTCAATCAAAAAATGATCGGCACAAAACTGGTGCTGGTGCTTTGGAATTCCATATAAAATATTCTGAAGAGATCAATTCACGAGCTGAAATGCAAGATGTTAAGCAAGATTAGATGGCAGTTTCTGGACTGGAGTACCAAGTACACTATTTGAATCCATAATTTCAACCTTCCACATAGAATTAACTGAATTTCAAACTCTGTCTTTATAACACGTGTTGTGCCTCACATTGCTACAATCAGTGCAATAAATAGTTAACCTACAACTCTTTATTAATTAAAAAATAATAAAAAAATGATATATATATATATATATAGACACACACACACACACCATATATACTGTATACAGATTTGTAGAGCGTTAAAAATTAATTTTAATTTGTGAGTGTGAAACATTTTAAAATATTTTATCTTCTATCCAGCCAAAAGCAGGTGGAACTTTGGGCTCCTTTTCACATGCATTCCTATGTTCCCCTTGTAAAAAGTGTATTGGATACAGAGCTTAATAACTCATACTGAAACTTTCACACCCCAGATATCTTAACCCTTATTGAATGGTTCCACCTGAGGTTTCAGTTAGAAAGGCAGGCAGGTACTGCCGTACTGTCACTTTAGCTAACCCCCAGTGCTCTTAGAGTCTTCTGTAATTATTAATGGTTTATTTTTTAAATTGTATTGTATATATATAGTAAATAACAAAAATAATACATCAAATTCTACATTAAATCAACTCTGAAAAGAAAGCAGCAATACACATAGATCCCGGTCGGTCCAATAGCTAACACTGGCTGGTTGTATAGTGGGTCCCATTGTTGGCTGCTGTGGTTCCCTCTGCTGACCAGCAGAAAGTAAATCACTGCGCTCTTGCTGACCCCTACAGTACACATTAGGGACACGCTATTCTACACACCCAGAAGTGTGGCGCTGGATCAGCACAGTTGGCTCTGCTGCATAGTGAAACTTATCAAAACGACCAACAGACAGATATGTATAAAGCTGCTTTCTTTAAAGGGAAGTGATTGTGTCATTTTGTTGACCCACTGATGAGGTCACTTCAGCGGACACCATGGCCTAAGAAGCAAACATCAGTTAAAAGCAAACACAGTAAGTCCAATTTATATTATTTCGCTTTTTTTGTATGCAATTTTATAAAACAATTCACACTAAGATTAAGAATAGAAATGCATAGAGCAATCATAATAAGTCTCTTACATGTTATAATTTTTGGCTTTGCAGATGAAAAGACTTGGACAGAATGCTGGTCAGTGTAACATCCTGTTAGGCTGTAGTCAGGGATTCTAAAGAAAAGCTAAAATAATAAATGATAAAAAGAAGACATATGTGAAAATGCAGGGCAATGCTACCATTGTTTTGTTATCTATAATAAAGTTTCTACAAGATGAATCAATTTCCTCCTGCAAGCAGATTGCAGGCCTTTGACTTCTGCCAAAGCCTAGGACCCAGTGGATATCCATAAGCCCAGCTACAACTTTCATGCTCCTGCAGTAAACCAGAATAGCACAATTGGTCAAAGCTGGTGTTAGAAGAAGACCTGTGCCAAAGGACCTGTTGGCACTTTTTTGCGCGCATGTGCGCAATCACGCTCCCGTGCGCATGCACACGCCGGAGACGGTGCCAAACGGCTCCATTTAGGCTGAGTGCACCCTGCAGCAGGTGCTGTCTGATCTACAGCGTTTGATGCTGAGCAACCTGATTATCTGATACCTGTTCCTATGACCCGGCTTGTCTCTACCCTGCTCTGATCTGCGCTTGCACTGACCTCGGCTACCCACGACCACGCTCCTGCCTGCTCCCTTGTACCTTTGCTGCTAGCCCCTTAACAAACTCTGCCTGTGCCCGACCACTCTTCTGTCTGACCCTTCTGTACTGCACCGCCAGCCAGCTACTGACCCGGCCTGTACCACCACTTTGTTCAACTAGCACGAGACCGGAAGTACCTCTTCATTTGTCACCGGTGACCATGTCAACCCTCGTGCCATCCTTACTCCTGAGCCTCCTGTCTGCTCTACCAGGGGTTCACGAATCAGGGTCGCAAGAGAGGTTACTCCTGCATAAGTCAGACTCCACCGCCAGGTATGTGACAGCTGGCAACTGTCTTCCACTTCTCAATTTAAAATGCAGTTGTAGGCAATTGATGTCTGATGGGGAAGACCATGCCAGTACAGACAATGCAAATAAGGCAGCTTCTCTGTGACTATTGTAATCCATGTCAATGTAATTAGAAGAGATTGGGAGTAAGGGGTTGCTTTCTCAACTGAAGCCCTTGTGAAAGGGATATTAGTTTGCGAGCTCCACTGGGACAGCGATTAAGGAGAATTGTAATCAAGAAAATTGTAAAAAATAAATAAATAAAATAAAATTAAAAAAAGGAAAGCCCCATTATTTTCTCTTTATTCAAACAATGTTTCTGCAAGATGCTTAAGTGACAGACACCCTATTAAGATTAAGATAAAATGAAAAAATCCCAATCCCAGCACTGGACGGGTACCTAAAATGTATCTATATATTTCATACAGGACAATGCTTTATCTGTACCTACTTACTTTAACATAGGCAGTATTTCCAACACAGACTGAGTCCACAGGGTCATTGGGATGCTGTTCTGAGTTGAATGTCACAGTTCCCGTAAGAGAAATTTCTAGAGATTTTGGAAACTTTTGTCCTGAAAAAGACATTAGCCATGACTTCATGCACATTTAGGCTCGGTTCACACTGCCATGATTTGGGATCCAACTTGTGAGACCCCAAGTCACGTGACACGTGAAATCCCATATTTGTCAATGAGCACTGTCTTAATTAGCACTACTAAAGTCACTCCGACTTTATAAAAGGTTCCTGTACTACTTCAAGGTGACTTCTATCAGACTTATGTTTCAAAGTAGTACTCAAGTTTCCAGGAAGTTACCTGGCAAAGTCTCACTGTAAGTCATGCAACTTTCAGGTAGCGGCAGTGTGAAACGAGCCTTAAGGTTAGAAACTTTTACATGTTATATTTAACATAATACAACAATCACTGAGTGTTTTACTGAAAAGATAAGACATTCCCTTTCCTTTTAAGCTGATAGTGTTGCGCTATATAGGCTTTGAGAAAGGGGGGCAGGGAGTATCAAAGGCCTGGGGACCAGCCTTTCAGGGGAGCGCAAGCTGAGAGGTAGCCTGCTGCTGAGACACTGTCTGTGGGACCTTCTATTCAAGCTTGAAGAAGAAGCAGTCTGTATACCTGCTTCCAGCAATGCAAGTCATAGACCCTCCAAAAATGGCAATTAGAGCCCACAACTACAGAGGGTCCACAAGTGCAGACTGCAACACATTACTTCTTTACCCTGCCTTTGGGGGCACTGGGAATTATGCTTGATCTTAGTATAAACCATCCATCACTGCAGTCCAAAGGTTAACTTATCTAACACTCATTGAACAGCAGAAAGTAGTTCAACGAGAAAACAGTAATTTCCAAGGACATGATTGCTCATAAATGAAAACCTGAAATCTTAAATGTGTCTCCAATCTAATTTTACAAACAATAGCAGGCAACTTTAGGTCTGTATTCATCGTCAAGCCTTCTGAAATGCCCCTGTTGCCACTAAATATATAGTGTTTTAAATGTGAATACTATCTACAATTCGTATATTGCCACTTTATCATTGGTTATATCATCACAGTTCCAATAGTCTGCGGTCAATATTTCTCGGGTGATAAGTTGTGATCCAGGGGTCCAAGACTCGCCAGAATTTGGGCATAGTGTTCTGTAGCCGTGCCATCAGCTTTTCATTGATCAAAGTCCAATGTACTCTGATTCTAACCTCTGAGATAGTAATATGTGGTTTCAACCAACTTTTTGCCAACTTGTTTTGCGGTTATGAGGATGTGAGTCATAAGGGTGAAATGGGACTCACTCAGGTTTGCGGTATAACAGGGCTTCAGGTGGATTCAATGTGGGAACTGGATGAAAAAGTGAATGAAACTTATGTATTTGCTGCCAAAAACATTGGGCCACTGGGCAGAATGATCAAACATGGAAAAAAGGATCCAATTTTGGGGCTGCCCCAAAAGCAGTATGCCGAGGAATCAGTGGAGAAGTGCACCAGTCTACTTGGGAATCTCTAG
>BLSH010340189.1:205714-216158 GCA_018402905.1 Glandirana rugosa
CGTTAAAAAAAAAAGACGGTCATTTATGGAATATGTCGGGTGAAGGACAAAGAACAGACCTTTTTACGGAGTCAGGCATTTTTCCAGACAAGAAACAGGAAGTGGGCTGTATAAGGTATTTACTGGCAGAAAAAAAAAATTGCTAAAGTTCCGCTTTAACAAGCCTGAATGGCTAGAGTGAGTTGAGAGGGAATGCAACTTGATTAGGAATGGGAAGAGTACTGTGTTTGAATCCCCAGAGAGGAGGAGAGTGCCTATTCTTTTACACAGTTACATAGTCAGGTTGAAAAAAGATACAAATCTATCTAGTTCAACCAATAAAAGAGAAGTGTTAGCTTGATACACAAAGGGACAGTTATTACTAAAATATTTGGAGAAATGGGTCTCTTGTAAGCAGGCTATGGATGCCTTCAATGATTGTAAACTTCAAAATGCTACAGTATGTTTTTGCTTGACATTGGGGGACAGCACTCCAAGGATGGACATAAGTCTATGAGTGGGAAAAAATGATTAATAAGGCTGCAAGTACTGTATTCAGATTGTTCCACAGGATACCATCTCGGCCGACCCAGGGGGAAGGGGAATAGGGGGGTGAGGGAAGGGGGGAAACAGTGAAAGAAACAAAAGAGAAAAAGGAGCCCGGTTATGGACAAATTTGTTTGAAAACCAGTGTAAGCTACAAAGAGCCAGGGAAATGCCTCCGAGGGTTTGCCTACAAACCTCAGGAGTCACAATTCGGCATGTCAGACCGTAGTCTTTCGTTATAGGGAGAGTCACAGTATCTCACTCACAGGCAGTAAACACAGCCTAACATAATAACGGTATGCATTAACCAATAGAAACATTGAGAAAAAGAGCAAGGAACAAAACAACCAACAGTTAACCTTAAAGGTAGAGCACGGATGATGTGTGAGCTCACCAAGTGGGGAGTACCGCTTCAATAGGCAGGCTGGATAAGAGTCAAATAGCCTCCCTTTGGGGAGGGGCCAAAATAAAGGGAGGAGGACCAGGACAGGAGTGAAGCGGGTGGATTGGGGGGGGGGGGGTAAAAGAAAGGGGGGATATTGGAGGTTGGAAACTGAAAGTGCAGATACCCCCTTAATTCAAAACAGTGAAAAAGCAAAATAAACAGTTGAACTGCAAATGTAACAAAAATAAAACATAGTTTAACATAATGGGGCAGCTGTGAAGAATCAAGGCTGGAGCTTGAGACCTATAAGGGATGTAGGCCCCAGAGTATGCCAAGGACTACTCTGCAAAGTGCTAGTCCCAGACCAGCAATGAGCCTAATAGGACCGCTGCAGTGTCCAAAATGGAAAGAAACAACATAGAGGTCATGACAGAGCATTTACTGTATCCAGGTGGTGATCAAAGCATCCCAGGGGTAGAATGTCTGCTGTTTGGGTAGCTGGAGAAGAACACACGATTATACTCGCGATAAGTCACAGCTTGCACTGGGTGCTCTTGGTGAGCACCGAGTCAGAGACTGGAGTAGATTAAGACCATCAAGATGGCATTGAATCTCCAGTAGCATTGTGCCTATGTACAGTAGCTGTGAATCTGGTATGTGAAGACAAGCCGAAACAGGAAACCCCCATCTGTAAGGGATGTGATGGTGTTGTAGGATCTGCAGAGCTGGTTTGAGCTCCATATGCTTGGCTATGAGGGAAGGAGCCAGGTCAGCAAATATTTGGTAGTTGAAACCATGGAAATATAGGGTGGGCTTCATCTGCGCAGCTTGCAGGATGGCCTTTTTAGTGTAGAATTTAACAATGACATTTCATGGTGGTCCAAACTCAAATTCGAGATGTTCGATGGGAATAGCCAGGGCTAATTCCTGGAAGAGCGCAGTTACAGTGGATTGTAGGTTGGTCATGTGTTCAGGAAGGCCAAAGAAGCGCAAACTGGAGAACTGGGATCTATTTTTTGAGGCCTTGCAGTTTGTAGTGAAGGGTAGCGTTTTCATCGCGAAGGTCCTCTAGCTCTTTTTGGTGATTCTCCAGGAGAGTGGTATTGCTATCCATTCTAGTTTTTAAGTCTGCCAAAGCCAAGCTCCTTTATTTACTCGAGGAGATATTCTGTAATCTGCAGAGTTGTGCTGGAGCACTTTATGGAGCATCTTGTCAATCTGCTGTAGGAGATCCTTGTAGTCTGGTGCCTCTCTGTGTGGTAATTGGGAGCTAGCACAGCTGTCTCTCTCGTCTACCCCTCTGGGAAGCAGTATGGACAGTCTGGAGAGAAAGAGAGCTCCAGTCCAGCCGGCGGCATCTTGGCTGTAGCGCAAGAGAGGGTTCTCTTGATGAAGCAACTGCGGAGATCTGATTTTGATTGGAGGGAGCCATGGCGAGTGTCCTCTGTGTTTGCAGAAGAAGGGGGCTGAGGATAGACTGGATTAAGAGACTGGTTTGCTGAAATTGTCCAGTGTTGAACCCAGGAGGTGCAGATTATTTTTAAATAAATTAGAATCACATCAGTGTAAATAACTAATGTCTCCACTGGAGGAAGCATAACCCTTAGCCCCAAAGCATATGTGTCCCAGTCCAGCACTCTATTGGTACCAGACATAAATGTTCAGGGGCATGCCTGGCTCCCAGCTGCCACTGCACAATTCCCTCAACACAATCAAACACTCTGGCGACATCTAGAACAGATACTGTTCCAGCAGAGGAGGCGGCAGCTAAAGATACCTTAATGCCTCAGAGTATTATAGTTTAGAATTTTTTACTCTTCAATTTGGGATTTTTTTTCTTTTTAAATGTACAGTATAAATCCTATAAATGCAAATATATGGTTATAGTAACTGTTCAGGGCTTGTGATAGTACGTACCTATCACCCAGACCAGACGACTTTTCTCCCTTGATAATTCAAGTTGTCCATGACTAGCTTTGTGTTCAAAATGCTTAATCTGGCCTCTATTATTAAAACACCAAAAAGGAAATGAGCATATTGAAGAAAAAAAGAAAAATACATTTACCTTACACAGTTACATTGATGGCAGGCTATTTCGTATGATAAATAATACTACTTGTGGTGTCAACCATTACTATAATTATTATTCTGACCACAACTGGTCCAATTAGTGTTTAAAAAAAACAAACAAAACTCCTAATATTAAAAAGCCAGAGTAGATGAACAACTTTTCTCAGTTTATATCAGGGTTTCTCAACCAGGGTTCCTTCAAAGGTTGCTAGGGGTTCCTTGAGCAATGGTCAATTTCTATCTCTCAGATAAATTCCCAATGACACCATTGATCTTTTTAGCTATCTGTAAGGGGGTAATTCTTCCCAATGACCACAAGTGTAAGGAGCATTCTTCCCATTGACCATCACACTAATGTATCTACTAATGTAGATTTTTAATTTTTAGCAGGGGTTCCCCGAGACCGGAGAACTATCTCAAGGGTTCCTCTGTGTTGAAAAGGTTGAGAAAGGCTGGTTTATATGATACTTTTCCTGGAAAATCTACATTTTGAAGAAAAATGAAAGTGCCTTTCCTGGTATGTGACTGTGCCTACAGCCTCGTAGCTGCATTATCTGTTGTTTACAAGGCAAAGGGGATTTGGTGTCACTACTGTGTTGCTAACTGTTCTCCTTACTGGAAAGTAAAGCTGCATGATTAATCGTTAAAAATCTCGATCTCGATTCAACCCCCCTCCCAATCTCAACCCAACATTTCCTCGATTCTATGTGACAAGTGCAGAGCCGCTCAGAGCTGTCAAAAAAAACATTCCAGGCAGTCTGCCAAGTTTCAAAACATTTGTGAGATAACTATAAACATTGTAATGTTTTATTCTATTAAATCAAACAAATTAACTTCGGTCTTTAAATTAAAGCGGAGTTCCACCCTTTCCGAATGTTTATTAAAAGTCAGCAGCTACAAAAAGTGTAGCTGCTGACTTTCAATAAACAGACACTTACCAGTCTCCCGGTCCAGCGATGGGGCCGCACGAAGCATTGGATCTCTCCCCCTCCCCTCTGTGGCGCTGGCATTGCTACTGTGTGCACCTGGCCGCGGCTTCACGGCTGGGCGTGCACTGCGCATGCACGAGTGGCACTGCACTTTGTGATTGGTCTCAAAGTCTTCTAGGGCCTGTCTTGTGTCCCAGAAGACTTCGGGAGGGAGGGGGAAGGAGACCTTCCACTTCCGATCGCCTAAGGCGACCGAAGCGGAAGTACCTGTAAAAATCGGGTATCCGCACCCCCCCCCCTCCCCAAAAGCTCTGTTTAAGCATCCGGAGCTGGGAAGGAGGACTTAAAGAGGAAGTTCCACTTTTGGGTGAAAGTCCGCTTTAAGGGCCCTTTCACACTTATGCGATTTGGGACTGCAAAGTCGCATGACAAGTCGTTCCCAATGAGTACCGTTCATATCTGTACGACTTCAAGTCGTGCCTACTTCAAAGTAGTCCCAGCATTACTTTGGCCCAACTTTGATGCAGCTTGAGGTCCATAGACCTCAATGTTAAACCCTCAAAGTCGCACGCAAAAAGCACCTGAATAATATAGATGCGATTTCTGTGCTACTTCTGCACGACTTTGCAATATGTTTTCATTGTGCCAAAGTTGCAACAAAGTTGCAACAAAGTCGGACCAAAGTCGTACTGATCCGAAATCGCACAAGTGTGAAAGGGGCCTCAGTCAGTTTAACAACTTAAAGATCAAACCTTTTTCTGGCACTTGTTGATTTCAAGTTAAAATCATTATTTTTTTTCTAGAAAACTACTTAGAACCCAAAATATTATATATGTTTTTTTTAGCAGAGACCCTAGAGAATAAAACGGTGATCGTTGCAATATTTTATGTCACACGTTATTTGCGCAGCTGTCTTTCAAACGCAATTTTTTGGGGAAAAAATTACACTTTCATAAATTTAAAAAAAACTAAACAGAGAAGTTAGCCCAATTTTTTGTGTAATATGAAAGATGATGTTACGCTGCGAGAATCGTGATCTTTATTCTAAGCAAAAAAATTGTGATTCTCATTTTGGCCAGAATCGTGCAACTCTACTGGAGAGGAATCTGTACCTCAGGACCTGCATTACATGTATCTCCCTGCTTATTTTTAATGTGTTCTGTGCTTTCTCTACCTCTCCTTTTCTGCTTCATAACCACTTAAAGAGGAAGTAAACCCTAAAGGGGTTTACTTCCTCTATATTCCCCTGCACAGTAGAAGCATAATGGGCTACTATACATCGCATAGTAGCCCATTATGTGTCACTTACCTGCAAATGAAGCCTGCGGCGTCCAGTGATGTCCCTTGTGCTGGCAGCGTCCATCTTCAGCCCCTCTTCCTTCAGGAACCGCGACTCCGGCTCTGTGACTGGCCGGAGTCGTGCACGATCTCAGTTAAGAAATGGCACGAAGGCAGTTTCTTCACTGCGTATGTATCGAAATGACGTCGGCACATCTAGTACACTGTATATCTCCTAAACAGTGCAGGTTTGGGAGATATGCAGGGAACCTGCAGGTAAGCCTTATTATAGGCTTACCTGTAGGTTAAAGTGGTTGTCATAGGTTGACAACCACTTTAAGGACCGGAAGGATTTCCCATGTTACGACCATAGCACTTTTTGCAATTTGGCACTGCGTCGCTTTAACTGACAATTGCAGGTCGTGCGACGTTGTACCCAAATTAAATTTGCGTCCTTTTTTTCCCACAAATAGAGCTTTCTTTTGGTGGTATTTGGTTGCCTCTGCATCATTTCTGATCATCGCTATAAACAAAAAAAAGAGCGACAATTTTGCAAAAAAAAAAAAAAAATATTTCTTACTTTTACTAAATTACAAATCCAAAAAAAATTATAAAAAAACAAATGTATTGATGAGTTTAGGCCAATTTACATTCTTCCTCATATTTATGGTAAAAAAAAAAATCGCAATCAGAGTTTTGCCGATCGCTTTGCGCAAAAGTTGCCACATTTACAAACCATGAGAATTAATTTCTGGCATTTTTACAATTTTTTTTTTCTTTACTAGTAATGGCAGCAATCTGCAATTTTTATTAAGACTTTGATATTAGGGCGGACATGTCGGACATTTTTGACACTTTTTTGGGACCAATGACATTAATACAACGATCAGAAATTGAAATACCACTGATTACTGTATAAATGTCATTGGCAGTGAAGGGGTTAACCTGCAGGGGGCAGGGAAGGGGTTAACTGTGTTCCCTAGGTGTGTTCTAACTGTGAGGGGGCTGGGCTGGCAGGGGCACCAGAGATCGAACTGATCCCGAGTACCTGTCAGAACGGGAAACTGCCGTGTTTACATCGACGGTTCCTCGTTTTGGCTCTGTGACAGGGCATCATGAGTCGCCGGCGGACATCGAGTTCAGCCGGAACTGCGGCCCCGCTCAGCAGCCGTGCACGAAAGTAACGAATATAAGCAGCGATTCGTGGGACAGAGCCACGCTGTCGCCACTTATAGTCGTACGGTGGTTGGCAAGTGGTTAAAGGATAAGTTCACCTTTGCGAGTGTGTTACATGTTCCACCTGTTTTTAGGGTGGAACAGGTAACATGTTTCCGGTGCTGCAACCGCTGCCTTCTCTCCCTGTGACAGCAGTATGGAAAGAAGTTCCCCTTGCCAGCTGTCACTTTTTAAAAAGAGCGTGGCTGTGCGGAGCTTCATCCACCCAGCTGCGTCATTCATTCACAGAGGTCTGTGAATGAATGAACTACAAGTACCGTCATCCTTTTCGGCTGTCGGGTTGTAATTCTCAATGAACTACCACGGCACTGTTGAGCGCTGTGGTAGTTCATTGATTCTTCCTGTCAGTGTGAAACTGCCTGCCTGTATGATCTATGATGTACAGATAGACAGCTCACACTGACAGTCTGCAGGAGACCTGCACGGTATCAGCGATCTGCTGATCACTGGTGCAATGCTTTCCAGGCCCCTAAAAAGAAAAGATAGTAAATGCACATTTTTTTACCTGCAAAAAAATGGGCATTTATTTATTTTTTAAAGTGAACTTATCCTTTAAATATTTCCCACCAGTCATCAGATCACCAGTCATCAGAGGGGCGGCTCTGCCATGAACAAGCAAAGTCCTGCTGCTCTACAAGGATGGCTTCCTCCACACAGAGGCAGAACAAGGAATGGTAAGTCAATGATGAAAAGACCAACTTCTGAGAGATCATAGGCAATATTGGTGAATAGTACCTTGCTCTCTGCTTCCTTTTTTTAACAGAGCCTCAGCATTTTAGATCCTTTTTAATAAGGGCTTTTGATTGTGGAAAGGACTACAATCGCATAAAAGAAATTCCAACATGCTGGAAAATATCTTTTAACTGACCAATAGGTTTCCTTTTCCATGGAGAAAAGGGAAATTAACCTACACATATACCATATCTATCTGCTGGCTGAATTTGGGAGATGATTATGGCTGATCTCAGTGGTCTTGTGCACACAGGCAGCTGTCTCATTGACTGTTGCTCCAGGGAGATACGTGTCTGCTATGGACCCCTTAACAAAGTTGTAGTTCTATAAGAAACATTATACAAGAGGTTCTAAATGCCATACAAAGGAAAAACAATATCTTACTTGTTGAAAAATGGAATCTTAGCTTCGCAGTAATCAAATACATTTCTTATACTCTCATGAAGCTTCAGTTTAACCGATATCTGTACCTGGTGTCCCTCTTCGGACATCTGATAGAACCCCAATATTGGAGGCACTGGCACCTAAAATTCAAAAAAGAAAAAAGTTTGCATATGTGAATACGTCTGAACTGTTATTAAAGCATAGAGTATAGGAAGTAAATAGCCTAAAATATATTCTAGGCAGATATAAAAGGTTTACATGAATGCAGTTCCGTATTCATTAAAACATTACTAAATGCAGGTCCATAAAGACATGGACGAGCGAGTTTGTGGTAGAGGAACTTGACTGGCCTGCACAGTCCTGACCTCAACCCAATAGAACACCTTTGGGATAAATTAGAGTGGAAACTGTGAGCCATGCCTTCTCATTCAACACGTCTGACCTCACAAATGCGCTTCTGGAAGAATGGTCAAACATTCCCATAGACACTCCTAAACCTTGTGGACAGCCTTCCCAGAAGAGTTAAAGCGGTTATAGCTGCAAAGGATGGGCCAACTCAGTATTGAACCCTACAGACTAAGACTGGGATACCATTAACGTTCATGTGCGTGTAAAGGCAGGTGTCCCAATACTTTTGGTAATATAGTGTATTTCTGGGTATATCTGGGTATGAGCGATAATCTTGAGGAGTCTCGCTATGTCAAACTGTTCATTTTTTATGCTGCCTTTTATGCCAGACAAGAAATATTGAAACAAATGGAAATCTCCCTAACCACCTACTATTGCTAAGTGGAAGATGGCAATTAATAATGTCTTACCTGTATATAAGCTCACTTACACTAGTAGTAATTGTACCAAGAAATTTGATAAAATCTGGGCAAATTGCATAGACGCTGAGGTCTGTTCTACAATCTGACACTTGGGCTTCCCCTCCCTCATCTCCATTCTCTACTGCTGAGAGAATTAAAGGAACTTATGAAAGGAGAGAAAGAAGTGGTTGCCCTTATCAGGCAAGACTTATAAAAAATGCGGTATGCACATGATCCCTTAAAAGGTTGATCTTAAGGAACATATACCACCCCCTCATTTAGAGATACTAAAAAGGCTACTCAACAGTCTATAAAATATATGAGACACCGCTTACAGAAAATGCAAAGTACAATGCCCACTGAAAAGATGCTCGCCCAGCTCGTCTCCAGAAACAGTAGAAAGTGAAGCAGATGGCCGCTCACTCCACTGGAATGTTATGTTATGAATAAGTGCTACTGGCTGGAACATTCCTCTTATCTGTATTCCTGCTCTCTGTGCTGTTTGCTTTTATACATATTTTTGATATGGATCAATAAAGTTACTACGTTCCAGCAGAGTGTGTGGCCATCTACTTCATTTTCTTCTAAGCAATAGTCTCTTGCCAACACATATAAGGCTGATGATACTAAAAACAGACTTTATCATACACAGTCTGTAATGTTGGACTACTTAAAAAAGTGGAAGGTACCAATGCCCTTTTTTATTGAACACCATCAAATAATATTTTCTTAATGCAAGAAGTGTAAGTATATGAATTTGACTTCAACATCAAAGCCCAGAGTGAAAGAGGGAGAAGCAGTTCAAGGAGCCAGCCAGATTGTGCTCATCGCTGTGCTACTTCTCCTTCCCTGTCCAGTCACAGCTGGGGGGTGGTTCCATGACAGCCTGAGCTCAAAGGCAATAGGCTAAATAATACTGACTGTCATTCAATCCTGAGGACATCTAGTGGCAGAAAAGAAGAGGAGAGCTTTATACCGAAGGTGAGTATTGCAACCAAAGCTGATTTTTGATTTAATCTTATAATGGTCTATTATTTTCCTATTTCTGACTGGAGTTCTGCTTTAACTGCAGCCAATACGCATTTTCTTTTGCTGAACATCTGTTGTGATAAAGTAGGACAGTGTGCCTCCTGTACATGCCTCTTACAAAAGAAGTGTCTGTATTGCTTTGTGCATTCAATCAGCTTCTTTCTTTTGTGTTTCTAGGGGAGCTTGGAAAATGAACAGTAGAATTTGACTGGCAGACGTGAACAGCAGAGGAAGCCCCTGCATCCCTATTACACTGATCACCTAGGTACCCCCAAAACCTGTCTCACACTGATCACCTGTGTACTCCCATGCCCCTATTACACTGATCACCTATGTTCCCGTGTACCCTTCTTACACTGATCACCTGTATCCCCCCTACACCCCCTTACACTGATCAACTGTATCCCTCCCTACACCCCTCTTACACTGATCACCTGTGTTCCTGTGGACCCCTCTTACACTGATCACCTGTATCCCCCCACACCCCTATTACACTGATCATCTGTATTCCCCCACACCCCTATTACACTGATCACCTGTATCCCCCCACAACCCTATTACACTGATCACCTGTGTCCCCCCACACCCCTGCTACACTGATCAGCTGTATGCCCCCTGCACCCCCATTACACTGATCACCTGTGTTCCCGTGTATCCTTCTTACACTGATCACTGTATTCCCCCACACACCCCTATTATACTGATCACCTGTGTTCCTGTGTACCCCTCTTACACTGATCATCTGTTTCCCCCAACACCCCTATTACACTGCTCACCTGGGTTCCTGTGTACCCCTCTTACACTGATCACCTGTATTCTCCTAAACCCCTATTACACTGATCACCTGTGTTCCCATGTACCCCTCTTACACTGATCACATGTATCCCCCCTGCACCCCTATTACACTGATCACCTATGTTCCTGTGTACCCCTCTTACACTGATCACCTGTATCCCCACACACCCCTATTACAGTGATCATCTGTATCCCCCTCACACCCCTATTACACTGATCACCTGTATTCTCCCAAAACCCTATTACACTGATCACCTGTGTTACCATGTACC